>OZ010572.1:64980405-64985405 GCA_963932145.1 Acanthosepion lycidas | reverse complement strand
TTTTGGAAGGGTACACACTGTCCTTTGGATAGTTCCTGTTTGTATTACCTGCCACAAATTGTGATGCATAGTCAGAGAGTTTATCAGGGAAAAAGAGGGAAAAGCTGAACTTTTAGATGGACATGACAAAAATTGTCCCAAGTGCCATCTACCTATCTGTCCAAAACATGCAAGCAAATAAAATCCCGAATTAAACACCTAAATATTACTTTTTTCAGTTTTTGGTGCACACTAATACGAACAACAGAAATTCAACATAGGATAGTCACTGACTGGACAGTGGAAAGCTGGGTAAGGGGCCCCATTGTAGGTTTACAATGCTACCAAGTTATTTTAAGTTCTTGAACAAAACATTTTTGTATGGTTCAGGTCAGAACCATGAAGCTTAGCTACAAAGTATATTCATACATGACAATGCTACAAAACTTGCCAAAAGAGAAAAAAAAAAAAAAAGACACTAAATAAAATGATTCCACCCTCTCTAGATATTAATCCACTAAAAAAAAAAACTTGTGGTTGATACTGAAGAGATCTATATAAGAATGGAAATCAATATTCAAAGAAAGAAAATGTTTGAAAAGCCATAAAAATGCTGCATGTAATGCTGATGTCAAAACAGGAAAGTTTTGAAAATAACTGATTGAAAGACCAATGTGAATATTATAGAATGTCAAGGAGTCATGTAAAATGACTTATTTTAAAAAGTAAAATGAAAATTTATTTGAAAAGATAGGATATTATGTTAATCAAATGTTTCTATGACACATCTTTTGAATTTATTTATAAATATTTATATTGCATTTCATTTGTTTACATAATAAAAGCCGATACACTCAAACAAGTTAGCAATATTTATTATTATTATGAGCTGAGACACTCCTCATATATTGTGTAAATATATCCTAAAAATTCAGCATCAGGTGGTTACTATTAATTTTATCAAGAGAAAACTGATTTGCATAAAATCTAACTGTATATAAAGAATAAAAAATATTAGTACTTGTTCACCCAGAACATTTACATTCTTAACATCAAAGTCAAACACCACACAGCAAAAAAAGAATATCATAACCTATAATTTTACTTCATGTGCTCTTCAGTAACTTAGAATTTTTATAATCAGACTGTAATGGTCAGCCAACAATATTTGACTGTCTTTAGTTATGCAATAAACCAATCTGCAGAGAAATGGCAGATGTTATAATCAATATCTGTTCAAATATTTAAACAGAACTTGGTACAAAAGTCCTTAAGAATTCATAATTTTGCCATCAATCTCAGCCAGTTGCTGAACCCATCACAAAATTCCATTTAAGATATATTGAAGTGACCAACAAGTAAATGACACTCTTACAATTTATCATAAGCAAAATAAAACTAAATGTCAGAATATTTTATAAGAGTTATAAAATGTGTGTGTGTGTGTGTATATATATAATTAAAACAAAATGTGGTCTATGTGTGCTTTTTATAATATGTGAAATAGATAATTTTGGTTAATAAAAAAGACAAATGAAAGTTTACCAATATAATCAGTACAATAAACATTTAATAAATATTAACCATATGACAAAATTGAAGTACAGATAGGTTTTATCTTTGGAATTTTTGGACATGGCATTGTTCTTCAATGGTATTATATATATATATATATATATATATATATATATATATATACACGCACACACATACACATGAACCAAAACATGACTATTGACAAGAATATCAGCTACAGCCTCATAATTATTTATGTCAGGTTCAGAGCAGATAAGCCAGTCTTAAGTACTTCATTTTATGCATTAAATGCCACAATTACAAACAGAAATATATAACTTTGATAAGGATCAACTAATTTTAGCAAGAAACCAAGATCAATGAATTTCTAAAATGGTTTATGGTTTCATATTCAGTTGTGGTAGGTATTTGTCAACTGTGATGCAAAAAAAGTTTAAAAAAAAAAAAAAAAAAAAAATTCACTGACTACCAATAAGTGTGTGCATATGCATATAAATCTTTTCATATTAATATTACAGAGAGAATTTATGGGTTTCTACTTTAAATACTTTCATTTATTAAGTGATTAGGTTGGGAAGACTTCTGACAAAGTAAAATTTACAAAAAGCTTTCATTCTGAAATCAAATATAAGACCTTTAGAACCAAGAATAATAGCAACACTGGAGAATAAAAAGATTGAAAGAATCAGCTCCGATAACATCCTGAGTAGGCCAGGTATACAACTGAATATCTTATAGAAGCTTTTCATCTGAAAAGAAGTGAAAAAAATTGTACCATCTGATTATCCTGTGAAACTATGAACTCATAGATATAAGTATTTAAGCTTATGAGGCTTACCTGGTGGCCAGGAATTAAAATTCATATTTCACACTTCAATGACAAAGAATTAACATTACCATCAACATCTAAATAATAGATCTGAATAAATCTAAAATTCCAAGAATGTTACCATACATGACAGTTATCTGATATACAATGGCTGAAACATTGCATAATAATAAAGAGGACACCTGGACAAGTCAAATCATTTGAACCCAAAAAAATTGAACAATCTATCATGTGTCAAAGAATGGGATTAATGCTAAATATGAATAAGTAACACTAAGAGCAAATCACTCTTGATACATTTCATATCATTAAGGAATATATTGAAAATAATCCAGAAATGTTTAAGGATTCACTTAATGACAAATATAATAATTATACTGAACACTATGCCAAATCTATTTGAGCATTCAACTGTCTCCTGAATATAGTTTTCTAAATAAAATTCTGTACACTTTTAGTCAAACTTTAAATTTTAACTACTTAAATGTTTTGAAACATTTCAAGTATAGCAAACATTTCTAACTCATTGACTCTTACTATTTTAACCTTTTACAATTTTAATTTACATATCTCATCAACCAGATTTTATATCATAAAATCAATAGCATAAATTTTACAAGAAATTTATTATCTAGCTTATTTAGAGAGACTATAATAGAATCTTAACATGTGATAACTCCCGTAATTCTTTTTAGATGAGATCAGATAAAACCAGCAAAATGTTTACGTACAACACAGCTAAATTTTAGAGTATCCAAATGAAAAGATTAAAGACAAAGGAATGTAATCCTGAAGATTAATGAAAGAAGTATTGCTGATTAATTCTTCTGAATTAGTATCCGGATTTATTTTATTTATTTATTTTTTTTTTTTTTTTTTAAATCATATCACTTTTGCCAATACTTGCCTGGAGTAATCTTCAGAATCTTTGATCTTAAATCCAAGTAGGTATATTGTTCTTATCCTTTGATTTATTTCCTTAAAAAAGTTCTTTAACTACTGTCTTTTTTTTTTCTTTTTTTTTTTTTTTTCTGGTGCTCCCCTGTTCTGACACAAATCAGGTGAATTATTGATACTGCTAAAATGAACTGAACTGAGAACTTACTAGAAGAATTAGATAAAAATTTTCAATCACAATGCTAATATTTTTAAGGTTTCAGCACTAAGTATTGGTGGAGAAGTTACTAATTTTAGCAGAACACACCTTTTCATACAAATATTTTCTTAAGCCTGTTTCTTCCTGATAAAACTGCTAAATACTTAAATAAATAAATATCTTACACTATATATATATATATATATATATATATATATATATATATATATATATTTTTATAATAATAAACAGTAATAAAATAAAGAAAATTACCAAGTGTAAGATCTTACATTTTGTAGTTTATTTTGTTGCTGTTTATCATTTTTCTTTGCTGATCAGTTCGCCTAACATTTAACAAGAATATCAATGATTCAAACTTAAATTCCTATGATATAGGAATTTATCTTACATTAGGTGACCACAAACATGTCAGGATCAGGTACTGTTTTCAGAAAATCTATCAACTTTCCCTCCTGTATTATTAATGAAAATAACTTTGATCTAATATTCAATTCAATATGAGAGGGTTTATTTCATCTGAAGTTAATCCATTATTTCAAATCCACTTAAAAAAAAAAAAAAAAAAAAAATGAATTGGATACAATTAAAAGTAAAGTCTCAATATACTAAAAACAAGTATAAAAATATCCTAAAATAATAGAGGCAACTTAGAAAGCACAAAGTTGATAATTTATATAGTATTACATTAAAAATGCATTTGTTTGGTGATCAGTATTTCATTAATAAATATCTTTCAAATTATTCAATTTATCATAAAAGACAAAATTCAGCTTCAAGCATCCAGTAATACCAAAGGTCTTTGAAATTAGTTTCATACCTCAGTGTATGATTCAGTTAAAACAACTTTAGTATAGGAGACAAGAAAAGTAAATATAGAATAAGCTGCACTAGAAGTAGTTTCATCCAACACAGCAAATCATTACAAAACCAAAACATTAACCTAAAAACTAGAGTTTTTTCATATGGATGTCTTGCATGGTGTGAAACCCATTTAGAAATATCTAAACTGTGAGCTGTATACAACCACTTTCTCATATTAATGGTTAAAAATGGCTTTGAGCAAATGAAGCGTGAATGTTTTAGCAAGAATCATCCTTCTTTGAACCTTGTGGACTGGCACCACTGAATCACAAACAAAGAACTGTACCAAATAATAGAAATATCACTCGAGGACTTTCAACAACAGCTAAAATGTATGTCACATCTAAGTCAAAGAGAAAATAATGACATAATCAAGATTATGAGGAACATTGACGTTTCCCACTACTTTTAAAAAATGGTTATAAAGGATAATACTAGATAAAGCAGTTATAATAACTTATTTCTCTGAAAAATTGTTTTAACAAAAAAATTTTATAAATTTCAAATAGGCTGCTCTTTCAATGAATGCCAACAGTTTTCTTATAATGAAACAGTTAATATTATTTCTCCACTCAAATCATTTTAAATGGAAATCTTTCAATAATCTATATTTTAAAAATCCAGTAAAATAAAAACATACAGGAATCAAGAGGAATCAATCAGCATAAGCAGAGCTCT
>OZ010572.1:64840405-64975405 GCA_963932145.1 Acanthosepion lycidas | reverse complement strand
GACTGAGCGATTACTTCAAAGAATTCCTACCCTACAATAACGCTCATAAATACATACATACAGACATACGTTCCTGTCTACGTACACAAACTCATTCTTGCAAGGACTACTACAAACATTCTCATGACCTTGTATCAACCAGAATTCATTAATTTTATTTGTGAAGACCTTAATTGATTGAAATGTATATAAATTAGTTGTTTCACTTTACAATTTGATTTTCTTGTTTTATACCCCTCTTATGGTGGGCTATCTAACAAGGCCAAATCAAACTAATCTGTTTCAACACTCATACACTTCACTATAACTGATAACCAATTATAATTGTATACAATTTTTTGCACTATTTGAGAAGAAAAAATAAAAGGCATTAAGTTTATATAGTTCATAAATATTAAAACCTATCAGTACTTTTAGCAAGCAAAAAAATTTATCTCCATACTTCCATTCTTTTGACCAATTTATCTTAAGGAACAAGAAAGATTTAATATTTGGCTTTATGGTGTGTGTGTGTGTGTGTGTGTGTGTATATATATATATATATATATATATATATATATATATATATACACACACACACACAAATAAATAAAGTGTATTTAGGCGGCAGTTTTTCATTCATGAAAATGTGCTAAAAGATCAATGAAAGCTTTTTTTATTAACTCTTCCTCAACACCGGCTGAACATAAATTATCTAGTATCTTCTAAGCACTGATGTTTGATAGGATGACATTTAAGAAATTGACAAGACACTGATCTACCAAAATTTGATATTTGAAATCTATTAAGTAACGTAATACATAGAATAAACTCAAAACTAAACCTCCAGACACATTCTTATCATAGTATTAATAGATAAACAAATTCTTTAATAATGGCTGAGTAGATCCAAAAGTACTAAGATATTGAACAATTCATGGTCAACTTCAGTTCAGAAATTTGAACAATGAAAAGATCAACAATTAACTTTCATTGGCCTTTAAACTTCTGTGTGTGTGGATGTGAGAGAGAGAGAGAGACACACACACAGAAGGAAATTTGAGAGCTTCTTTTGTTATAGAGTGGTTTCACAGTGGAGGCTTGTATTTGTACTAAGTCGGTCCTAAAATAGGTTCGATGTACAAAACGTTAGGAACTTGATATAATAGGTAATGACGCAGAGAAATCTAGTTGGGGGTCGCTGATACTTTAGTATCTGACTCACAGTCATCCGGCATCGACTGACTGACTCTCTCGTTACTCTTACTACTCCTACTTATTATAGGTGGGAGAGTCTATTAACTATAGAATAGGTGTGTTCCACTATAACATCCCCACCTAAAACTTTACTGCATAGGAGTAAACAGTTTTCTTTATTTTTTATAGGAAATATGAAAAACAACAACAATTTTTTTTTTTTTTTTTTTTTTTAAGCAACCTCATAGCGTATCTCCTACGATTTTTTGATCCACTTTTAAATGATCAGTTGCCTTTTATTTTTTCTCCTGGATCGGTGTACCTCAGGTAAAATTGTTGCAGACATTGTTAGATCAAACGTATTGAAAATCACCTCCATCGGCATTTTTTCCATGGGACCGCTGTCAACCACCTCTGAAAAACGTTGTCTGATCTGGTTACTGCATGTGAATTTTTCGCCTTTCACCAAGTACATCATATTGCCAATCAGCTTTTCTATATTTTTGGTACCTCCATAGTGTTACAAGAAACAACCTTCCACTTTGAGCTTCTTAAGGATGGAGTCAGTTTCTGTAGGTTATTCTTGTGGTTCTATTTGTTCAGCCTCTAGCTTTACTTCTGTTGATCTTGTGCTTCTTAACATTTTCTGTGGTGACTTCAGTTGACTTAAATCATTTAATAATACTGCATGCCTTTGGCTGCAGGTAACTCGCTCCCCAGTTTTTCTCAGTGTTGGCTTCATCTTTACTTTCTGGAGCTTGTTTTTCACATATATCGCCGGTGTTACCCATTCAACTTTTTTAAATACACCGGTTTTCTCTAATCTGTCCAATTCTTTATCTATCTGTTCAATTGAAGCAAACAGCACATTCCTTTTCTTTTTGAATACTGCCTGAGTGTTTTCTTTTGGCTGTAATTTTGCCTCCATCTTGGTACACGTTCCCAAACCTGGAATAAAAACAGTAGGAAATGTTCCCTTAAGTTTCTTTACTAATTCTTCCACCGTATGAATCCGAATCTCTTCACCAAATTATACTGTGGCGAACAAAAAAAAATTTTTTTTTTTTTCTCTTCCACCGTAAGAATCCAAATCCCTTTGCCAAACTTGTTATGATGGCTGAATTTTTTTTTTTTTCCTCTGTACGAGTACAAATTCCTGGGCGCCAAATTTGTTATGTGGCAAACGAATTTTTTTTTTTCTCTCTTCCACATTATGAATCTGAATACCTTGTCGCCAAGTGTGTTATGGAGTGTGAATTTTTTTTTTTTTCTCTTCCACCATATGAATCTGAATACCTCATCGGCAAGTGTGTTATGGCGAATGAAAGTTTTTCTTCCTCCGTATGAGTTCGAATCCTCGTCATCAAGTGTGTTATGGAGTGGTTTCACAGTGGCCTGTATTTGTACTAAGTCGGTCCTAAAATAGGTTCAACGTACAAAATGTTAGGAACTTGATATAATAGGTAATGACGCAGAGAAATCTAGTTGTGGTCGCTGATACTTTAGTATCCAACTCACGGTCGTCCGGCATTGACTGACTGACCCCCTGAGCAACTCCCTCATTACTCTTACTACTCCTACTTATTGTAGGTGGGAGAGTCTATTAACTATAGAATAGGTGTGTTCCACTATAACATCTTTAAAAAAAAAAAAAAAAAAAAAAAAAAAAAAAAAAAAAAAACAGTTAATGAAAGCTATTGTTTAATCACAAAGAATACTAATTTTAAACCAGGAAAATAAAGCTGCTGTATAAATCACAAAATTGGAAAATAGGCCAAAATCAAAGTATATATAACAATGCTATAAATAAATGATACATTTTTACAACATTCATAATCACTGCAGACTTTTTTTTTTTTTTAAGTTAAATCCTCATCAATGCTAGACATAATTGTTGTGCTCTTGGTTTTATCTTATTCTTAACCAGATACATATCAAATAACCAAATGTGATTATGTACTAAATAAATAAATAAAATACTGTTTAGCAAAAGGAAAATAAAAATAGGAGTATTTCATATATATGACATATATATATATATATATATATATATATATATATATATATATATATATATATGTGTGTGTGTGTGTGTATACATGCACACACATAACAGGGTCAGATGTATATAAACTGATAAGTTTATCTCTTATTAAAGTACTTCATTTTGATGATTGAAGCAAGATTTGTGTGAATCTGATGAAGGACAGATTGATCTTATTATCTTGTAAAACCTAGAGTTTAGATATATTCTTATTCTGTACACTATTTGAATCAGTAGGAACCACCAAATTCAAATCCTATCAAAAACTTTCATTGAATTTATCAACTTACCCTGGTCCTAGAATAAGTGATTATCAGAGTAGAGTAACTAGTAAACTATGGAAAATGTTTGCATACTAACAGATCAAGACAAATTACAAGTTTTAATGATTGTATCATTTCACTTATTCATTTGCAGGTTTTATTTACAGCATTAAAAATTTTCAACATTATCACAAATGATGAAAATGTTTTATTTTTCCTCTTTATGAATTAAATTTACAGCCACAATAAGAAACTCTTAACTTGACACACGACTGTTTAAACTTAAGAGTTGGTGTCCCATTTGTAACCTGAAAAAGCAAATCATGAAGTTTCACAAAAGAAACAAGTAGAGCAGATAGAATAATATCAAAAGGATAAGGTAAAAAAAAAAAAAAAAAAAAAAGAGATATTTGTCATATTATATTAAATGGAATTTTTAGAAAATATAGCAATGCTCATTCTTCCATGAAATTATAAATAATAATAAAAATTCAAAAAGTGTCAATATAAAATTTAAGCTATTCTGAGAACAATAATACCAAAACATTAAATGTGATTAACACTTTAAAAACAGCCTATGTTATCTTGTCAAAATTTTATGAAAGGAGAATAAAAACAAAGTGCAAAAAATATAGAAATATGCTTGTAACTCTAAATCATCAAAAAAAAAAAAAAAAAAAAAAAAAAAAAAATTGATAAAATTCTACATGTAAATCCAGAAATGTTTTTTAAATATTTTCAATCCTCTTTAGACATTTTATGCTCTAAGAATTTGGGACTAATATTATTCACACTTCTTTGAAAATTATATATTATTGTATTGAGATCTCATTCAATTGAGCAGATAAAAACATTTGCACTGAATTAATCAATCGAACAAATGCTAACCAATATGGTTTCCCTTCCTATTTTAGACATCATCATACAACAAAGTCTGACAAAAGTATATAAAAGTTCAAGTTTTAGATTATTGTAATTAAAACTGCACTAAGTGACTTAGGATGTGTGTGTACATGTGAAGAAAACCTCCCATCAGACATGATGTAATCTCAATAAACACACTTGTTCAAGATGATCTGCTTATGAAGTAAATAAACATTAAAATTAGATGCACATTTTATTTGTTAAGAGAATGTTGATTATCTACAAGTACAAATGTCTCAAAAATTTTTTATGTACATAGATGCAAACTAACAGAATGAGTTATGCGTTTCATTAGCATTACTTTATTGAATATTAAATAGTCCAAATTATGTTAAAATCCAGCCCCAAAGAAAAAAAAAAAAAAAAAAAAAAACATGTCAAACCTTGTTCTGTTATTTAATGTCAAAATTTGTGTAGTTTACCCAGAAGTAATGGTTAATCAGATTAGCCTCACTGAACATTACCCAACACCAATCTGCCAGTTTTGTTTTTTTAACTTCTTTCTCAAATGCTTTGATTTTTTTTCCTTTGATAATTGACAATTCATTTCATGCTCATGAAAATTGAGTAGTTTTGAGGAGTTTAACACACCAATATCTTTTTTAAAGATAAACAAAAAATATTAGTGATGAATTCAACTGGTAGTCCAGTATAAAAAAAAAAAAAAAAGCAGTAAATATTTTTACATTTAGTTGAAAACATTTTTGTATCTTTTTAAATCAAAATGAGTTTTTAGAAATACTTCAATATTATCTAAAATAAAAAAAATAAAAAAAAAAAAAAAAAAGCTACTGTAAAAACAAAGAAAAAAAATCAAAGCAGTACTATATTTTAAAGCCATGTCAGTCTTGTTAAAAATATAATAGAAATTTTCTCTTAATGCTAAATATGGTTTTTATTTTAAATGCATTTACCATGTCAACATTACCCAAAAACAGAAATATCATTTATTGAAATAATTGCAAATGTTAAAATTTAAACTAAAATTAGTAGTAAGTAGTTCCAAGTTAATTCTATTGAAATATTTCAGCTGTTCACTAGTATATCACTTTCCTGCTTACCTCTTTATCAGAGATTCACGTCAAGACAGTTCATTTTCTGGTTTGCCAGATAAAGTAACAAACAAAAAAATGTGACACTGGCTATGAAAAAGATTAATAAATTAGGCATTCATCCACAAATACACACATTTAGAAATGTAATGATAAAGTATAAAAATATGACATTTCAGATTGATTAAAATTTTTGGTCTTTAATTTTGGTAAAAATTAGCCACTTCTAGTAACTGCAATTGGTAAATTCTGTGCATTCCTAAATCAAACACCCAAAAGTAAATGATTTGGCACATTAATTCTCTTTAAAGACATTTTTGAATGTAAAACTGAAAGTCATTCAAATAAAAATCCACACATTTTGGCTAACAACCAAAAAGCAGAAAACTTGAAACAGCCAGTTACAGTTGCCAGGCTAGTGTGTGTATATTAGCCAACCAGGTACAAGTAAGGTCAGCACTTCCTAGGTTAGGAATAGATGATGCCATGCTAAAGAATTACACATTTCCAATTCCTTTATTTTATTTTGGTAACAAACAAAAACAATGGCATCACAATGTTAACAGTTCTTTATCTCTAACAGCCTATCGTCCATGTATGAACTACAATTTATTCTCGTCAATCCACAGAAAAACCATCCAAACTATATTTGCAACAGCAACAGTCAAATAGAATGAATGCAAAATTAGTTGTCTAGAACGGACCAAAATAGGCAATCAATAATTATTGGGCAGAAAAGACAATTTATTTTGTTTACTTCTCTTTAAAAAAAAAAAGACTCCCAAAGCCTAAGGAACATGCTTTTATTGTTACTATCCAAGTATATATGTAGGAAGCAAATGCAATATAAATCAACTGAAACAAATGAAATAAATCAACTGCAACAATTTAAATCTACAATTTCAGCAAAGTAACCATATATTATGGAACCTCGACAGAGTTATTTTACTATGTAAAAGAAAATCTTTCCCATTACATATTTATGGTAAAATATATAGGATAATAGATACTACAATGCTGTTTGTACAAAAAAATTTGAATAGATGCACAACACCCCGGTTTACTCAAGTGCTTTTTTAAGTACTTTATACAGAAACTAATGATAAAGAAACTATAGCAAAAAACAATTTTTCTTTGTTTTTTTTTTTAATTAGAACTTTTTATATAAAATAATATAAATTTCACATGCTTTACAATAACTATAAAGATGATTTTAAATAAATAATTTTTATTGAATTTTAAAAAGAACCTCAACTCAAACTTACAAAATGCAATCTGACATCTAGTATGAGGAAATTTCAAATATGATTTATGCTCTTAAATAAGCATGCCAGCCTGCTCCCTATGAGTGCTTGAAGTATCATTCAGAATTTTTAAATAGAGCATCATACATCATATAAGCTGAGGCTTAATTAGGAAGCTATAACTTGTACAAACAAGACTATATTAAAAAAAAAAAAAAAAAAAAAGTAAACAAAAGCTGTGTCTACTTCAGAACTCTAAACCACTACTGAAGTATAGATTAACATGTAAGTGGTCTTTACTGAAGTCGTTACAAAAGAAAACAAAACAAGATTTATTGACAATAAAAATTACAAATGAGACAACATGCATCTTGGGTATTCAACATATTGCAACAAATCATAGCCACTTGTTATGTCTCAAATAGTTCACAAATTAAATACACAAGTAAACAAGAACTGGACAGAGATAAGCATCATTTAATACATAAAATAGAAAAACAAATTCCTTTACTTCAAGTGCCAATCAGTATATTTGAGTCAATGTAGAAAGGCACAAGCTCATCTCTATAGAATATTGAACACAGAAAGTATGTGTCTGAGTCTAAAATAATTTCATTAAAATAATTACTAATGATGAAACATAAATTTGTTAATATCAGACAATGATTTAAAAGCAGCAAACTGAATGAAGAACTTCATGCATTGGCAATTGTTTAAAATCAAATAACTCAATCACTAAGTTCTTACATGATCAGCAAGCACTTATTTTTTTAAATAGCCTATATGACAAACAATTTTCACTTGTTTAGTCCCTAAAAGTTCTCGTGTTTAAATTTACAATTATACATAATTTATTGTTAATCACTTCTAAAGATACAATTGGTTAACTTTCAAAAGGATCAAATACAATTCTGATCTGACAATCTCAAAATCAAACATTTGTTTTTCTATTATTTTATTATTTTTTTTTCAATAAGAGTAGATAGGTTTGCCAATCACCTAGCTCACACTCCTTCCTCTGTGTCTATTGAACAAGAGTAGGAGGTTTGTTTCCCCATTTAGGATTGGATTTCTGGTCCGTTCTAATATCTTATTCTCTTTCACTCCCAGTAACCCCTTGCATCTTAATGGCATTATTGGCTTGCTTGGGATGGAATGAATTAAAAAGTTATATTTTTCTAAAGACTTAATGCATTTTTATTAGTACAAAAGGTATTATAATGGATACTTCATATTTAAAATAGACGTCCCACTATTTATTATTAAACAGTGTGTATTACGTCTATTCACTTGCACATTCAAAAATTGTTAGTAAAGAAAAATGCATTTCCTAGCAGGGATCAAACCTGTACCACACCTCCAGGAAAAAAAATAAAATTTAATCAAGTGTGCTACACCATTCAGTCACAGAAAATATAACATCCAAACAAGATTCTATTTTCCCTTTTTAATGAAAACATCCTTTTCATCCAGACTCTTTTCTCAAAAGCTTCATATCCCAAACAATTTCTAATGAATTAATGGGTTCATTCTTATTCTGGCATTTTTATTACTTTAAATGTTATTACAATAGATACTGCATATTTAAAATAGACACCCATTATATATATATATATATATATATATATATATATATACACACACACACACACACAGGTATACCTCACCCAACATCATTAATTGGTTCCAGACAAATCGAAATAACCACATAAATAAGCGTGCCCCATTACCTATTACAGTATGTATATGTGCATACAATATCCTGAATAAAATAATTGACTCCCACCTTATGTTCCAGTTATATAGCCTTATGCTTAGCATTAGGTCTAGAACTTTCTTCAGAGCCATGTGCAAAAATGTATTCCAAATCAATTGAATTGTAATTGAAAGAACATCAATGGCAGAGCACAGATGTAAACACAAGTCTGAATTCAAAATCAGTATTGGAAAAGAAAACAATGCACAAGTGTCGGCAGGAATTTGAAATAATACTATACATAATATTTTAAAATTTATTTAAATATAATTTTACAAGTGCTTGTTATTTTAGTGTTTTGATGTTTCTGATATTTTAAACAGCCAACATAGACTCAAGTAAAATGACTTAAGGCGAGCTTTATTTTTCCATTTAAGAAAAACCAACGTATCTTTGAAAACAACTTAAGCCAAGGTATTACCAGACACACACACATACACGAGAGAGGGAGATAGATAGAGAGATATAAATAGAGTTATTTTAGAATAGATTATATTTTAAAATATAAGCTAAGTAATAACTAAATACAAATAAAAAATGCTGCAAGGCTTTTATCATCATAATTGTTTTTTTTGTTTTTTTAAAACATTTCACCACAAGAAAAGCTATAAAACTATGAAGACAAGTGGTTACTCAGATTATAAAAAAAAAAAAAAAAAAAAAAAAAAAAAAAATGAAAAAACTGTGTAGAAAGGACAATAAAAGAACAAGATTAATAAAAATAGAGATGACAATGATTGAAATTACATTTAAATCTTTGAAGATCATAGTTGACAGGAAAGCAAGAAGCCAAAAAAAAAAAAAAAAAAAAAAAAAGGATCCACAAGTGAGAAGAAACTATTAGAAAATATCTTGTTACATCTATAGCCATTTCAACAGTAAAATGATGAGGCCTACCTGCCAATGTAGTACTACACTTAAACTCATGAAGTTGAGGTATCAAAAGGAAAACTCATCAGATCAATTGGCATAAAAGTATTAACAGAAAAGGAAAGGATTACAGTAGTGAAAAAGTGATTGAAGCTGAGATGGTAGGTCAGGACAAATAAGATTGCAGATTCTTCTTTGGATGTGTGGTCAAGAATGTCTAGATATATAGCAGGAGCTCCAGTTCAACAATATTTAAAACATGGTCAAAAGGTACATTCTAATAAAAAAAATTGTTTAGTATAATACAGTGAACCAACTTTCCGAGCAATTGATTTGATATCTTTTTACAAGTGGATGGTGATACAATATAATGAACATAGATAACTCCAACTTTAAGTTATATCCAAAGAATCAAATAATGACCAGACCTTATTATAAAGTATATCCAATAGGTTTCCTAAATAAAACTTGGTCAAAACTGATACAGGATTAGAATATTACTCGCATGTCCCATTCCCACCTTTGACTTGGTTTCTCAAGTTAATGCTGAACTAGAGTCACTAACACTAATCTCTCTTGGACAGAGCAGGGTGATAGGCTTCACTAAGTCATATGACCTCTAAACTAAGAACATTCCTGTACTGCTTAATAATTGGACAAGTCCCAGTTGAAACCTAAAATCCTGACATAAGCCAAAGAGGATTTAGAAAAAGTCTGAGTAAAATAAGGAGACACGTGTGATTCATATAAATATATCTGACATTTTTAGAAAAAGAAATCACATCTTAGGAGACCGAAATGTACATTTAATATTTAAGAACCTGTGAAGAAGATAAGGGCATTAGTAATGAAATGAAATGAAGCAGCAAGATGTTAAGCAGTTAAATTCTTATGTGTAGTTATAATGGCAACTCACTGTTATGCTACTTTCTTTCAGGATAATTGTTCTATTTTTCCATTTTTCTAGTTTTAATCTTCTATGTGCTGGGTCTCTTTAGGAGATCGATGATTATGGTTCTCCACAATTTCTTGTACTTTGTAGCTCTTAATAAATTTTGTATTTTTGCTATCTCTCATAAACCCTGTACTAACATCTATTCAAGATTGCCATGTAGATTATGTGTTGTTTACCTCTTTCCCTCTTGCTTTCACTATGCCTTGTGAGTATCAAATTTTCCAAGCATTCTTTCTTAATTATGTGCGCTAGAAATTTCAACTCTTTCTGATGTCAAGTGCATCCTTTTTGTTTCAATCTTCTCAAAAACTTTGTTGTTGCTCACATGTTCGGTCCATGGTATCCTCAGCATCCTTCTATAGAACATTTCTGTTGCTTCAAGATTCATAATCATCTGCAAGGAGATTGACCAATATTCACTGCCATATAGGACTGATATTATATAACAATTCAGTACTCTTTTCTAATGAGAGAGTCCTGTATTTTAATACTTTGCTTAGCTTTTGGAAGGCATCTTTCACTATCCCAATACCTATTCGGAATTCAGTGTTTCCATCATCTGTTAAAACACTTTCCATATATTTAATTTGTTTAAATTGTTTGATTTTGGTATCTCCAATTTGTAATTTGCATGCTGAGCTGTTACTTTTGCTGACAACTATGCATTCTGTCTTTTGCAATTGATGTTTTATCCTTTCTTCTCATTTACCTTCACTAACTTCTGTCGGAGTTCTTGCAGTTTCCTTTCTTTATCTGCTATCAACACTCATCTGCATATCTTATATTGTTAAGATGGTGGCCACCAATAATGAATTCTGGTAGGATTTTTCTCTCAGAATCACCTCACTGTATAGACTGACTAAGTCTGCTAAGAAGAAACATCTTTGTCTTACACTCTTTCCTATTTTTGTAAATTTACTGAATTCATTTTCTATCTGTATGCAGATGATTTTCGGCCTGCCTAGGTGCTGGATTATTCTAATATCCTTCCCAAATATGTCATGGTTACCTAGCAGTTCCAAGAGTTCTTTGTGATGTACTTCAAATGCTTTTGTATAATCTATAAAACACAGGTATGCAGCCTTCTACATTTGTATTGCTCTTTCTGATATCATTCTGAGCATAAATATTACATTCCTTGTTCCAGTGTTTTTAACAAACCTGCACTGTTCTTGTCCTGTTTCTAATGTAATTCTGCTGGGCACCATATTCATCAGAATCCAGATAAGTTTTGTTATATGGCTCATTAAGTTGATTGTCAGATGGATTGGGTGTTGGTTGTTTTTGTTTAGCGGCTCTATGGGTTATTTAATACCAAAACCTAAGTATTTTGCATGCAATTTTATTTTATTTTTGGAAATAATGGTTTAGTGATACAAGTCTTACTAATTAACCCATTGCTGAGGAGAGAAAACAGATTCATACCTTTCCTATAGGTATTTGTGCTTAAGTGAATATAACAAACCCAACTGGAATTTAAATTTAGCTGACTAATGCTTCTGAGCCATTATCCATTACACTCCTGCAAATCCAAGCTTACAGCACCTGGTATTCCCAAGCAGTCACTTATCTAGGTAGTGACCAGGCTTGACATTGCTTAACTGCAGTGATCACTCAGGAATCAGTGTTTCAACGAGATGCAGACATAAGCCGATTGTCTGATGGAGCACACATTTGTCTGCACTGGCTTCTTAAGCAGTGCTATGAAAAAGTTCTTCCAGTATATAACCATTGTTGTATATTTAATTTATTAGGATTTCAGATTTAATTTACCTTAAAAGGTCTGATAAAAAATATTGTTAGAAACAGCTTGCACATTTACTAAATGTAGAATTCTTTTGACTACAATAGAATAGTGTAAAAACAAAGTATCATCAATTTTCCTCATTCACCTAATAAAATAAATGCTCTTCAAATGTTAAAAGCTTATATCTTTGATCCAAACATTGCACTTGAACATTCATGTGCCAAACATCATAGGTCTGGTTTTATTTAGACCTGAGTGGCTATATTCAATGAGGATATTTAGAAATATGAAAAATTTCTGATCATATTCAGGGTTTTAAGCTTTATCATTAAATAGTATTTTTTTAATTTTGAATTTATCTTATCACCAAAATCAAGAGCAAAAGTAAATTTTTTTATAATTAAATGTTAACATTTTCAAGGTGTAATTAATAACAATATTTTTATATAATTGTCTTCAATGAGACTCAGTTAAATAGGTTATATTTTACATTATATAAAGAAAGTTGAGTCCACTAGAGCCGAGTTGGTAGGAGTACCTAACCAGAATTATATGTACCAAGGTACTGAACATAGTTTTAAGTCTTAGAAAATCAATTATTTTCTCAAATCCTGTTAATGTCACCTTAATTTGATATATTACAGAAAGTATAAAAAATAAGACAATCTGCAAAATAAATTCAACAAAAAAAGAGACATCTGACAAGGCAAAATTTAATTGTAACATATCTTTACAAAATAATCACATGATTATCACAGAATTACCTGTGTTTCTCGGAAGAGAGACTTCAGTTTTACATGGTAATTTGGCTGGAGCTTTCAACACAACTCGAACTTGGTAGTACCTGAGGGGAAAAAAAGAAAAAAATTGAAACAACATACTTTAAATAGTTGCGAGAACAAAAACACTGATTCCTATTTCCAAGTTTCAAAAATGCATAAATTCCACAAGCTCATATGAAATCCTTAACAATATCAACTAAGGCTTATTCTATTAGCTCAGCTTTAAATGGAAAGAGAACACACATTCAAACAATGTTTTAATTCTCAAAACTTGACCATAACAATAAGACCCTTTTCAAAAAACATTACAAAATTTCAAGTGATACATCTTTTATGAGTACATATTGCACTGTGGAAGTACAGACAAATCTCATCATAAAACTTCTTCAAAAAGACAAAGGTTCAACATAAATCACAAAAATGTTACTTCTTATACTGATAAATCTATTTATGTAGAGCATCCTTATCTTTTTACAACAGATGGGGATTGTATTCCCTCCATTCTCCAATGTAGTGGAATATTAACTATTCACCTCTTATGACATTAAAAAAAAATCTAAGTCATATGCTGTAAATCATTTAACTTATGACAAATACCAATATTCCAGAAAACAATATATTTCTTGAAACAAAAAGTGATTTTTGGAAGATGACACTTCTACAAACTCAACATTCAATCATCTAAAGTTTATGTGTTCTGCGATTTTTACTAACAGTTTCCAAATCTCCTCAGATCTTGTGTCAGAAGTAGAAGCCAATTGAAAAACGTTTCTAAATTAATTAAAAGCAACGCTATTGGCTTTCAAAGCATAAAAAGCAAATAGTTTATATATATATATATATATATATATATATATATATATATATATATATATATATATATAATAAATTAACTGATTTAAAATATGATTTTTTTCCCCCCCATATTTTAAATCAGTTAATTTATATTATTAATGCTCTGTAAATTTACATTGAGCACTATTTTGTAAAAATAAAAATATCTATAACACCGAATTATATATCTTACTGTTCTTTCTTTTGATATATATTACATCAGATATTTGATTACTGATTATATAGATTATCACCAAATCACTATCAAATTCCAAGAAATCAAAAATGAATGATATTATATACAACATATGTCAATAAAAACAACAGCATATACAACACTGAAAGAAAAATTAAGGTTACAAATTCTATTAAATATTTCAGTAACTTATGCTGGACTATCTCTTCACAGATGAAGGAGGAAAATAGAAGCATCAGAAATATGGTTCAACAGAAGGATGCTGAGAATGCCATGGATAGAACAAATAAGCAATGAGAATGTTTTAAGCAAAATGAAAACAAAAAGGACATTTGTACTCAGAATCAGAAAAAGAAGAAATTTCTTGGAAACACAATGAGAACGAGAGCTTAGAGAGTTTGACACTCACTAGGCATATCAATTGTAAGAGTCAGGGGAAGGCAACGGGCTACCTCTACCTCCTCGACAAGTTTGTGTGAATGGATGGTGGAAAGGGGATAGGAGGCTTGTCAAAGGTACAAATGTTGCTAAGGGCTACAAGAGATTGTGGAGATCCATGATCGCACATGTCCTGAAAGGAAATATAGTCACTTGTATTCACAAGAGTAAAGGACTTCAAATTGAGTTTAAGAGTTGAAGCCTAGAAATTTTTCTACTTCCACACTGAATGAGAGTGAAAGTAATCAATTAAAAATATCAAATAATAGTATTTATATATAAAACTTTGTATCACTATTGTGATATTATGTGCTTGTATCCAAAATAAAATCTAACAAAATACAAATGACTAATAAGTATCCTCTTCACAAACCATGTCATTTGCTAATTAATAATCAATGATACCACCAATTACAAATTTACTTAAGGAAAAATTTAACAATTTGTCAATTGCAATTTTTTTTATTGTACATTAATAAGCATTTTAAGATGTAAAAACACATGAACACTTGAAATTTGTTTTTGTTTTTTCTAACCCCTGCTCCCATTTACAGCTTACAAATATTTAAAAACATAATTAAAACACAATTAGAAGTAGATTATTTGGGTGAAAGAAATTTTGTTCATGATTAATTAAACATTATTATTTATAGAGCATGACTGAAATAATGTGAAAGATACACATGTCAAACAAGTGGTGAAACTTTTTTAAGGCATTTCTGAAATTTATAAAGAGAAAATAAAACTGTGCTCAAAATACATCACTCAACTGATGATAATCAGAGAATTATTGATCAAAAGAGGAACTTGCAAAATTCTGCCTTCAGATATATTCCAAAATAATTATTTTCACTTACCATAATACCAAGTATGTTCTCCAGATAAAACTTACCGTTTTCAAACAAACATCAAATTGTATATTTCCATTAAAGATCAGACCAAGATGTCTGCAAAATTGAGTGTGAAGTGTTGTTGTCTATTATATATATATATATATATATATATAAAAGATGTATTAAGTAAGCAAGAATTCTTTCAAACATATTTGCTTGAAAAGTATCGACAAGTTTTGTCTATCCAATTTTTTTTTTATTTCGGAATTAGTTGTTTTACGCTGATATCTGAAGAAATATTTGGATAGCCAAGTGTGCATTCCAAAAGCTGGGCAGAGTATTGCAAGACAGGAGAATTTCTTTAATAACAAAGGAAAGATTACTGAGCTGCTCCTTTACAGCAGCAAATGTTGGATGGTCTCCTCAAAGATGAAGAAGAGACGCAAGGCAACAGGGATATAGTTCTACAGAAGGGTGTCAAGGATATCATGGACTGAGTGTGTGAGCAAAGATGAAGTTTTGGAGAGGATGCAAACAAGGAGGAAGCTTATACTTAACATCAGGAAGAGGCAGCTGAAATTTCTGGGACATAGGAGGGCATGGAGAATCTGATACTCACAGGCAGAATAGAAGGAAAGAGAGACAAGAGAAAAGCATGACATACCTGGCGGGCTTAAGCAAGTGGATAACAGAACGTAGTCTGGGAGAGGTGGCGGAGATAAAACTTATTGAGAGTTACAAAGGATGGGGGAAGGCGAGAGAGAGCCATGATCACCTACGTCCTGAAGGAACACAGCACATAAAAAGAAAAGAATATAATCAGTGAATTAAAGTTCCTTTTTATTTTTTGTTCCCACCAAGTTCTTTCAAATGTTGTTACATTTATTGTCAAGGATTATGTATTGTGTATCTTCATATAATGGTCTTTGGTTAATTTTGGCTTTCCCTCATTTGCTGGAACCAATTTCAAGTCCCTGAAGGTGGCATCATTTATAACAGTCAAACTTAATTTTAACGTGTTTTTTTATACACACTTCAATATACATTCCCATATGGAGAAAATACCTCATTTAAATGTTTTAATTTACCCTTTAGTAAATTTACCAATTATATAAAACAACTCATTCAGAAATTTGATAAAAAGTTAAAAAAAATGGATAAACAGAACTTATTGATATTATTCTACTAAAAATGTTTCAAAATATATATCTACTAGCTTAAAAGCCACCCTGTCAGGCAGCAATTTAAGCTAGCTCCTGTGGAGGGTCATTAATTGAGCCTTCATCACCATAGGTAGGGAGTAGTAGATGCAATAGACAACAATAAACTACAAAGTAACTCAAAATTGATTACTGCATTTAAGTATTGGATTAATATTTAAGCTTACCTTTTAAAAGTTCAATGATAATTCTTCTGCTGCCACTTAATTTAAAGACAATTTGATGTGTCCTTACTTTCCATACAATTATTTTTACTTCATTGGTGACTTTCGCTAGATTTCACAATTAATTTTGATTATAGCACAAAAAATTTGTCACAAAAAAAATCACGTTTAAAAAAAACACCAGAAACAATCACAGTAATGAAAACTTGGGAATCCAAAATTTCAGGATTGCGTGTCTGGATTCAGCACAGACTGTTTTTAATTTGCTCATGGAATCAACCGGATTCCAAAATGGTATATTTTGGGCTACAGCCTCTAGGAATAAAGTTGAAAACATGCGACACACTGACATTTGCATTTATTATATAGAAATTAATGAATTTTATTTATAAACCAACATTGTTTCTCATTACTTTAAAATGTTAAATTTATTGGATGTGTGTGTTTAAGAAGAAATCAGATTTTTTTTTTTTTTTAAATAGTGTGCGTACATTTTTTATTTATATATATATATATATATATATATATATATATATATATATATATATATATATATATACACACACACACACAGGCCTGTGCATTAAAGAGTCTTAATAACAAAAACATGCTTTCCAGCATGGTTCAAACCTGTGTATCCCATGTAAATGAAACCACCATAAAACATAAACCAGCATAAGATATCTGAACAAAAGATGTGCATTTCATACATAGGGTAATTCAACTTTGCTTGACTATAAACTTTTTGTGGCTGAACAGGCTTTATGGGGGGTTTCTCCTAGATGGGACATGTAGGTTCAAACCTTGCTGGGAGACATTTTCTTTAAGACTCTTGGATGAACAGGCCAGTAGACATATTTACACTGTTTAAGAAACAGGGATGTCTATTCAAACATATGTATTCATTAAATATAGTATTTAATAAGAACTATATATGAGAAGAATTCAAGAAGTTTTGAGATTTTTTTTTTTTTTTTTTTTAAAGAGAGGCATTTATAACTTTCCTAGATCATTGTAATTTTAGTATATTATTACTATCTAATAAGCTGACCTGCCAACTTTTGTTATTCCAGATTGAAGGAGACAGCTGTAACAGCTCTTTGAACACACCCTACTAAGCACTGCTCGTCACAGCTAACTAGTTTGCAGAATGCAGTCGGACATGAAGACAATTTGGAAGCTCATTATGCAATAAAGTTTTTCTTAACAGTGATGAGCACCAAAACTGTCCTTTGCCTTTCCCTACAGTTCAGACCTTGCTCCCTGTGACATTTTATTGTTCCCCAAGCTGAAGTGAAACATCAAGAGCATTTGTTTTGAAAACAATGAAAAGGAAAAGGCTGTGACAAGGGTCCTGGACATTTTTGCTTTGAATGACTTATGGAACTGTCATGTAGTCACCGGAGTGCAACAAGTGCAGTGAAGTCATAAGATCCTACTTTGAATGGCATTAGAATGTCTCTCCTGAAAAGTCTCAAAATTTCTGGAATGCACCTTGCATACCACATGTATCAGTTTGCTGTACTGTTACTTATACAAGTTCTGCTGCTGGTAGGATTTAATTTACTTCACCATTATTTCTCAAAATCTAACACCTAACATACAAAATAAAAGTCAACTTATAAAATAAAATAGATTCCTTATGTATCCCTTGATACACAAACAACTTGGTTATCATAAGTAATAAAACTGCAATGAATGCATGCCAAATGAAGCAACTTCAATCATCCAAATGATCTTGAGTTTAGTTTCAAACAATCCACAAGGGAGGAAACAACTTCATTTATAACAACTTCAAGCTTCGATTTCTAAATATTACTGTGTTCATGATAAAATGACATGTCTGTCAACAAAACCAGAGAGTTAATGGCTAATGTGTTTTTGCAAGAAAAAGTTTCCCATTCTTTTATTGTTATTCAACTAAAAACTTTATTTTGCAATACTTATGTTTGTAATATTTCCTTTAAATAGTGAAATCAAGTAATTTTTATTTACTAACAGTTGATTTTCAGAACAACATTAACTAAAGCTGGTCTTTTCACAAGGTTTCAACTAATACAACCCTCTGATACCTTTAAAGCTTGTAATTTTATTCTGTAAATTTTAAATGGAACTTATATTCTGGTGTCAAACCTCTAGGAAAAAATGTTTGAACTCACAATGTCTTTACTCAGAAAAACTATATTGACAGAAGTCAATACTGACAAAAGTTCTATGCAATTAATTCTTAAAATAAAATATGAAGAATTTCTGTAAATTTTTTTAATTGATGTTTTTTAATCCAAAAATATGTTATACCTCTTACAAAAAAATAAAACAAAATTTTATTACTATAAACATTAATTTTAGAGGGTAAAAATGTTCAAGTTGAAATTATTTATCTTTTAGACAGAGAAATTAATTTCAACTGGCCAAAAAAAATAAGAAATTAGCTAAAGAAACATGTGCCTGCTGACAGAAATCAAACCTATATTCACTTTGTCCCTAAGGTTTGGTTTGTTTTATGGCATATCAACCTCAATGGGTTATTTAATTCCAACAAAATTTTTTATTGCTGGTAATATTTTTCCTTCAAAAATGTATTGCTGATAATTTGATTTCTTCAAAAATGTATTGCTAGTAATATTTATTTTTTAAAAAACATTGTTAGTAATTATTTATTTTTCAAAAATGTATTGCTAGTAATATTTATTTTTTAAAAAACATTGTTAGTAATTATTTATTTTTCAAAAATGTATTGCTAGTAATAGTTTTTGTTTTCTTTAAAAATTTATTGCTGATAATAATTTTTTGAAGTATTTCTGGTATGAAAACCTATTTTTACACTTTCATAGTGTTTTTACCCCAGTTTCAGGGTTAACTATTTGTCCATAGCTGGGACCCTAACAGGTGCTACCACCCCGGATCAGGGCGAACCTGGGAACACCAGCAATTAAGAGGTGGTTCCATCCTCAAAACCTCCTGATCAGAGGCCTTGCTGCTGGACGTTAGTTTATCATCTTACCAAGGACGCAGATGTTGTTTATCGTCATACCCAGGATAGTTGTCCATAAGTGAAACCATTCCTTTAGCTGAAGTGTGCCCTACCAATTTACCTAATAACAGTCACATTGACTCAATCGAGTATAGGCACTAAAAATAATATTTATAGTAATAAGAAAGGATTTGTTTTGTTTTGTTTGTAATGAGATACAGCATATTTAATACCAGAGAAATTTCGGAAGATAAAATTCTGAAGAAAATATCCGATAAGCTTACAAAAAAGATTATGCAATATATTTGCACAAGTGTTTTTTTGTGTGACTATTCTTTATGAAAGTAGTTATTGTCCTGAAGAGAACAAAAAGATTCATTGCCTGATTTGTCAGTGTTAAACTGATCAGAGTATCTAAAAGCACAAAAGGAAAGCTCATTTACAAAATCACTACAATAGTAGTGGTCTATCAAGTTTGACAATGACATCTATGCCCAGAGGTTAACTCAAAGGTGATGACAGAGACTAATGGCAAGAATGGCAAAGGCATCTGGAATGGAGGCAGGGAAACTGGCCTGGAGATTTGGGTGCTTCTACTACTGCTTTCCTTTTTGCATGGGCCTTATTGATGCTGTCATATCAGTTGTCCTCAAATATCACTGTAGCTTCACACGTCATCCAGTTCAATCCTCTGCTCACTTTAATGCTGCTTAGGAGCTAATCCAGTGTGGGCAATATTGTTCTTGATTCAGTCTTGGTTTCAATGGCTTAGCATAGTTTCTCTTAGAGAGCTTGACATACAGAAGTTGCTTTGGAATTATGCCATTGTCTATCCAGATGACATACCCTATCCATCTGAGTTGGGCTTCAAGAATTATGATTTCAATGTTAGTGTGGTTTCTGTGCAGTTCAGGACCTCAAAGTTTGTGATCCTATGCTGCCATTTGATGCCTAGAATAACATTACATATAAAACCACGCCAACAGTTTGATGTAACTTCTATACAGTGTCCAGGTCTCACATCCATAAAAATGGCTGGTAAGGACAACCATCTTGTAGGCCTTGAACTTGTCGAACTCCTAGATGTTGTGTTGATTCAGCATACAAGCTCGCAGACTTGTCCAGGATTGGAATTGGCTCACTGATCCTGGCATTTTCTTTGCTGAGTGATTCATCATTGGAAATGACACTTGAAAGGTACTTGAATTCCTCCACAGTTTTCAGCTCCATTCCCTCAATGGATATGGATGGATGGTGGTCTGTTGTGGGAGGGTTTGGTTGTAACAGCACTTCAGTTTACCCAGGCAGGATACTTCAGCAAATTTGTTTCCAAAATAAACAATATGAAACAGGCAAGAAATCAATAACTATAATGAAATCATCTTTGTTTGATTTTAATAAAAACAATTCCTCATCTCCACGGCTATCAGATTATTTTTTTAATGATTATTCCCCAGGATATTCACATATGGTGAGCTAAAGAGGTTCTATGTGTACTGAACAGATTATAAAGGCATAAAGATACTTTGTCATTATTAAACACAACTGAGTTCATAAAAAAAAGGTAGGTCAATAGAAAAAAAATGTATAGATAAGTGGGTAGATATTAACAATACCAAGTCTATAAAGGTTCAGTAAACATTGTTCTCAAGGGAAAATTAGGATGTTTTGGGAGAATTGTATTTAAGACCAGTTAAGCCCTAAAACTAATTATTTTCAGAAAAAAATAACTCACTTAATTTTTCCACAGTTCAACTATCTTCTATGTACTTTGTACCATCAAAACATTAGTGATCATGGCTCTCCCCAATTTCCTGTCCTTTGTAGCTCTTAATAAATTTTGTCTTTTTGCAATCTCTTCTATCCATTCACTCAAGCTTGCCAGGGAGGTTATGTGTTGCTTTCCTCTGTCTCTCTCATCTTCAATCTACTCTGTGAGTATCAAATTTTTTAATCTCTTTTCTCATTAGAAATTTCAACCTCCTTCTTGATGTTAAGTAAAAGTGTCCTTATTGTCATGAGCTCTAGAACCTTGTCATTGCTCACATGTTCACTGCATGGTATTTTCAGCATCCTTCTGTAGAACCATATTTCTGTTGCTTCAAGTTTCTTCTTCATCTGGAAGGAGATTGTCCAGCATTCACTGACATACAGGACGACTGATATTACATAACAGTTCATTACTCTTTGTTTCTAACGATATATTTCCTGTTTCTTAAAACCTTGCTTAGCTTTTGGAAGGCATCTTTCACTATCCCAATTCACCTTCAGATTACCATGTCACACTTTCCACCCTCAGTAAAAACATTGACAGATACTCAAATTGTTGTATCTGTTTGATTTTGGTATCTTGAATTTCTAATTTGCATCTTGGACTGTTCCTCTTGCTAACAGCCATGCATTCAGTTTTCTTGCAACTGAGGTTTAATCATTCTTGCTTTCCTTCACTATGTTCTGTAGGAGTTTGTATAGTTTCCTTTCTATGCCTGTTATCAACACTGTGTCATATGAACATCTTATATTATTAAGAGTGTGCCTTCCAATAATGAATTCCATATTGTATTCTCTGGGAAAATCATTTTGTAGATTTTTCTCTTTCCTCTTCTCAGTTATTTCCAGAATTTTGTTTTGAAAATCCTTATGCATCTGTTCCATTTCTCATTGAAACTGCATTTGTCTATTAAAAGTTTCCTCCTGTAGCTGCATCTGGAATGTTTTCTGTTGCTCTAATATTGTCATCTGTTGTTCAGACTGAAACTTAAAAAATTCCTGGAATATATTTTTGCATTCCTCCATCTTTGCAAAAATTTACACAATGCCTAAATACTGTAGAGGGGGGGGGTCCTACGAATTTGCAATTCGTGACCTATTTGAGCAAACTGTCTTATTGAAAAAAAAAAAAAAATCTTTTCTCAGTTGAGAATACAAAAGATTTTTTCATCACTAACTTGACGTCTTGTCTTTCAAAAAACTTTGCCAAGTTTTTTTATTTTTTTTAAATGTGAATCCGAGATTTTGTCGCCGAAATAATTGTGACGAGCAAATTTTTTTTTTTCTTCTCTTCCACCATATGAATCCGAATCCCTCGTAGCCAAATTTGTTATGGCAGGTAAATTTTTTTTTTTTTTTTTAAATTGAACAAAAAATCCTTTAATAACATTAACTATCAATGATTATTTTTTTCATATTTTATTTATATTTTGTAATCTAAACCAGTTGCATGAATAAGCAACAAATTGCCATAATGACTGAATCAAGTCAATATAGTGAATCAACCTCGAAAGTTGGGCCTGCCCATCCATAAGAAAAAAAGAAAATGATCCCAGTATCTAAAATTTGTGCTAAAGCCAGAATAGAGCAATTTCCTGAGGACTTTTATGCAGAAGAAAATATGTTATTTTGCAAATTCTATCTCCATAGTGTTGACACAATCAAAGATCACATCAAATCAAAAACTCATTGACAAAAAAAGTCTACAAAAAGTTGGCTCAACTGAAACAGAAAACAATCACAACTTTGTTGAAGAGTAAAGAGATATGAGATGATTTTGTCCTTGATTTTTTGAAAATGTGCACTTTGTCTGACATTCCCCTACACAAAATTGACAACAAAATGAAGCCATTCATATTAAAACATTATAAAGAAGGTGGTGCTATTCCAAGAGCAAATTGTGTTAGGCAACTTCATCTATCAAAATTGTTTTCTTGGCATAAGGAAGTGTTGTCAAATGTTTTTGTTAACAGTTGCCATGTGCTGTGCTTAGCACATATTTTAAATCTTGTTGATGAAGTATTTTCACACTGGCCAGCTTTTGATAATGTCACCCAGCTCACTACTTTCATCAAGTCAGCCTTTTTTAAAAAGGCCTAATAGGAAAAGGCAATACTTAAAATGGTTTGAAGGTTCCTTCCCTAAGAAACAAGTGAAACTACTCCCTATACCAGTGGTAACCAAATGGAATTCCTGGTTTAATGTGGCCAAATATCACTCATAAGCAAGAGCCATGGCCTTGCAGTAGATAGGATTCTAGAATTAGCAGATGGCCGATTACATCATGCCTCTTAATATAATTTACATCTAAATCAAAATTTTATAAATGAGAACTGCACTTGTTTAATTACAGCTTTGACAAACTTAGAAGAAACTAAGTCTCCACTTGCGCGTGTTGTATATAACATGATTGAGGATGCAAAACAACATTTGCATGCTGGTACATCAAAATCAACATTTGGCCGAGAAACTGATTGTCTTTTGTCTGAACTAGAGAACACAGAAAGGGAGAAAATGATCTCAAATTTCCAAGACTTTTTCATCCCGTCTTTTTCAAAACTGAATAAATACCTAGATACTTACCCTGTATATAACTTTTACAAGGCAGCTCACCTGTTTGATTCTAGACAGCTACCCTGTAGACAGTTTTGTAGCCATCAAGGACTTGCAATGTCCTATTGATCTTGAAGAATTTCAGATGTATGTGAATTACCAAGATGATTTACCAAATCCTTTTAATATCTCATCATTTTGGAATGCAAATAAGAGCAGATTTCCTCTTCTGGAACAGATTGCCAATAAGGCCATATGGATGCCTGTTACCAGCATAGATGCTGAAAGTTTGTTTTCTTAATAAAAATTTACTCAATAAATAACATGAAAGTCTTACCCCTGAGAACACCAAGCAACTCACAATGTTGCATTACAATGGAGATTTAGAGAAGAGATATTTCCCAAATTCAGAAATTAGTAATTTTAAATTTGAGCAGAATTTTCATTTAGGATAAGTTGTTTTACTTAAATTTTGAATTAATGTCTAATTTGTTTTTTCATATTTTGTTACAAAGATTCAGTTATTATGCTTTAATTACTGTTTTGTAAAATTTTAGTCAAAATGTTTGACTTTATTCAGATATTTATTATTGAGATTCAAGTTATTTGCTGTTGATACTTTAAATGTGATTTTTATATTATGAATCAATAATTATAAATCAATCTGAATACTTTTACTTAAAAAAAATAAAAACAATTTGAATGTGTACTTAAAGTAGGAGGCTCTGATTAAAAGTTCTACCACCAAGATAATTATGCACAGTAACATTCCATTGTTTTATTGTCTAGTCATGTTACATTTTTTTATTTTTAGACTTGGATTTTAACAATTAAAAAAAGATTTATAGATATTTACTATTTCTTTATATGCAATAAAACTTTGAATTATGTTTTTGTTTTCAGTTTTAATAATAATTATAGCATATTGTTTGGCAATTTTCTCATGAAATACTATAAAAAATGGAAAAAATGAAATTTCCCAAAAGTAAAAACAGAAAAAACTGAAATTTACCAAAGTGGAAATGAAATCAAGGAAAATTTGAAATGGAAAATTGGGGGCCCTATGTGCCTGTAAACATGGCAGGCATAAAGGGGTACAAATTTGTTTATAATCACACCTCTCAAGAAAGATTCAAGATTCACTGGTGGTCCTTGAAGAACTTCAAGAGAACACACATTCCATTAAAATGGCACCAACAGCTTGCACAACATTGGATCCATAGTATCATGAGGTTTCCTCTACACACCAACTCATCGATATGCTCAAAAACAGTTTGAAATGCAAAAAGGTAACCTGCTACTAGTTTTCCAGGTTCTAATGAAAATTTTCTCTGGTCTAGATAAGGTTCAGTAACAAATGTTGATGATAATCTTGTTGGTTGTCAAAATCCTATGGAATACAGTGTATATGGTACAAAGAGTTTAATGATGGGTTGAACAGCAAAAATATGGAATTCAATGCACGGTTTCCTTCATTGAATGATTACCGTCTTTGTCACTTACTGGCAATACAATTTTTGCATCAAATGCAACCATAATTTTTATGTGCTACTGGTGTCAGCCTAGAATTCACATCCTGCTGGTATATCTTTGCAACTGTTGTATGATATATTCCATTATCAGGAACACTTAATTCTGTCTACATCAAAGCTGTCACAGCTACACTATTTCTTTACCTAGTATACATAGGTCATCCAGCTGAGCCCATTTCTACAAGTGGGGAGAGAGCAAGACTATCCACTGATATGTTGCCCAGTTTTCTGGCACTATACACTGTCTGTGTATAGGCCACTTTCCAAGTAAGTAGTCTCTTTAGAAGGTTTCCAAATTTTCAAAGTTATCAGAATGGCTATTTAATATATCCTTTGTTATATCATAAAGATTGAAAATACATCTTTTAGTTTTGAAATTCCATTTTGTTTTATACTATGCAAATATCACATTTAGCAAAAAAAAAAAAAAAAAAAAAAAAAAAATCAGCAATATTTTTGAAATTAGAACTTTCTTAGAGAGAGAAAATTATATGGAACCTCATCTATCTAATGTTTATGCCACACACAGAGAGAGAGAGAGAGAGTGTCTGTATGCAATACTGATTATTCAATAAATAATTGAATTACTCTCAAAGATTGTCAAAAAATACTAATGAAAACCTATCAAAATATTACTTAAATTCATTCCATAAATACGATAACTGATGACTGTTAAGTCAAGGTGAGACTAATAAACAAGGTAATAAACAAGGATTATCAAGTATGAAAACTAATCAGCAGAGGAGAGCATAACCAATCAATTCCTAAGTACTGATATTATCCATTACTAAACAGTATGAAAATTCAGTTAAGAAAAAAAACAAAAAAAAACACCTCAGATGTCCAAAACTTTATATGTTCCCACTACTTTATTGAGGAAGTGAATGATTAATAATTTCAGATATTACTAAAATTCCCAGGTCCCTTGTAATTAACAAAGGAAAATAATCAACTTCAGACCTTATGCATCTGAGGTTAATTCAATAAATCAAGTTCTATCTGGTTGGTTGTTAATCTTTGAATTACATCTTAACAGACAGCCAGTAAGCAGCTGCACGACATAGGTCATTTTTTTTTTTTTTTAACAATCTTTAAGAATGATATAAAAAAAGTCTGACATTTCAGAACAATGCTGGATACCATTATCCTTAAAAACAGCTTTCAAAATCATTAATATGACTAATTTGGTACACCTTTGATATATCTAAGAGAAATAGTATTGAAGAGAAGCTAGTCAATCATTTTCATAATACGGTGAAAAATCATCCCTTCCTACTCACAGCCATTTCTTTTCTTCAACATAAAGCAACTCCAAATTTAATACCTAAATATCTGATAAAAGTATTCTTATTGCAGTTCATTGTCATTTCTAAATATAACATTTTTATTGGTAATCAATTCATATTACTTTAACCCTAAAGTGATAAGGTTGCAGAGTATGTTGAATAAAATAAGATAATACAATTTTCTCCAAAATAACAGGCACACAGTTTCAATAAAGGTTATTTAGTTAAAAAAAAAAAAAAAAAAAAAAAAAAAATAATGCTTGAGGCACTTAACATTTTGTATTCATCTCTCCTCAGTTTCATGTTAATTCAGTTATTTATTTAAACAATAAAGAGACTTGAAGCAAAAGAAATATGGTTCTACAGAAGAATGCTGAGAATACCATAGACCAAATATGTAAGCAACAACAAAGTTTTAGAGAAAATGGAAACAAAAAGGACATATTTAACATCAGAATGATATCAGTTGAAATTTCTAGGGCACATAAAGAGGAAAGAGAGTTTGGAAAATCTGATGCTCACAGGACAGATTGAAGACAAGCAGGACAACAGCATAACCTATCTAGTGAGCTTGAGTAAATGGATTGCAAAACAGAGAGATAACAAAAAGACAAAATTTATTTAGAGTTACAAAGGACAGGATGCAGAAAACCATGATTGTCAACATCCTAAAGAGACCTAGCAGATCAACACTAGAAAAATGAAAGATGCTTTGTTCAGTGTTAATTAATGTATGACTAAGAACATATACTTTTTATTCAAATAATAGATCATTATTATCTTAGAGTTGTAGATGAGGAACAGTGAGTTGCCATTATCACTCCATATGGGAATTTAGCTGCTTAACATTTTGCTGCTTCATTTCATTACTAATGCCCTTGCCTTCATCCCACCCCAACAAAAAATAAAAAATATGGAAACAAAACGGACTCTTACTCTTAACATCAGGAAAAGAGTTAAAATTTCATGAGGAAAGAGGACTTGGAAAATTTGATACTCACATATTGAAAACAAGAGGGACCAAAAAAAAAAAAAAAATTCGTAAACTACCTAGCGAGCTTGAGTAAATGGTTGGTAGAACATGGTTTAGGAAAAATAATGAAAAGACAAAATTTATTAAGAGCTAGAAAGAATAGGAAAATGTGGAGAGCCATGATCACCAACATCCTGAAGGGACATGGTACATAGAAGACAAACACCCTATAATCAACAGATTGGAATGCAGAAACATACAATAATTCTGTATGTACAATGCAATAAAATCATATCCTAGAAAGTTCTGTGATTCAATTGTCAGAAGCATTTCTTACAAAGTATATTGTTGATTTTTCTTTTTAAGAGAGAGGGTTGTTTTCTATTAGGCCTCATCAAATACATTGGCTTTAATATAAATAATAATTATGCTAAAAGGATGTACTTATATGCATTACACCATGTTCAATGGTAACCAAACACTGTGCAAGTCAAAAAAGCATTTGACTGCAAATTATTTCCCAAACCCAATTACCATAGCTCATGAATCTACAAAGCAACAGGTGACAATTTATAACCCACAATCCATCGAGAAAGAAAACTAAATGACAAGAGAAAGCCTAACAGAGGTGTTGCAAAGGCCTATTCCTCCAATTTAGAAACAACAAGTCAAATAGAACAAGGAAAATGTCACAAAGGGGGTTAGCAACTGTCTATCTGATAAAACTGTTTTCTCTCCTCTCCAAGCATTTTCCGAGAGAAAAGACCAGGCACAGTGAACAGCTAAGTGTCTATCTTTGTAGCAAGGCAATACCTAAGTTAAGGACATCACTTTGATTTGTACTAATTTTTATATGCATGCAAACAAATATAGATATATTAACTAAAGTGTTCAACAAAATTTAAAAGTACATTGGACCTTATTTACTAGTCTTATCTGGTATAAATTTAAAAATGATCTTTTAGTGCCATCAGCAAAATAATCCATTTTTTCTTATTTAATATTCCTGATTAGGCCCTTAGATTCAGTACAAAAAAATTCTTAATTTTAAAACAAATTAACAAATATTTTAGTCATTTTGCTGAGATTTCAAAAACATCTGTTCAAATAATTATGAAACAACACATGAAAAGTTATTTTATTGATATTTCATAGCATCAAAGATGCTCTAGCCTCCAAGTCACATCCCAAATTTGACTTGCAAAATTTTGATCAATTAGATTTGATTGCTGGGCATAATAACTTTCGTTAGGTCTGCAAAATTTTGAAAATTAAAATTAAAAAAAGGAAACAAACCCAAGATTAATGTCTCACTACCTTGTGAGTTATTGAGTAACATGTTGAGACTATTGACAACTTATAATCTACATTTTTATTTTTTCTTAAATACGGACACATAAGTTTAATCATCTAACCTACCAATACAGGAATCCCTTGATTAGTGCAGTTAATTTGTATGCTGGTAACTATAAAAAATCAATTTTCAATTAGCATGGTTAAACTGAAGAATGTTTCACTGTACTAATCAAATATTACGCATGTACTAATTGAATTTTGGTACATAAAAATTTTAGCATACTTATCAAAAACGCATTCATTGATGCACATTAATCAAGGGATGTCTGTATGTACTCACAAAGAGCTGCACCTAAAATGATACTCCAAACCCAAAATAGTCTTCAACCAAGTAGTAGTTTTTTTTTTTTATTCCTTTTTTAAACTGTTATTAGAATGAATCCAAATCCAAATTCAGGGCCTTCTCATCTTGTTGAAGGAACCCCTCCCTAGTTGACCTCTACCAATTCCTATCTCTGGCCATATTGGGCTGTATGTGGCCACAGCATTAGGTCAGCTTGTTGTCCCAACTTGCTTTTGCCTGCCCCTCCCTAGTTCTTTGACACTGCCTTGGTGTCCACCTTTTATCTCGGTGATGAGAGATGTGACTAAACCAGCCCATCTATATTTTCACTTCATGATATTTTTGATTATGTCGTTTACTTCAGTCTGCTGTTGAATCCAGGTGTTGCGGATCTTGATTCTCTACACCCGGTCATGTTGAGTGTCCATGTCTCACAAACAGAACATATTCATTTCAACTTTCTCTTGGTTTCAATTGTTAACTCATGATGCTGTAAACTCTTCCAAGAGCTGCACCACCTATTATTATTATTAGAAGAAGAAGAAATAACATACCATACCTATGGACACTAATGGTTATGTCCTAATCCTCATAAATACGTTGGGCACTATTTTAAGTGGGGGTAATATGCTGTCTAAGTAATCCCCCAATGTGTGTGTGTGTGTGTATAAATATTACCTTCAGCATCCAGATTCCAAAGTTTCAAAAACAGACCTGTCCATTCACTCAAGGAATATCAGCAATTTACTGCTTATATTTTTTTTCTTTTTATGCATATTTAAAACTTCTGTATTCCCTGTGTTCATGTGTGGCTATGCATGTGTGTCTGTAGGTGTGCATTCACTCACTTGTTGTGTTTTGCACGGACATGTAGAAAGTTGTGAACATTTTGCCTTTTCTTTTTTTTTTTTTTTTTTTTTTTTCGTTTTACATTTTCTCATTTAAGCTTCTTTCTTTTTTTCTTTTTTTGACTTTTGCTGAATTTGTGTGTGTGCGTGTGTTAAACATGACTGACAAGGTACTGCAATTAAGCTTTGCATTTAATTTTTCTTGTGTTTGTACAAGTGCTTTCTTTTTTGGACACAAAGTGTGTAAAAACTGTCAAAATGTTCTGCAATTCTGTTTCTGTATTTTGGGCTCTACTTTTAATCCTTATCAAAAGATGATTTTACTTTTAATTTTTAACTGAATGTTTAGATTGTGTGTAATTTATCTAGAGTTATAGGGATGTTTTATTCTCCAAACACAGTCAGCACATTGTGGCCATGTTTGTAGTTAATGTTATGGAATGTTGGCCCTTTTTTAGTATTAGGGCTTCCATTTTTTTTTTTTTTTTAACATGTGGACGAGGTTATTAAGCTTGTATCTTCTACTAGTATATTTCAGATGGAGTCTTTTAGGTTTATGTGTGTGTGCATTTAAATGAGTTCTAATGGAGCTGTGGTCGGATAAGTATAACATAAGTCATCTGGATAGGTATGTAGTAGTGCGACCAATTTAATTATTTATGAGTTTGGTTCAATCAGGAACACAGTTCCTTAAGGGGCATTTGAACCCATAAATAATGTTGGTTGTTTCTAGTTTTGACTTTGCAGGATGTTGTTATTTTTGAGGATAAGGATAATGAAACATGTAATAAAAGAGGGATTGCTGCCTAAATATATAATTGTGTGTGTACACACACACACACACACACACAGAGGGTGTGATGAGTAAATTGTCCCATTTTTTATTTTGCACATGCATGTTTGTTTTTGATTTTGTCAACTGTAAAGTCTAGTAGGGTTAGTTGGGCACTGTATGTGAGAGAAAAAAAAAAAAAGAGCACCATGATGCAATTCACTCTACTAGAAATTTGAAAGAGCATGCTGTACTGCTTGGCATTCATGCCGGAAACCCCAATGCAAACATTTCAGAATGTTTGGGTGTCAATCTGAGGACAATGCAGAGGAACCAGAAAGAGTTAGGAGTCTAATGATGATTACAAAGATATAGCAGATTGGAAAACTCACTGATTGTCCTGATAAAAAAAGAACTCCCAAATTTGCTGGTGAGAGCCTCAGACTCAACATGAAAGCCTACATTAAGTACCTTGAGGAAGTAATGCTGCCCTGGGTCAAGATGGAACAGGACTCTGCACTACGCCACACAAGCAGGAGAATACAGTCATAGCTGTCAAATAATTTGTGCAACCACATTCTGGCCACCTAACTCCCCCAGACTGCAACCCCCTTCATTATTAGGTGCGGAGTACATTTGGGCGAGAGACCAACAAAATTCTTTCTAACACCAAAGATGAACTGAAAGCAAGGATTATGACAGCATTTACTATCTTAAAAAAGGAAACCGTCCAGAAGAGTTGCAGGAGATTCTGAAGTCGTCTGGAGGACGTGGTTGAAGCTAATGGCAATTTTATTGAATAAATTTAATCTTTAGTATTTGAAGATATTTTTGTGTAATTTTGGTAAATCTGTTAAAATGAGATATCAGTGTTATTTTCATTTTTGCATAATTTAGACAATTTATCTATTGCACACTGTGTGTGTGTGTGTGTGTGTGTGTTTTTCTTTGGCAATACCATTACCACCAATTCATGTTTTGTTTTATAATCACACTTCATTCTTTCTCAGTGCATTGAAGCAACATGTCTTCAGCCTATTGAGTTTTTTCAGTTCAATGATTTTAAAATAATTTGCTTTCTTTTTTCAAGTTCACTAATTTAATACTTAAAATCTTAATATTCTGTAGGCAAGCTCTTTTGTAAAGCAACACATCTGTCTACCACTACAGGTAACAAACTGCCAAACAGTGGTGCGTTTGAATTGAGCAGTTGTGGTGTCATATCCTGATATGGCAACAGTAAAAATGACCCTGACTGAATTCTACAAGAAAATCATCATAGTTAAGGAGGAAAGGTGAGAAGACATAACACTGAGTAATACAGTGTGCAGATATTAACAAGCTTTTCTGAATTGGCAACAAGCTGAAAATGATGTTGGGCAAGTGATTAAGTCTTTTTACAGGATTTATTTTAATATATTGAAGTTTTACTTTTGTCGCTTATATTCCCTTGACATCAAAGTGATTTGAGAAAAGTGAAAATACTGTTAATATTGATATAGTGGTGGCCTATAGAGTTCAACAATGATATCTATATACAAGGGTGAACTCAAAAAGTGACTGGAATCCAATGTGGGAACAGCAAAGAAGTCTGAAATGGGGACAGGGAAACTGGCATGGAGATTTGGGTACTTCTACTACTGCTTTCCTTTTCATACTGGGCCTCACTGATGCTATCATGTTGCATGTCATTAAACATCTGTTACTTTGCACATCAGAGCATACTATCCCGTTTAACCCTCTGCACACTCTTCAAGCTGCATGGGGGCTATTCCAGTATAGGTAATGTTAATCTTGATGCAATCTTTGAAACCTTTCAATGGCCTACTATACTTTCTCTTAGAGAGCTTGCCATAGAGAAGTTGCTTTGGGATTAAGTCATTGTTCATCCAAATGATATGCCCCATCCATCCATGTTGGGCTCTCAGGATGTTTCTGCGTGGTCCAGGACCTCAAGGTTCTTGATCTTATTCTGTCATTTGATGCCCAGTATAGAACACAAGCTTGTAAAGGACTAACAGTTTGATGTGCTTTCTATACAGAGTCCAGGTTTCACAGCCATAAAGAAAGCTAATGAGGACAACCGTCTCATAAACCTTGAGTTTGGTGGACTGCTGGATGTTGTGTTGATTCAGCACACCAGCTCACACCCTGCCCAGAGCTTGACTTGCCTTGCAGATCCTGGCATTTATCCTTTTGTTGAGGGAGCCATCATAGGGAATGACACATTTAAATTACAAGTTCAGCTACAGATATGAGAAATAATTTTGTGTTTACATCTTTTTAAGATATTCATGATTCTTTTCTCTAACGTTTCATACTAAATTTGATTTACATACTTTGTTCAGTGGTCATATACATAAGTTCAGGTTACTGCTTAGTGCAAATTACTGTCCTCTGGGGGTTTGGATAGGTCTATGAAAAAAAAAAAAAAATAACCTTTACCCTATAGGATATGGGTATAAACTTTTGAGATGTAATTGGCAGGGAGGTATATCTTTAACACTGGGAAATATGGTAAATGAAATGGATACACTGCTTTCAACAATTTGTCCACTTTAATATTTTATGAATTTATTTCAGATAGAGGATGATGGGGCAAAATATTATGACTAGCAACATGTGGAAAGAATAACAACTACTGCCCAATAACAGCAGACATGCTAATACTGAGTACTTAATTTTGATGTGTTGAATGCAAGCTTCTTCTATGTGCCATGTTTCTTCAGTACACTGACAATCATGGCTCTCCACAATTTCCTGTCCTTTGTAGTTCTTAATAAATTTTGTCTTCCTGTTACCTCTCCTAGCCATTGTTCCACCCCCCATTTACTCAAGGTCAGTTATACATTGTTTTTCTGTCCTGCCTGCTTTCAATCTGTCCTGTGAGCATCAAATTCTCCTAGCCCCATTTCCTCATGTACCCTGGAACTTTCAACTCTTCCTGATGTCAAGTGTCTTTTTTCCTCCTCTCCATTTTCTCAAACTTTGTTGTTACTCACATGTTCAGTCCCTGGGATTCTCAGCTTCCTTCTGTAGAACCACATTTCTCTTGTTTCAAGTCTTCATTTCTGAGGAGATTTGTCTAGCATTCACTGGCATTTAGGAGGGCTGATATTATTTTACAGTTTTGTAGAAATTTTCCTTTTTTTTTTTTTCTTTTTTTTTTTTTTTAACTTAGCTTTTGGAAGACATCCTTCACTACTGGCAAGAAAATTTGATCAAAGAATTCCTAAAACATCATAGTCTAAAAAGAATACTGCCAACCAGATTTTGGGAAGCTAAGATTTGTTAATGTGATAAGTGAACAGATACTTTCCCTGCAAGTATGATAACATACAAGGCTTACTTTGACACAAATTTAATCTAGCTTTAATGAAGGAAGGAATAAATACATCATAATACAATACATCAATCCTTGTTTGGAGTTGCTTAACCACAAACGAGTTGGTATATATATTAACCAATGTCAATTACTGAAAGTCACCTGTATTGTTTTCTCTGGAATAAGCTGGATGATACAGTATGTGTAATTATCCTGAGGAGACAATGGTACCAAACTTCACTATGAGAAATCAACAAATTAGTGTGATGCTTTGGATAATGTTTTACTGGAAAACTGTCCTATTGTTCATGTAGAAGGTACTTGTAAAGTACCAACTACCTCAACATAATTGAAGACCAGGTACACCCCTTCATAGCGGTCTTCTTCAATAATGGCAGTGGCATCTTTCAGTGGGACAATGTGCCCTGTCACAATGCACAAGTTGTACTGGAAAGGTTTCAAGACTTTCATGTTTCACTCTCAATGAGCACTGTTAGACATCTTGGTGCTAGATTGAAAAGGAAACTTTTAGCAATATCATCAGGTAAGAGTTATTAAATTTAAGAGTTTAAAATTTTTAAAGTAAATTTTGGGTCTGGATGCTTTGAGACAACCAATACTTTTTCCCCAACAATCATGTTTCTCTGTATATTTTGCTTATCTGCCTCTTTTAAATACTCCAAACATTACAATCATGTTTCCACAACATATTTTATTAAAAATCATTTTATTAACCCTGATAACTCAGTCTTATGTTTTCATTCTATTGAATGAAGAGAACACAATCATTAAATATAATGTCACTTGGAGTCTTACTGAATTCTCCTTCCTGATGATTCTTAGTGTCAGTATATATTATTTGGATAAGTCCAAATCATATTCTGGAGAGGTGTGTTTATCTTCACAACACAGTGTAAGACTCAATTTAAGACATTATAGCCTTAAAGTCCTAATTAATACATAGGAATCTTGGCAAACAATCACTGGGAGATGGTCATTGGCAAAGTACCAAAGTCAGAAAGATAGATTGCCTACTTCTCATTGAAGATCATATCCGGAGATAATAAATCTACCGAACAGATACAAGTTTATTTTGATGAATTATGCATTTATTAAAAGGAAATTTGTATAAAAATGAGTAATCATCTTGCCAGAAAAAAATAAACAATATTTAAGTGATTTACAAAAATAGAAAACTCCAAAGTTTGTAGTAGTAAAAATAATTTTCTAAATCTACATTTAGAGATCTTACACATTGTATACGAGTATAAAATTATCCAGGTAGAAATTTTTTTCTGAAACAATTTGGTAAGAGACAAGTAGTAAAATTTTTTTCTTAATGAAAGATGGAAAAAAATAAGAATAATTACCCTCTTTGGAAAAGATCCACATTGTAGAATTTCCCAAGTTCCACGGAAAACTCCAAAGTGGCCTGCAGTTCAAACATATTATCCTGCAAAGAAAATAATCAGCAAATGTTAGTTTTAAAAATCAGAGCATCATCCATGGAGGGGGGGGAGGGCAAATAAAGTCCAATAAAAGTTCTTTAAGAAAAAAACTAACACAATACATATAGTTACAACATTAGCAACAAAAACTCAAAACTGAAACTACTCAAACAGTAGATGATTTATGTTTATATTTTCACTAGAAACTAGTAAAATGGTTCAAAATAATAAAGGAAAACAAAAAATAAAATCTTTAACAAAGAACTTTTGTTAGTCTTTGAAACTGGTTAAATGAAAAATTGATATCCAAATACACCCAATCTACGTGTGTGCATGGGGTGTAATGAGTGAAATAGGTCATTTTTCCGATTATGCATAATGTAAAGAGAAGCAATTTATTCCTCTGTAATTAGAATAACAAAACAAATATCTAAAACAGAATATTAATTATAGTAATACCATTATTATTAGACTTTAAAGAGTCAGAAAAACCAAATAAACTTCTCTAAATTTAAAAAAAACAAATTTCCCAAATAAAGAAAAATATCTAAATTAAAAATAATTAAAATATAGGAGGTGCTGAAAAGTTGAACAAAACCTACTTCCTGAAATCTGATCAAACATGGGAACTTTTGGAAAATACCATTTTGGCTGGGTCAATAAGTTTTTCAACATCACTTTGTAGTAAGAAATCAAATTAGATTCTAATCCATACTAACACTTATGATACTATCTTTAGTGGATACTATAGGAAATATTTTACAGAGTTTTTTTCTTCTTACACTAAAGCAATTCATGATTCTTATATCAGGTTTCACAAGCAGATTTTTTTATATTACAATCTAAAAAGTATGAAGGAGAGTATGTTGGAGGGGAAAAAAATTTTAAACAACATTTTCAAGTTTCCTTTATGCTAACCGGCATAAAATATTTACACTTAAAATCAACTCTGATCAGTGCCATTAATTTTCTATCTTCAATAATTAACTTGCTTTTAATTTCTTATTTATTTTATTAATAAAAATCAATCTGTAATCATTACAAGTTTGCCAAAATAGAATGCAATTTAATGCAATGCATCAATAGTAATGATGTTGAGCATCCCACCCAAAATACACCATTAGTTTGTTTTTGTTTTTTTCTAGTTTTTTTTTAAAAGAATGAAATATTTGCAATGACAGTAAATGCTGCATTTATCCTAAAATAACAGGTAAAAAGTTTTACAATCTAAAATTTCAATTTACAATGTCAAATATTTGGTATCAAATATCAGCAAGATATTTTCCTACTGCACATCAACTAAAGTTTAACATGTATAAGTAAATTTCAAAAAATGTCCAGTCAATATAACATAGCTGACCTTGATTTGAAATTTGTTTATTATAAACAGTCATTAAAAACAAAAATTATTGTAAAATTGTTGTTAATTATTCAAAGTTATTTAATTTTCTATAATTTTTCTCTCCCGGTTTTGGAAGATGCTAATAAAGGAAAACAAAAAATAATTGACTCAGCCAAAATGGTATTTTCCAAATGTTCAGGAAGTAGGTTTTGTTCAACTTTTCAGCACCTCCAACATGCAGAGAGTAAAAAACAATATGCAATTCAATTTTTTTTTTTAAATTACATTCAGCAGTAGTGCTGAAAAATTACTGGCTCATCTAAGAATGGATTCAATACCAAGTAAGTAAAGCAATTTTTATGTTTAATCATTTGGTCAGATTTTGAGAAGTGGCTCAGGCCAAGAATTTTTCAGCACCCTCAGATTCTTCAATAACCATAATGTAGCTGCACATCCAAACTATCTTGTGTTTCTACCCTAAGACATTAGATTGTATTTTTAAAAACAATTGCTACTGGAAACACTAATATATATTGTAATAAATTTGCAAAGTACATGCCAGTACCATTTAGACACTTGGGTACAAAAAAATGACCCTTCTCTCTGTCAACATAAGTTCAATATTCTAGCAATCAGTGGTAAAAAGCACAAGGTTTGTAAACCAAACATTAAGAAAAAAAGAAAATAAGATGAAAAAAGTGCTGTAAATAAAGTGATGTAAATAATTGTGAAACACTCCAAATATCTTGTAACTTTGGAATACAAGGTGTGTAACCCAATAATAGTAATAATCAAATGAAGGGATATAGGATTTAATTTTAAAGTCATTTTGAGAACAAAGCACTATCTCTAAGTATATGCAAAATTTGAAAAATTCTGAGTTCTGAGCACAGAAATAAGTTTAAGACAAAAACTGCAAAGATAAATGGATAATAATTAATAACAACAAAGCTTTCCTTTTGATTGTAAAACCTGAATACATCTCTTTAGCAGTGAGGACATAAGAATTTCCTCCCAACAACACTATACAAGAAATTAAGTTGTTCTTCTTAGCCCTCTTTACTCATAGACATGTCATGAAAGGATCCCCCAAAGTTCTCAAATTTCAATCAATTGTTTACAGGTCAGTCTATAATCATGATGTCCTTGTGTTCAAAATATTCCTTGATATCTTTAGCATTGTTAAAGTTTGCATTCATTTGCTGGAATCCAACTTTTATTCAGATTGTCAGTTAAACAAATAAGACACTTGTAACAGTTTTACATAAAATTGAGCATTTCCTTTCCATAACCACCAATTCAGTTTCACCTGAAACTAAAAAAGCTCACTACACTATAATAGATCTACCAAATGGATATTTAGGTGGATGGAGGGAATTGTTCTTGCTTCTAAAGATCATACCAATAACAGTGAATTCTATCAAGACCACTTAAATTGGAATTTCTCATCAGAGAATACCATCTTTTGCTCCTAGATTCAAATGCCTTTTTGCAGTACTACTAAGAACAAGTTTATTTCAGGAGGTCCATGGAGAATAGTTTACCTTTAGATTTCCCTCAATGATGATAACTGAAAAGAGTCAATCTGGTTGGCCTTACTGCCATACTTTTCTGAATTCTTAAAAAAAAAAAAAAAAAAAAGGAAAAGAAAAAAAAAAAAAAAAGGAAAAGAAAAAAAAAAAAAGGAAAAGAAAAAAAAAAAAGGAAAAGAAAAAAAAAAAGGAAAAGAAAAAAAAAAAAAAGGAAAAGAAAAAAAAAAGATGAAAAAAATGGTGATTCTAGATCTGTTTAATTTTGTACAATGTTACTAATACTGTTGCTGACTTCATAAGCCCGAAATTCTTATTTGTTCTTCAATGAGGTTTATTCCTCCTGGTGACTTCAAAATACAGGGTGCAGCAGAAATACCTCCCACATTTTAAATTGTCACCTGTGTGGTGCTAGTGAACTTAAGCTAGATGGCGATACCATTGCCACTTGCCTATGTTTCACCATTTTTTTTTCAGATACTATCAGTTACCATCATGGTTCAGACCAGTGCATACTGTGCATTTGCAGTTGAAACATTTAAGACTGGTGAATTTGTAATTGCAACAAAGAGCTTTTTGTGCTCATTTCATATTATGTCAGAATGATGCTGCTCTGAATAGAAAATCTATACTGCTCCGGTTTGAAAATTTCAAGGCCACAAATTCAGCAATTAAAGGAAAGCTACCAGGAAACCTCTAACTTATGGGTACTGGAAAACTTTAGAAATCATCTACAATATAATATGGTATATAGAAGCCACCATTTACAGAATGTCATTTTTAAAAGCAAATGAATAAAAACTAGCTCTTTTTTTTTATTTTAAAATAGGGAAATATATTTTTTAATAACAGTTACCTTCACTTTTTGTCAACTTTCAAAATGTGGAAGGTATTTTTGCTGCACTCTGAATAAAGAAAATTCAGTATGTGCAATACATGCAGTACCCAAATAACCAATAATTTCTAAAATCAATTCAATCAAAGTTACATTGACAGAAAGTTCTAGAATCTTTTGAGGGTGTGGTGGGCTAGGATTTGTGATTTTTTTTTTTTTTTTTTTGTTTTTTTTTCAATGTTATTCTCATTTCCACTCAACAAAGAGTGCAATTTTTCACAAAATTTGCATACATAATAGTAGGCAGTTAAAAATTCATTATGAAAATGAAATTCTTCTATTTCTCCACATATGAAACCCATATATTGACCAATATTTTAAATTTACAAGATATATTCGTAGGGATGTTTTATTTTTATCACTTTACGTGAAAATACAGAGATATGCAACATGTTGATCATGTGACTAATCATGCAAAAATGAGCTGCAATGTTTATTTTCAATTATTTCTAAATATTTAAAAACGCACAACTGTGAATTTATATACGTCATGTTAATTATACAATATACACATGGGAAAACGACATAAAAATTTATATATCAAGAACAATTTTAGAAAAAATCTATGGCAGAGTGTAACATAAGAATTAATACAAAACAAAAACTAAAAGAAACTAAAGAGATTTACTCTACCACATGTAATAATTGCCACAAGAAACCCAAAAGGAATTTAAATAAAAGATTATATGAATACAAAAGGGATATTTTATAAAACAGCAACAGCACACAAAATGATTTAGTTACTCATCATAATAAGTCTGACCATAAGTTTGATTTTAAAAAATGCTACCCTAATTAAAAGATCATCCACAGTGAATTTATCTCCAGGTTCTTACATTTCATCTTTCTTGGCAGATTTCCTATTATCAGAATGTGGGATATTTAATGACAAAAGTGATAAAAAACAAAGAAAAGGAAACTAAATGAAATTGGTTAGACTATATACACAAAACACAGTAAAAAAAAAAAAAAATTTAATTTAAATTTAAAATTATAGTGTCTCCTTCATGTATATGTGCAGTTACATCAATGTAAACATCACTTTAGCCTAATGAAGTCCTAAAGGATGAAATGCATCACACAAAATATATTTTCTACTTTGTCATAGATTTTCCCACCAATATATACATATAAAGTCTTACTTTTAAGCTTTCAAAGAAAACATACAGACAAAATATAAAATATATTCATGATTATTTATATCCCATTTTATAAATATGTTACTTCTTACCAGACTTCCTAATGCTGTCCATCCAGTAAAGGCCAAATAAAAATAAATTGCTACAGGGAATATCAAAGTCAAACTAACGCAATACTTCTCCAACAAAATTATCTTCTAATTGAAATTGATTGAAGACTAAAATAGCAATTATTAGAAATACAGTTTCAGACATTTTGGTCAATGAATTATGCAAATTCCCTAAATACTGTGCATTTATTTACAAATTGCAATTTAGATTTTGAGCAAATTATTCACAATCATTTTCTAAACAAAAATTTAAAAAAAATAAAAATTTTGGCAGAAAACTAGTATAAAAAAAAAGGAGAAGGAGCTCAGTAAATGTAACAAAAATTATTTGAATCTAATATTTTTATATTGAAATGTCTCAGGTATGCATATAAAATTGTGTAGATATACTTACAACTAAATAATTAAATATGTTTATTTGTGTGTACATTAGTATTAGAAATTACAATGAATGTCTAAAGAAATACTCTAGTTGCAAATTTGCATATATTTCTTTACAGTAAAAAAAAACTGTCAAATGGAATGTAAATAAATGAGTAAACAATACGTAAACCAACATGCATCAAATCATCTAATAAAAAATCATTAGCATAATTTGTTTTATTTCATTACTTTAAAATTTTTAATTTAATGATTTTTATATTAGAAGAAAAAAATATGAAGCAAATATATATATTTAACCAGACCAAGAAGCCCTTACAAAAAAGACAAAAAAAAAAAAAAAGAATAAAAAAAAAAAGAAAAAAAGAAATTCAATGTTTGATAAGATTTTTTTCAGCACCTTACCATAGCAAAAGATGAAGTAGTATAAATTACAATAAAAATAGCACAAAATGATTAATAAAATTTAGAAATTCTCTCAAATAAAAAATATGAAGTCAGAGTTTGCAATTAATCATTACTTTGATTTTAAATAGGATTGATTTTAAAATATGTAATATGATACATTTCTCAATTTTATTTGAAACACTTACATATTAAAAGGAATATCATTTTTTAAATTTACAATTTTCCAAATATACCTTCTATATAATAAATGTGTGTGTCACTTTTTCAGCTTTACTTCTAGAAGCCATAGCCCAATATATCATATCATTTTTGAATCAGGCTGAATCCATGAGCAAATTAAAAATATTCTGGGACAGATTCAGACCCACAATACCAAGTTTTCATTACTGCAACTGTTTTCGGCAATTATCTTAATGTAATTTTTTTCGACAATTTTTTTTGTATAACAATTTTTATAATTTGGTAATAAATTTGGAAATAAAATTGTGAAATCCAACAAAAGTCACCCATGAAATAAAATTGTTTGTATGGAAAGTAAGGACATGAAATTATCTTCAAAAAGTGGCAGAAGAATTATCGTTGAACTTTCAAAAGGTAAGCATAATATTAATGCAATGCTTAAATGCAGTGATCAATTTGGAGTCCTTCTGTAGTTTATTGTTGCCTATCATATACGGCAGCAGTATGCCTCTCAAAAAGAAATCTCCGCCAACAGAGGACAAGATTGCAATCAAAAGAGTCAAGGCTGCAGCAAGGAAAAGAAAGTCATGTGAAAACGAAAACCCAGATTAAACGAGAGCTTCCAATGCTGAGAATATGCAAAGGCTAAGGGACTCTCAAACTCCTAAGCAAGCTGAAAGCCCAATCAAGACCCCTCTGCAGGTGCTAGCTTAAATGCCATCTGATAGGACAGCTTTTAAGCTAGTTTGAATTTATATTTTCTGAGAAAAGTTCTTGCATTGTACATTGTCAAAGGTCTTCAAATTAAACTAAGTGTAGCACAAAGGTTTGCCGCACAAGCTCTCCACTTATGGAATAACCGGAAGGGTTTTCTCAATTATAAAGTCCTTCCTAATGAAGGTAGGTGCTAATGGCCAATCTTCTGGGGCCCTAGCAATCAACATAGTGATCCCCCAGGGGTCACTTCTTGGGCCAGCCCTCTTTTTACTTTACATAAATGATCTGCCTAAGAATATACTCAGATGATTTGTGAATATCTGCAATGATGATACATGGATATATATGGGTATATATCCAAAACTCATGATGATCAAAGATTAGCAGCTGATCTCTTGTCTGCTCTTTTTATAAGTTGTCAGTGGACTTACATTCAAAGCCTTGAAAACCAAACTAGTTACATTCTATCATTGTCAATCGGACCCCAACTACTAGCAGTCATGAGGAATGGATGCCCCCTTGGAGAGGCTATGTGCCTTGAGAGACTATTGGGTTTTAAACTCGCCCCTCGCCTCGTGGAACATGTATATACAAACCATCACTAAAGATGCAGGAAAAATGGTCAGTTCACTGTACTGCTCCAGTAAGTACCCGACTCATTGTGCTATCCTCTGTCATTACAAGTACCACATCAGGCCTAAAATGGAGTACTGTTGTCATATTTGGGCAGAAGCAGCTCAATTCTCACTTTCCAATCTCAATAGTCCAACAATGTCTCAGAGTCCTTGTAGGTAACAAATTATTTTGCATCATCCAACCACTCTCTCTACCACAGGTGTGATGTGGAAAGTCTCTCACCGCTTTATCACTACTTTCCATGGAAAACGTTTGGACAAACTGTATTCCTTATTCTAACATTCACAACCAGGACTTGCCATGCTACTCACATTGTAACAAACAACCCACATTCCCTTCAGATTCTATTGGTGAGAATTAAGTCCCACTCAAGCAGAGTCTTCCCTCAAACCACTGCTCTGTGGAACCAACTCCCAAGAGGATGTTTTCCCCATGACTACAATCTTAACCGTTATCTTCCCCTCCTATCTTCATAAACTGCCTGTAGCCCTCTACCTCAGGCCTTGTACAGGGTAAATTTCACTGTAAAAATAAAATTTAATTATTTTATGAGATTAGAATGAGAAATAATTCTATCTGTTGTACATGGTGGTACATACCCCCCCCCAAAAAAAAACACCAAAAGTACAAATAATACAAAGCATATTTACTGGATTCAGTTTATTCATTTTCATTGATGCTGTCACACATCAAGTTCTGTATGAACACCATTTTTGTGGCACAAAATGATGTGGCGCCATGTCCTATGTGATATTTTAGAATGCTGTGCTTTATCGATTATTGCAAAGGTTTTCCAGATAGCACACTTCAACTGATGGGTATTCTATTATCGTTCATGTTAAACTCTTCTTGATAATACCCCACATATATGTAAGGGTTACAAAACTACCCTGTACTTCAGTGGTCACACCAAAAAAAGTACTTTAACTTTTCACAGATCTAACAAACCTAATACAAAAGCAGAAATAATCTAATCAGTAAAAGTAAACACCAAACCTATAAGTAGTATTTCAATTTCATAATCTGCTAATGATTCACTAAAGCTACCAAGTCTGTTCCAATGACCTAATCCTCTTCAAGTACAGTTCTAAACTGTATCTATACCAGAGGAATGTAACCAACTGTCAAACCCTTTCAGCTCACAAAAGAACTAATTATGATAAAGAAAGATTTTAAATATTAATTTTCTGTGTTAAAAATAGTATTCCTTTGTGACAACTATTTTACTTGATATACATCCAATGGTCAATATTGTAGAACAAACCTTAACATTTTTTTTAATCATACATTCTCATTTGAATTTATGCTTAACCCATTAATGCCCACAATCAAAGGTGATTGTTAAGGTATAAGGATCACCTTGCCACCATCCCATTTTGGGGGAATTAAGGAGTCCTAACTTTATAAATTTTGGGAGCATTAATAGTTATAAGTAGAAGCCTATAATTAATGCCAGATATTTTTCAGAAACTTACAATTAATACTGGATTTTTATTTTCATTTTGTTAACAGCAGATTTTATAATGGACATTAATAGGATAACTGAAAATTTTCATTGCACTAATTCTATTATTTTTCAACCTTTCTACCAATGTTTAACCTACCATTCTTTTCTAATGACTTTCATATAAAGTATCATTTCAAAATGACTTGTAAAACAGGATTTGGGAGAAATAGCAAAAAGACAATTTATTAAGAGCAACAAGGAACAGGAAGGTGTGGAGGGCCACAGCACAAAGAAGAACAACAAAGAATATACTTACAAATTTGCAAAATGACATCAATATATTTACTTTGGTGGTCAGACAGCAATTTTACTAGAAAATAGTAATAAGCAAGACACCCACTGAACTATTTTATCACCAAATACCAACTTAAATATTTTTCTGCATTGCTTAACACTGCAATTTAAAAGATTAAATCGATTTAAGTAACTTACTTGAACACACTACAGGAAATGTGCTATCAAGTTAACCCTAGACATTCAAGCATTGTACAATTTTTTATAACTCATATTCACTTATCTAAAATGATATTTTACAAGATTTCTTTTTAAGACTACAGATTACTAACTCACTCCAAATCACAAAGCTGTGCAGCTTGTCTAAAATCCCAGCATAAATGAGATACAGTTTAATATCTGGGAGCATTTTAGTATATTTTACAGGTTGGGTAACTTTTCTTTGTTTTCTATATTCTGAGTATGACAAACCTAGCTGTACCTGTTGCAAAATTCACCCAGCTCTGTCAAACAAACCCCTTCACATCTGAACAAAAACTAACCAAGTATAGCAGAGGTCATATTCATTTGAATATGTAAATCCATGATAGGAGTTTCATTGGGAATTTGGATTCACATGCGATCCCCATCCACATGCATACACACTTTTAGAATAGTATGACCCAGTTTGAATTCAGAGTTTCCTTCTAGACTGGTTGCCATGCAAGGGTACTGAATCCAGTCTGACCTGCCGTTTTACTCATACCAGGTGGGGGGGGGGGGCAGATTAGAAGAGGTGGATTCATACCTTTTCCAAAGATATTAGCATGTAAGTGAATGTGATGAATTCAACTGAAATTCGAACTCTGCTCTCCAATTCCTCAATCAAAGCCACTACAAAACTAAATCCTTTTCAACCTGTTTGTTCTAATATAGGTACCTCCACAAAATCGCTAAAAAAAAAAAAAAAAAAAAAAAAAAAAGGGAGCATAGTTTGATGAAAAAGATGCCAAACTTTATGAAAACAAAATTTTATCGTCTAAATGCTTATGTTTTTATGAAGAGAAAAGACCAAAGTTTTTTTTAATTATTTTTTAAAATTTTTGCTTCCTTTTAGAACATTCTAAATTTTGATTAAAAAAACCTTGTTTCTCTTTGTACCAACAAGAGCTAGTAAATAACAGATAATTTTAGCACGTTTTTTTGGTATTACAAACATTAATTTGGAAAATCTTGCAAAAATAAAAATAATTGTCAGATGTTAATGAAACTTTCAGAAACTATTCACAGATGATTGAAATTATAAATATGTTTTTTTTTTATTAAAGTCATGACAGAAACATTTTTTTATATATTTATTAACACCCCCATAACTAATTTTATGAAAAACTCTAGAAATTCGAGCATGCAGGGTTTAGTGATTACAATAGTTAAAAGCACAAGGCTTTGAAGAATGCAAATCATGTTTTTTTTTGTTTTTTTTTTTTAATTGGAGCCCCCTACCTGAAAATCAGCTCTGAATTGTAATATACAAAACTCAATAAAACAAATATATTATTTAATTTCAAATGCTTTTATTTGTTTTTAGTTGTTTTTATGAATATGGACAATATTTTCTGAAAGCAAAAAATTTTTTCAATGAAAATTGTATTTTTAATACAATTATTTGTTATTTCTTTTAATTATAATAGATTTTTACATTAAGTTTTTAAAAATATTATAACATTAGTTAAAAGCAACGTCAACCTTTCAAAGTGTCCAGATGAGATCGTCATTGTCTAGCGCTTTGAAAATTATATCGTTTGAACCAATCAGATTAGCCATGGTAATTAAAAAATGTAATTTTTGTGCTTATAATCAGGCAGTAATTATAAAGTATGGAAGACCAACCAGAATACAATTTAGTTGCATTATTTGAGTTCAGCATTGTTCTCCGCTGTTAAGGCCTTTACTTTTGCGAAACACGTATGGAGAAGTTAATTTGTTTTTCAATTTCAACTGAGAAGGGTACCTATAAGTATCAGTATCATCTTATGAAATTTAACTACTGCTAAACTTTAATTTATATGATCTTATTATTATATTAATCTCAGTTATGACATTTTTCCATAAATGAAATATCAAAATTAATAATAAAATGAATGGAAATACAAATAACACAGTAAAATGTAATAAATGTACATAAAATTATAGTATTTTATGTACACTTCTGATAAAATTTCATAAGAAAGGTACCTATAAATTAATTAGATACCTTTTTCTTATGAAATTTAATCTCACTCTTGTCTTAACAGTCTTATTTTTTTAATTTCTTTATATTTCCCATAAAGAATCGTAAACGTAAAGATGAAAGCTAAGTACAAAAAAAAAAAAAATGAAAAATTAGAGCGCTGAAAGTTTTCCTTAAAAGTAACGAGGTAAATAATTTGTTCATTTAAATCTAAATAATTTCACTTCCTTCCATCCGTAGAAAGAATTATCTTCCCGTAAGTTATCTAAACGTCATGAATCACATCTGTCAACACTTGTCAAAGACGCGAAAGGTTATGACCTGCTTTGTTTTATTTTCAAATTACATTTTTTCGGCGCAGAAGCTAAGTTAAGCTTGGTTCAAAATATTTTAAATAAACATTATAATTTCTGATTTTATTAAAATCAGTTTTGAAAAAATGATAATTGATTTTTAAAAGAATATCAAAGTCAGATTTTCATCTTTTTTATCAAATGATTGAAAATGATTTATTATCTGTCCTTTGTTTGACAAAAAAAAAAAAAAAAAAAAAAAAACGTGCTAGGAATGATTAAAAAAATGTAAAAAAAATACCCCAAAAATACTTTGATCTTTCCTCTTTAATAATAATATGAACATTAGACGATAAAAACTTGTTTTCGTCAAGTTCGGCGTCTTTTTCATCATGCTATCTCTGTTTACATTTTCGTGGAGGTACCTATTCTAATACTAGAAAAAAAAAAAAAAAAAAAGACAAATACAAGTTTACTATACTTTTGGTTTTTATGAATCACAATTGAGTTTTCACTTAATTATAAAAATGTTCTCGACTTTATTATGTTTCCACTTTTAACTGAGAAAGAACTAAAATATCTATTTTTTTTTTTTTTTTTTTTTAGTTCTCTGAGCAACCCCGCCACCCATGCAGTAATTTAGTTTAACTAGAAACGATCTTTTGAAAATAAATATTTTACCACCTACAGACAACTGATGGAATTCATGCCATATTCATTCATGTTCTTAAATAACCTTGCCAAGTCGAGACTTTCATATGGATGTCATGCATGGCACCAAACCTGTTGAGAAAAATCTAAACTGTCAGCTATATACAATTGCTTCCAAAGATCAATGGTGAAAAAAGGATTTCAAAGAGTAAATCCAGAGGGTATTGTCAAAGATCATCCTGCTTTGAACATTGCTTTGAACTACAGTCACAAATAAAAAATTGTACAAAATAACAAACCACATTAGTTGAGGACTACCATTCTGCTCTATATCAAATAGGTTGGGAAGGAAATCCTCATCAATACTGGAAAGAGCAATAAAAGTTACTGAGCTTGAGAAACCAGTTTTTCTAAGAGAAAGATTTTATAAATTTCAACTGAAAACAGTAGTCTGCTCGGTCAATGAATACCAAATATTAGGAAATGACTAATACTACCATTACCATTTAAAAGGCACGGTCTCTTTATTATCTATGTATTTTATAAAATTAAATTTTACTCACTAAGGGGAAAAAAAAAAAAAAAAAAAAAAAACAGAAATAAAAGAAACATTAAAAAATCAAGTTAACAGACAATTATGCCCTGAACAGATTTTACATCTTTCAGAAAAAAAAAAAAAAAAAAAGAATAGGTTTTAATGTAAACACAGAATAGGATAAAATTCTCTCATTCTACATCTCAACTAAAAGTAATTTATTGCTATAGCTACAATAATCATATCTGAACATCTAGGAAATTTAAATGTTATTAAACATGTTCAAAACTTTCAAGTGAAAAATTATTTTCCAATTGTATATTTTCATTAAAAAAAAAAAAAAAAAAAAAATGTTGGAAACTTTTGCACACAACTAGTATATGCTTCTTTAATTTTTCCTGCCATTTAAAAAAAAAAAAAAAAAAAAAAAAAAAGACATCTGTATCTAGCTATGAATGCAAAGAAAAGTTATATCCTACTTAACCAACAAATTAACTTTAGATTCTAAATCTTAAATAAGCAAATAAAACCCTTTTCATTCATCTTTTTCTTTTGAAGACTTGCAAAAATAAAACAGAATAGTTATTATCAAAACTAATTTTGCTCTATTCTAAAAGTAACATTTAAATAATAATGCCAGCAAAATTCAAATTTCCAACTAAAAGCTGCATGAAAGATTATAAAATAAGGGAAACTATGGTCTAAGTCTTATGTGAGGACCTTCTAACATGACAGCAAAATCATCTTTTAGATCCATTACTACGGAGTAGTGGATTTGATTTTCACTAAGTGCCTCATATTTGTGGCCTTGCTTAAAAAAACAAAGCTATGCTTTGTAAATAAGCGAGTCCTCATTGATGTAGTGGTCATTAGTGGTGAGTGATCTTGACCAAATGCCCTATACTTGTGGCCTTGTGCCAAATTAAGCTTAGTAAATAACATTTTATCGGAGTAAGAAAAAAAAAAAAAAAAAAAAAAAACGAAAGAAAAGGATAGAAACAAATTAAATCCTTAGAACAAGAAAAACCTAAGCAAGGAGTTATTTGTGTAATGCTAAGTACATATTAGATTTTATAAGTAGAGCAAAAGAGTAGATAGAATATCAATTTAGCAAAACAGTAAGCTCAAGACTCGACAAGTGGGATGGAAAAAGAAGTATACACTTAGCCAACATCCTGCACAATGAAAGAAGAAACAAAAAGATCCTCAGAGAATTTATTTATATTTCAGGTCATTTAGTAGATCTGGGCCAATATTAACTTCACTAAAATGTTACTTCCTATCTACTAAAATTGAAGTTCCCAGAGGTATGGAGCATAATTTTCCAATTCTTGTCAAATTATTATTCAAAATAAAAACCTCTACTTGATGTTTTCTTCTTTATTATCTTGGATATTAGTAATGAAATAGAGCAGAGGTTTTAGTAAACAAACTTATGACCGTGTGTGGCATAAAGAAATATGGCATATAGAAGATTACATTGCATTTAAATATAATTTTAAAATGTTTCGTTTATTATAACTAATTTCCTCAAAAGCAACAATAATAACTCTTTGGTAAATTGGCTTCAAAAATACCTGTAATATTAAACAATCCGTGGGGGGAGATTTTTCATCTCCCCCCACACTTTTCACTAAAATGGAATTCATATAACTTAATAATTTTTGATCTGCCTACACATGTAATATACTTTGTGGGGGTTATCTTCTGACAATGTCCATTACCGTCATATATTGGTACAATTTGGTTTGGGTGTATTTTGGACGTGTAATGATTAAAAGAAAAGGCAGGAAATGTTGAAAAATACAAGAGAAATCTTTATATAATAGAATATAATCATATAGAAAGGTAAGGTGAAAGTTGGCATTTTAACAGTTCAAGTGTAAATGTCCTGGCACATATGACAGAGAGAAAGAATCCAGGAGGAAGTAAATATATGTATGTATCCAAGTGTAGTAGGCACCTGCTTAAAAAAAGTGGAGAAAGACAGCGGGTATGTTCTTACATGTACCACAGCAGTGTAACCTTCTCAAATCGCCAGCTGGTTACACAAATGTTCATTTTGGCTCTGGTTATGTTACATTGACAGCAGCATCAGAGAATGGATAAAATGTATGTATCAATTCTGGTTTTGAATTATTTTCCCATCTGGTTAAATACACATCATTTACATTATTCGGACTATTGTCCTCATCTTTGTCGCCATATTTGTTACGTTTCAGCCATTGTACACTCCTGTCACTGGATCCAACTAACGCATTTATCCACTGTGCCATGTGTCCTTGACCCCAAGAGTGCGAGTTCAATACCTGGCCGTGGAGAACTTTCAGAGGGAAATTAACAGGAGATAACTGATAACCGACATCCAATCAACATGGCATGCGGAACTAGAACAGTCTTACCCCAGTGAGCGAAATAAAGAGTTCAGTTCGACATTCCAACCACCTGAAGAAAGCCAGAACATACAATGGCCGAAACGTTGTAATAAATATGGTGACAAAGAGAGGGACAATAGTCCGAAATATGTAAATAATGTACATAATACCTCATCTCAGAAATATAGACAGATACAGCTAGAGATCCACTTCAAAAGTGCCACTTTGCTTCTCGTTAGTTTGTGCCCTGAAATTCTGGTTGTGAAAGCTTTCCAATTGGTTGGTCAAATTATATAGCTTTGTGGTCCGGTGATTTTAAATATATATATATCTATTTTTAAAGATGGTAAAATTTAGGTCTCCTTGTTATTTGTTTTATTATTTTCTTATATCCTGGTTGTGAAAGCTTCCTGATTAGTTGGTTGAAATTTGGCTCTGTGGCCTGTTAATTCTGGTTAGCCATCTATTTTTAAAGACAGTGAAACTTTGGTGAAATTCTGATAGACAGAAGGTTATCATTTATTTTTATTATTTCTCCATCAATAGAATACTACCTAAACATGACTTGGTAATTTGCAAAGCATATAGTTGGGGCTATAATTGCCTATTACAAATAAAAAGCTGAAATATATTCTGACCTGCTCTTTGACAGGTTAAAATAAAAATGCATGAGAACTTTTGCTTTAAGGGCAAATAAAACTACAGAATAATTTAAATATTTACTAAGTTTACATTAAGACATTTGGGTGGAATAGTATTGTATCAATCTTCCAAGAAAAGAAGGCTATTTGGAGGTGGAGATTTGAAATCCTGGATTTTACCAGATTGAAACAAAACTATGGATTCCAGTAAGGAAACTAGCCATTATTTCAGTCATAAAGCAGGTTTTCAGTAGTCAAGCACTTAGTAGTGATCAAACCCACTAAACCAGCAAACCACGAGATGATCTTGATAACCATTTGCTATTATAAGAAAACTATGTTCTGCTGAAAAATACATACTATCCCTTGACCTTACCCCAAGAAAAAAGTAAATAATCTAAGTCACTTAAGTATCCCTGAAAATGGAAAATTACTTTGTTTATATAGTTGAACTAAAATACAAAGTATAAAAGTTAATCTTAGCATTAAATGTCTTTGAGGATTTTGTATCAATATTTTCCACCTAATGATTTTTTATTATTAGACAAAAACCAAAAGTTATCTGTGCCCTATTAATAACTGCTAGCCAAAACAACTATTCAATACTCAAGTTCAAACAAATTTATTTTTTATGTGCACTAATAATTTATTTTAATTCTAACGTGTTAATCTATTAAAACCATTGTTTGAACCTGATTAGATAATTTCTGAAAGAAATTACATCTTCATTAGCACATAACTTATATAACTAATTTCCTTCCAAACCTACTATTTCTCAGATGATTAATTTTTTGTTACATGTCCAATATTTAATTATAGACATTTTTGTCTGCCAAAAAATAGAAATGATATTATCTCATGCAAGAAATATCAATTCCACTCTGTAATAAACATAAAAATGGCTAAAATTTCAGATAAATAGAAATCCTAAAAATATCTTCACATTTCTATCTTGGTCAATTCCCAAGTGCAACTACACTGAATGAGTGGTATTGTACATAGCAATAGATACAATGCACACATCTGTAAGTTACTCTTCTTCATCATGTAATGTAAAACATAATCAAACTTTCAAAGATTAAGGTTCATCTGTATTATAGCTGGCTCCTTGTATCCGAGTATGCCTATCTGCTAGGGCAGCAAGAAAAACCCTGTTGCAGAGGCACATTTGAGCAATATTATACTGCAACTATGTTAAGCAGACCTTAAAGTTTCCAGAAGAGAGTGTATTATTTGTTATGATCAGCAGTTTGAACAAGGCCAGCACACACAGACCCTCTGTTACACAGATTTGTGAGTTTGGGCCAGCAAAATTATCAGTGAACAATTCTATCTACCCAATTTTACTAACAAGGTTTGGGTGGTTTTCAGTCATTTTCCAACGGTGTTGCACACTGGAATAACCTCCTCAGGTCAATAATATCAAGAAGTCACCTTCCTAACAAATTGACTCTGGTGTGATTTTAACCAGAGTCTCATGGTCAGAAAGCAAACATTCTAATCACTCAGCCATGCACCCATTTCATATATATATATATATATATATATATATATATATATATATATATATATATATATATATATATATATATATATATAGTGAATAAAACAAAAAGAGGACACTAGTTTGTCATCTCCTACACTTTCTTTTTCTTGTTCTTTGTTGTACTCTGCTAATGATTAGATCAAGAACAAGCTGACTAATGATGAACAAGGACAGGGAATTTGATATTCATGCCTTTTAGAAAGGTTTCAGCTGTTTATCATTTTATAAGCAATGTTTGGCACTGAGTTACACTATGCAAGACACTATCAGCTAGTTCTTTAGCTAATATTCTATACTAATTAATTTTTAGGCTTCTCATAGAAAGAGATCAGATATTCAACTAATCAAAATTCAAAGAAATTTGAGAAAATTATGATATTTTCTAAATGTTTATCTACTCCCCTTAGTAACAGTAATGGTAATATTAGTTGTTTCCTTAGAAGGGGAAATGTTTGGTATTCATTAAGCAAGAAGTGTGTACTACTTTCTGTCAAAATTTACAAAATCTAATAAAAAAATAATTTTTCAGGAAAATAGGGGTTTTTCTTTTGTTTTTTTTTTAAAGTCCAGTAGCAGTTATCACTTTAGTATTGATGGAGGTTTCCTTTGTAACCTTTTATCTGAAGTAGTGCAGAAAATCAACATATTTATTATGTCATTATTTTCTTTTCAAGTTACATGTGCTATCCATTTTAGCTGTTGATGCTGCTGATAGTCATCAAATGATGTGATTTCTGTTATCTGGTACAGTTGTTTGTGATTCTGTAGTGACAGTCCACAAGGTTCATAGAAGAATGGCCTTCACCAAAATCCAGACTTCACTCAAAGCCATTTTTAAATACCAATCTCAGAAAGTGATTGTATACAGCTGACAGTTTAGATATTTCTGAAGGGGTTTGGTGCCATGCACAATATCCATATGAAAGTCTTGATCTGATGAGCCTATTTAAGAACATGACGCAAGTTTTCAGGTTAATGTTCTTGGTTTTGTAACTATAGTGTTGTACGAAAGTAGCTCTAGTGTAGTCTATTCTATGTTCAATTTTCCTTATCTTCTATACTAAATTTGTTATAATTGATCCATACACCAAGATATATGAAATAAGAATATGATTATATGCGTATATATTTCAGTCTTAGTTAATCTTTCTTACTTGTTACCCATAAGACTAAGAGCATATTTGTGTAAATCATTAGATTATTTTACTCTTGTTAATTTTGTACTACAGAGATTTGAAATCAAATATTTATTTTTCCTTATTAAATAATATATTCCCTTTATTTTCATGAACCAATGAAATAACTGTACTTTGAAGTCTATTTTTTCTACTAAAGATTCTCGCTTTAGTATTATCATTCTAAGAGGGACAAAATTTACATGTATTAATTTTCAAATACTTCCAATAGCAAAAAGGAATTCTTCAATATGTAATCTCATTACAAAATTTGGCTGCAATATTATATTCATATCAAATTTCATTCCCATAGAACAAATGATCTGAAAACAATTTATTATATTTCAAAGTGATAAGAAAGTATTAACTTAAAAGCTAAAAGAAACCCATTACAATCTTTGATTAGAGAAATTATATCCCAAATTATATCCCAAATTCACTAAGTACTGTCACTGAAAAAAGACTTAGGGAAATTCAACTGGCAACCTACCTGACAAGATTGTGTGAATGAATTTTGAAGGGGGATGGGCAAGAGGTAAACATTGCTAAAGGCTACAAGAGATAGGAGGTTGTGGAGAACCATGCTCACACATGTCCTGAAGGAGCATGGCAGGTAGAGGAAACATGCTAAATAATTAAGAATTTCCAGTGTAAATACACAACGATGAGTTTATGCCACAGTGCCCTTAAAAAAACAAGCCACGACCACAGCAATTTTTGCCTTAAACTTTAAAAAAAAAAAAAAAAAAAAAAATAAAACATATTTTTAAAATCAAGAACAAAAAATGTTATGTTTTTCTTAATAAGGTGGTCATGGAGACTTTCCAAGGAAAAATTGACTAGAGACCCATGCAGATATATTTTCAAAGAGGCATTTCAACAGATGTTTACAAGTTTATTTCAATCTTGCAACATTTGTCTACCGGAAATGAAATGAGCATCATATGTACACACACACACACACACACACATACACCACATAGTAATAATACATTTCATTTTAAAACAGAAATAGACTGGTCCCCTCAAAAAGGAAAGAAAATTACATGTCAAAAAGTCAGGGATCAGTTCGATGTATTTATATTGTAAACAGGATCCCTCATCTAAAATAACGTTTTTTTGATTCTGACAAATTGCCTGAGTAGAGAAAGTCCTTCTGAATGCTAGGCAACAAAAATTAGACGTGAAAATATTTTTATCTATAAGAAATTACTAATTAATATTAATGTTGAAAAATAAAGGATCGTTTTGACATTGTACATATTTTTTTGTTTCAATAGTTATTTTGATTTTATAATGAAAAAGCTTTATACTTTTATACTTAATACAATCTCATTCTATCCACAACATATTCTAACCTAGGTAACTTCATGAAAATCGATAATATGACAAGAACGGTCTGAAAATTAATGAAAAAAAAATTTCCTCATGTTAAATGTATATTTCATTATTGAGAAGAAACACTAAAGTATTTTTTGAATATTTTTTGAAATTTTTTACTCATACTTAACATGTCCAAAATTTTAGTTACAAATCTTGTTTACCAAATAATGAAAAAAAAACTCGATTTAAGCCATTTTTAAAATTTTTAAAATAAGTTAAATTCTTCGTTTAAAATTCGTTTAAAAATTAAGTATACGTATTTCAAAATTTATTCGAAAAAAATTTAGAAAATTTGAAGTTTATTTAAAATAATTTAAAAGAAACTTACTTATTTTCTACGTAGAAAAATGTTTTTTTAAAATAAAAGAGCCGATTTGAACCACGCGTGAATTGACAAGTGCGAATTGATGCCGTCTATCAATTATTGACAGCTGACGTGAGATTCGAGTTCCCCTACGGATGGACAGAATGGACATATTTTTTTAAGCAGACCTGCTTAAGTAATACCTTGTAATAATTAAAGTAAAAAAACTTTTGCCATTCCGGGGTTTTTTTTTGGGGGGGGGTTGTTTTTTTAAGTACTGTACCATAAGTTTGTTGATACTATCTGGAGAAATTATAAATACTATAAAAAATTTTAAAAAATTAAAAAAAAAATAAGATACAAGTACTCCACTGCTGACGTTTTTTATTTATTGCACGCACGATACTTCCGACTTCCGTAGATTTCATTTGGTAAAAATTATTGACACAAATTAATTTTTTTTTTAAATATGAGGGGTCATTAGTTTGTAATAAGCTTTGGAAATTATAATCTGTAAATATATATCTACTTAAAAACAGCATTCGTTAAGTTCTACAAGCTTTTCCATAATTTTAGAAGAATTAACAACATAATGTAAAAATAAATATTACAGAAATAAATAATTGTAGGTAATTGTTTTAAAAATTCATTTTTCATCGAAATATCTTTTTGCTTTCAGACAATATTGTCTATGTTTATTGGAATAAATAAAAGGAATTAAAAGCTTTTGAAATTAAATAATATTTTTGTTTTATTGAGTTTTGTATGTTACACTTCAGAGACGATTTTCAGGTAGAGGGGTTCCAACTAAAAAAAAAAAAAAACAAAAACATGATTTGGTTTCCTCAAAGCATTCTGCTTTTAACTAATATAATCACTAATCTCCTCAAAATTGAAATTATAGAGTTTTCTTACAATTAGTTAGAGGGGTAATACATATGAAAAAGTTTTAAAATTTCTGCCAGGACTTTACTAAAAATAAAAGATATTTATAATAAGTTCCATCATTTGTGAATAGTTTCTGAAAGTTTCGCTAAAATCTGACAATTATTTTTATTTTTGCAAGATTTTCCAAATTAATGTGTGTCAAACAGGAAAAAAATCGCGCTAAAATTTTATATGTTATTTTATCGGCCCAGTTCATAAAAAGAGAAACAAGGTTTTTTTTAATCAAAATTTACAATGTTCTAAAAAAGAAGGAAAAATTTTAAAAAATAAGTAAAAAATACTTTGATCTTTCCTCTCAATAATAACAAGCATTTAGACGCTAAAATTTTGTTTTCATCAACTTTGGCGTCTTTTTCATCATGCTATGCTCTGTTTTTAGCGATCTCATGAAAGTACCTATAACCTAATAATGTTGTAATGTTTGATCTCTTTTTTGAAAATGTTCCACTGCATTGCTAATAATTCTAGTCATTATAATTTATTTGCCAATAAAAATATTTGATTTTAAATATTTTTCTTTATTTTTATCAATTTTTTTAAAAATTTTACATTACCATTACTTTTTACAAATAAAGAACATAAATTTTGAAAATTCTAAAAATATTGCCATGGTGCCCTCATTTTTAAGGTGTCCACCAAGGCAATTTTTGCCTGCTGCTATCGTAGGCTAAACACACATAAAATGTATACATACACAAGTTATGTGAATTTGAACATTGAATACCCTCTGAACTTTCACCTTTGTGTAAACTGTTTAGGTAAGTATTTTTCTTTTTTCCATAGTGAAATACTCACTTTGTATTAAGAAAAATAGTATAAAATAAATAAAAGACTATATGTTACTTCAACAGACAAACACATACTTGCCTTCATATCCATTGACGATGTCATTATTATTTACTGTTTACTAAACACTGCTTGCATTGAGATATCATCTATTACTGTCAATCTTTATTGATAGCATTTTATTTATATACTTTCACAAGAAATTTAGTGAAGTTTATTTGACCAAAGTATAAAATTATTTTGCTTGGTATTCCAATCAGCAGTATCCTTCCTATTGTCTTTGTTCAGTCCAAAGTTGCCATGCTAATTTCAAAACCCTATAATGCCCAAATTGAAAGTCTAATTTTTATACAACAATTTCTGAAATTTACTAAAGTGGAAAATCATCTATAAAAATGATTATAATAAAATCTAAAATTAAAAAGCAGAAGTAACAAAAAAATTGTCTTCTTTGAAACTATTATCCATGATGTCAGGAAGTTATGAATAATTCCAGACACCCCCTCCCCAACATCTTCAGGCAAATGAATTATCTGAAGTATTATATAATGATTAAATATCAAATTGATTCTCTTCAACTGTTCAAAATTCAATAACTAAAAAACATTTTAAAAATGTATCAAAAGATTTAATTTCTATGAGTAATTTCAACAATACTGATGTTAAAAAGAAATAGACAAATATAATCACTATCAATTTTTTTTTTTTTTAGCAAATAAGTCAATGAAAACAGACGGAATGAGGAACTGGAAATGCTGAAATTTAAAACTGCTTGGCAACAGGCCAAAGAGAAATTGAATAATCAAATGTTCTTATTTGTTCTTAATATTTTATGTCAAACTCTCTAAGTTGACCAACTTTTGTATTTCTATTAAACTTTCTTTTGAAAGACAATGAATATATTCTCAAGAAATCATGATTATAAGAAACTCTTATATACTGACATCTATAAAATTCATACAGTAGGAAAAAAAAACATACTTCTGCAAATAGACAAGTAATTTGATCTTGTCAGTTTGACATCTGTTATGAATCGGCCAAAGGATTGAATTCTTGCCCAGATCAACATAAAGACTAAAACCATGCAATAGGGCTTGTAAATCATTTTACTATTACTAGTTACCAAAATCCACAGGCTTCACTCAAAGCCATTTTTAAATACTGATCTCAGAAAGTGATTGTATACAGCTGACAGTTTAGATATTTTTGAAGATTAAAAGATTAAAAATAAATAATCTCACAATCAATTTTTATTTTATGATTCAGTCTCAACACATTTTTAACATTAATACATAGTTTCTCTTCAATATTCAACATGTGATAAACAATAGATCAGAATGATACTCATCATGATTGATAAAACTATGACAGAGAGGAAACAAGAAAAAGGAAGGGAAACATTATTACTATTATTGTAGAATACAAGTTATTAACATAATTTAATAAACAGTTTGATAGTAATATCAGAGCAACAGAGAGACTGACCAAAATAGTAAAATCAATATTCAGAAGGTTTCATTGTATATTATACTTACAGACTATACATACTATCAAAAATACAACAGTGAAGGTTTCAGCTGTATACAAAGTAAATACAGGATTAAAACTCAAGTACTATATAAATAGAAATATTTCACAATTTAATTTTCTCCACACCCCATGTTTATATATGAAAGGGTTCTCAGTCTTATCAATGAATAAAATTCCCTGATAATTCCCTAATTTCCCTAAAAATTCCACTGAAATACCCAGATTTCAGGACATTGCATAACAGGTGAATGGACAAAGAAATACACATTGTAGAATATAAACTTTCTCATCATATACAATGTAACATATCTACTCCAAATGTAAGATATGGTCAAATTTATTACTTTATTCACTTTGTAAGTCCTGTAATGTTCTTGTGAATGTCGCTTAGTTTTCTCTAATGTTCTTTCAACTTTAAATGCTTCTCGTCTAAGGTTTTAATTCTTTCACCTTTCATTCTTTAGACAATACACAATTATGTTTTAAACATTCTTGATAACAAGAATGAGATTTGTTGTAAGCATTTGACAAGTAAGATCAATATTGAAACCACCTCCCTTGGCTATAATGGCATCATCAACTTGACATTGAGCTATGAGAGATTTATCTTAAAATTTCTACCAACATATCTGCATACACAGTCACTTTCAACACTGGCATTTCCATATGGAAGAATCAAGATCATATACTCTAAAATTCAAAAAATTTTATTACCTTAGTGTTGAATCAATAATGTTGTAATAAAATACATCTAAAATGTCCCTGTTCCACTCAAAGCCACTGAATAATTCCAACCAATCATCAGAAGCTTTAAAATACAGCTATGGAAATTACGTTTCAGCTTTGTTAGAAACCAAAATTCACAGATTTCTGATTTTCCTTTTAAAAGTATTTTTTTTTAATCCCCTGATAATTCCCCACTTTTTTTTTTTTTTTTTTTTAGATTGGCTGTAAACCCTGTATAAAATCTAAGAATCAAAATGTGGCATGTATGCAAATGCACAGACACACACACACATTTTTTGGCATCATACTGGTTACTGGTCACCCTGAAACGTCATCTAACAAAACTCTACCAGCTTTAAAACATGTGCCATTCATAAACTTATGTTCAACTTAAAACATGTTTGTCAAAAGCCTGACAGAGTATTTTAAGGGTGTTGGTAGCAGCTTTATCAAGCTCCACACAGAATTTGATACAGGTACATTGCTAAAATTTTGTGAGCCATCATAAGGATTGCAGAACCATTTCATCACATTATAAAACCTTGTATAATCACTGAATAAAATAAAATAGCATAAAGCCTTTTGGCCAACTCAAGAAGCTAGATACCAATAAGCATGAGCCATGCATGTATTCCTGTTGAACGATACAATCACAATGCACATAGCCCAGGAACTCTCAGATATTACCTCATAAATACCCCCTGGAAATATGAGGTGTTATCTAAAAGTTGATGGAATCTGAACAGTATCAAATTGCTCAACATTAATAGGATATGTCATACATCACTTGAAATCTCTCAAAGTAGTAGGGAGTCTCATTTTTGATAATTTTTTTTTCTTCCTTTCTTGAGAAATTCATTTTGCTTTTTAAATTTTTCAAAACTTTTTTTCACCTTATGCTGATTTCAACAAAATATTCTGGGAAGTGCCCTTAATGGTTTTCCTTCAATAAATAAAAAAAAAAAACCTGGAAGCTTAGATTACATTTAGGAAAGCATGGAACTTAAACACACATAAACCTGACCAAAAAAAAAAAAAAAAAAAAAAAAAAAAGAAGTATGTATTCATATATTTAAGCCACCATAAGTACATTTCATAAAGAGCTATATTGATGCATTTAGGTTCTCTGCATTGAAATAAATAAAAAAATAAAAAAAAGTAGCCCATATGTTTTTTTATTTATCATCTGGTTGGGTGCTCCTGCATTTAGAGATTCTTGGTAAAATCCAAAGATAAATCTCCAATATTATTGGTCCTGACCTGGCATCTCAATTTCAGTCCATTTCCCATTGTCATAATGTAGCTTCCTTGTGCTCTTTCTATAAATACTTTTATGGTAATTGTTCTGATGAACTTTCCACTATGGTACTTAGATGAATCTAAGTGCAGTACTAGATTGGTGGCAAGGTCTCATCATTTTACAATTGAAATAGCTAAATATAACAGATATATATGCTAACAGCTTCTTCTATTGCACTTCTCACTTATGGAACTCTCTTCTGGTTTCTTGCTTCCCAGCCAACTTCGATCTTCAAAAATTTAAATGCAATGTCAATCATTAACTTCTGTCTTAATTCTCATTCTTTTATTGTCCACTTTCCTTAACAGTATTTTTTCTCATATTCTCTAACACTCAGTAACTTTTGAATCCTAGTGGCTTTATTGCTTTGCTTGGGGTTAAGTAATTTTTACAAAAATCTATACATCTGAATAGAGATAACATTTTGTCACAAAAATCAAGAACTCATTCATCTCTCAAAATTGATTTTTTTTTTTTTTTTTTTTATATATATATATATATATATATATATATATATATATATATATATATATAGCTTATCTAACCTTTTGCATGTTACTTAAAGCCAGTATATATATATTTTTAGAGTGTAAGAATTATTTTCTTTTTTTTAGAGATAATAATTATTTACTAATATAAGTCCTACTAATTAACCCATACCTAGGGAGAGAAGAGGTGACATAACTTAATGGTATTTGCATGTAAGGGAATATAAAAAACCTGCCTGGAATTGGAACTCTGCTCTCTGAATTCCAATTCCAAGCTGTTATTTATTACACCACTTGCACATCCAAGTTTACAGTACCTGGTATTTCTAAGCACTGGCCAATCTAGGTACTGACCAGGATCAACATTGCTTAACTTTAGTGATCATACAAGAACCAGTATTTCAATATGATATAGCCATAAGCCTAACTTCTCAAAAAAAAAAAAAAAAAAAAAAAAAAAAAAAAAAAAAAAATGCATTAACACTGAAAAAATATCCAATACTTTTTTCATTTAATCACAAAACATAAATAAGAGACACTAGCAAGATTTTACAATATACACAAGAATCACATTTGATGAAAATATTTCATCACTAACATTTACAATCTTTCTTCCACTGTTACCAATCATAAAATGTTATTGAATAGACCTCGTTCTATACAGTGACGTCAACAAAATCAAAAATTGATAAAATCGTTTAATAAGAAAATATTCTTTTAAACTTATGATATCACAATTGGAAATACACTCTTCTACTTGAAGTTAAAATCTTCTTATAATGTAGTTAATTTAGTTTAATTCAAACTTGTAGTCACAAGATGAAAAGGAAAGTGGCTTACAATTGTAGAGGAGGGAGATGAGACTCAACCACCCACTTATAGTTTGGCAGTGTTAGATATCTATCAATGATTACTATATTTGGCAGATGAGCCAACAATATATCAAATTAACTGTATTCATCTGAACTTGTCAATCAAGAATTCAATGCCGTCTCCTGTATTATCCCAATCAAGTTAAAACCTTCTGAACAAAAAGGATTTATTTTTATTAAGTAGAATCAATATATAAATAGGCAATGGCTATCCAGTTCAAATTCCAACAGTTACTATTGTTTATCTAGTTCTTGTTTATGAAATTCATCCCAACCAGGAAATTATACAATTGACTAGAAACACAGTTAAGCTTTTCAGATGCATCAGAAATATTTAGAAATCAAAAAGTACTGAATCAAACCAGGTCATATAAATCTATTAGATCATTGCAAAAGTGTGTGCTGGATTAGAAAATTAGAAACAAAATTTTACATACTCTCAAGAAAAATAAATAAATTTATTAATCAAGTACATTGTCTCCATTGTTTGTAACAATTGTCTCCCATTGTTCTACAAGCTTTTTGATGCCATTTTCATAGAAACTGTGTTTTTTGGTGGAAGGTTGTGAGGTAGTTTTCAACTGACATTTGTAATTTGAATTGTTCTACAGAGACCAGAACAAATCAAAATCCAAAAGAGCCAAGTCAGGAGACTACAGTGGGGTGATGAAGAGTTTCCCCTATTTCAACTAAGTTTCTGCAAGGTTTGTCTTGCAATGTGTGGTTTTGCATTGCCGTAGTGGAAAAGGACATTTTTTAATTTCCAAAAATCAGCATTTTTTTCTTGAATAGCCACATTGAGTTGGTCACTATACTTCTTTGCAGTTATTGTTTGCTGGCTGGAAGAAGCTCAACATGAATTATCCCTCTGCAATACCACCAAACAGGAAGCAACCAGGGCTGTTGAGTCAAAGCACAAGACCTTTGACTCCAACTCCTCCATTTTTGGCACCTCCAACTCCTCTTTATGTAATTGAATATGGCCAGCAAATCTCAAAGGCTATGCAAAAGCTTCTGACTTGAGTAGGTCTATATCATTATAACTGGTTTATATCAAAGAATAAAGATATTGTGGCTTTTATATCATACCTATTCAATCTTAAATATTTTCTAACAGAATTAAACAATCTTTAAAAGGATATAGAAGAAATAATAAAAATAAAAATACTATAATGTAAGATTTTTTTTACACACACACACACACACATATATATATATATATATATATATATATATATATATATGATATGTTTACAAATAAGAAAGAAGTACATAAACAAAAATAAAACTACTTTATAACAGAAGTTGAAATATAATCTTTTACAGAATGCAAAAGACAACAAAAATAAAAATTCTATAATATAAGAATTTTTTTACATATATAGTTTTGCAAATACAAAATAACTACAAAAAGAAAAAAAGTTATGAATTTCTTTAAAAGGAAAAAGTAAATATACAATAGAAGAAATAACAATAAAAATTCTATAATGTAAGACTTTACATAAAGTGTAAATTCAACTGGAGGCAGAGTTGGTAAAACTATACTGAGTCCGACTCCAGTGACCCCTTAATTGCTTCCAACTCCACAGCCCTGGAAGCAACACCTTCATTGGATGCAAGCCCAATTTAGCCACAGGTTCTGCACACTCACAAGCTTGTTTCCAGCTGTGTCATGCATTATCATAAATGATTTTTCCAGTGACAATTCTATCCAAAAACAGCTACTTTTTGTGGTGTAACAGCAAAGAAATTGTCACAGAAGCATGATCAAGCTTGTTCTATTAGAGAATGTGGCACCCATGTATCAAGTTTGGAAACAAACTAAAGTTTGTTTTTTTTGTTTTTTTTATTATTGCAGTTCCAATGCTTACTCTTTTCCAAAATTCAAATAGCAAAAGTGCAACTTTTCATCCTTCATCTTTAAGGAATTCATTTTTGGAAAAAACGTCAACATTTAACAAAGTCTGACTCACAATTGATTGATACAAGATTTCAATCTAGAATACCAGCACTGAAACAAACACCAGTGTTAAGTTGCAGTCATTTTTATATGAACAAAGAAAATCAAGCACAAATTTTTGCAATGATCAAATATAAAACCAAACCTTCCAAAAACAAGGAGATAATTAAAATTAGCTCTTACAAAGAGTACATCACAGTGAAAAAAAAAAAAAAAAAAAAAAAAAAAACTATTGTGGACAGTAATGATATTTAAAAGATGAAAATGTCACTATTAATAAGTGTTGCTCATCAGAAAATTGTAGCTTAAAAAGTCTTCCGAATTTTAACTGTATAACTTCCAGAATTGGTTTTAAAATATTCAAACACCATAACAAACCTTTGAAAACAACATTCTTTTATAAAGGAATTTAGAATTTGTCTGCACACTGGGTGTAAGTAATGAATAACAATGGCAACTATATTGAATAATAATTCTGTATTTCTTTAGTACAAATGTTGAGTACACAAAACAATCTTTCTTGCCAGCCCTATACAAGAATCAATTGATATGAACAAAAGAAAATGCAACAAAATATCCACTTTAACTGAGAATATCATAAATCCTTAAAGCATTTTAAATCAGTAATCCTTCAGCACCATCTTGTAAAAGAGGGAAAAGGAATTGTTACAATACTAACATTACTCAAGTCTGCTAAAGCTACTGCAAAAATAAAAATTTTAACAATGGACCTTGTTGCTGGGAAAAGAAAAAGCATGAGCTTCAAAATGAATTCCTATTATCAACAGAGTGCTAAAAATATGTCTAAATCCATTTTACATAGACATATGGTGGGGGGGGGAGTCATTTCCACACATAATAGATATTTAATGATTAGTTTGGCACAAGGCCAGCATACACTAGCACATACATCAAATATAGTTATACCAACATAAATACATAAAAGATGAACAAATAAATCTTGCAAATTTAAAGGAAAAGAAAAATTCTGTCGAGTAAGAAACTACTTAAAGGATTCCAACTGATGTTTTCTACTCCCAAATCATTATTATTATAAAATGTATTTTTGTTAAATTTTCTGAGGATTCCAATTGATTATCTATTACTACTACTACTACTACTACTACTTAAAAAGCAACCTTTTTGTAGCACCTAATTATGAGTATTACTCATAAGTAATGTTAAGTAAATTCCATGATAGGCAATTCAAATTACCTAGAGATTCTAGCCACTGGTACTATTTTTCATAATTATGATCCAATAATGCTAGGCTATTATATGCTCCAACCAACAAGAAATACCCAACATGACACATTAATGTTTACATGTATATGCAGAAAAACATTAATGGACATTAATATATACACATCTCAGGACATAAGCAGCCAAGCCTCTTGTCAGAAGTTTAGGAAACATGTAGATAAAATGAATAAAATTCTTGTTTAAGAAAAAAAAAAAAAAAAAGAATAAGAAATCAAAAATCTAAAACTTACTTTCCTGAGATAGAGACTTTTGAGATTTCTCGAATCACTTGATAACATTATATAGGCACTCAATTTTAGACAAATGTCCAAATAAATCAATTCAAATGCTGCTTCATTTGATATGCCAGTTGGGCATTTTAAAACTGAGTACAAAATGTGAGGAAACCAAGCCCAGGAATTTGATACAACAACAATACATATTCATGATCACTTCAGCTTTGAGGTTTAAAGGTCAGATGGTTCCATTTAATTTTGTTATGATTATGAAGTCAAGACAAGTTTCTCAGTAATTTCATTAATTAAAAATATTTGTTCACAATCCAGAATTTTCTTGATATATTAATGTTTGAGTTTCATAATTTTATATATGTTTATTCTCAAATCATCTTTTGACTAGATTGAGAGAGAGAAAAAAATTTTTTTTTTAAAGTTTCAGTCTTCATTTAACTGGAATAAAAATTAACTAAATTACAATAACATTGCAATCATGATTATCAAAAATAGAAATCAGCATTTAAATTCAAACTCAGTAATATATATTTGGATTTTCAGCTAAGATTATAGACAGACTATTGTAGGTAGCATATTCTCTATTGTAGCATTGGGGTTTCTAGAAAATGAGCAATATAACGGTACTGATGGCTTTGAGGATTCTTCTGGTAAGATCCCGTTTTCTTATAATTTACTATGTACAACCTTGCACATTAAGATTGTAGTGTGATTACCAATTTATAAAGACACATATTGAGAGAGAGAGAGAGAGAGAGAGAGATGTTGCATAATTTATCATTAACTGATTGCATTGAAGTTCCTTGAAACAAAGTATAAGCATGAATATACAAACAATTACATACGTTTAATAACAGTTTATTGCAAACTAGATAGAAACAATACAAAAGGAGATGAATGAATGTAGCAATGTTCTTTTTCATATGTATGTGCATGCGAAAATACTGTGAAGTATTGATAGACTTACATTTGAAAAAGGGTCTGATGGTTTGGTAAAATTAGATATGATGACTGTATATAGTCAAGCAAGCTGAGGACATTGTAGGTTGTGTATTATACTGTGTTGTGTTTGCTGGTGGTCAAAAAGCTCCCCACCCAGAGGGGAATGAAACATGTCTCATCAGCATTCTGTGGGTGAAGAAAAAAAGAGACAGATTTTTACCCTTTTATGTACTGCTTTATCTAAGACCATTAGTCATGAGCAGAAGTTCTTAGACTGACAAATAGGGGTAATCTCACAAGATGAATACAAAATAATCTGTTGCTTTTGTATTCATACTTTTATTTAAAAAGATGACATTATTTTAAAGTTGTGAAATTCTAGAAAGGCAATTTCACAATACTTAGATCATCTGTTCTTTAATAATTTTCAAAGAAAGAAAGTTGTAACATGAGGGTAATTCAGTACAGCCTTATAGATGTTTAGAAATATTTAGATAAAACATTGGTACTCTCATTAAGAAAATATACATAAACAGTACTTTTGCATACTTTTAAAATCATCCAAGTCTCAAAGATATTTATATCCAGACATGTTAAATGCTTCCTAAGAAACACTGATCAAATTTTATTCTAGTATACTTTGTATCCTGATTACAAATAACTGAAAAACTTGAGGGGGTTGGAGTAAAGATGATTATCAATTCTAAATCTTAGAGATCTCCTTTGCTCAATTAATTTGTAACATTTTAAGAGAATATGTGAGTAGCATAGCAGTTATCAGCATAGAAAAGGGATTCAGTGAGCCAAGTACAAATTCTAGCCTAGTCTGTTGCATTCACTTTCATACTAATGCCCTTGATAATTGCATAAATCATTCTCTTATCCCCTTCCCCCATTATGGATTAAACAGCAGGATAATCTTGGTTCTCTAACCTTCGGTGATAGCCAGTATAGTAGAAGAACCACACTGAATTCAAAACTGGAGAAGGCAACAGGAAACCACTCCACTGTGTTTCCCAAGAAGTCATTGCAATTCACACATTAAAAGATAAAGTTGTGGAGAGCCATAACTGTACACATCCTGAAGGGACAGGACTTAAAAATAAAACAGACTATAAGACATCCTACTATGAATGGAACACACTGACTTTTGCTAGCAAAGTTAATTAAGGGATTAATATATCAGGTTGCCTTGTATCAATCCTTTTATTTTTAGTTCTTATTCAATAAGAAATTACAAAAATTAAATGTTAATGCAAAAATTTTATATAATCAAATCTGGCTTAATTCTTTGATTGAATTTAGAACAACTTTTTTTTTTATAATTCTAGTTTACTCATGGCTTGAATACAATATTAGAAAAAAAGATGTTAGTTGGGGAAAAATGGCTTATATTGACATCATGTACATGTAAATTCTCCTTTGTGGAACCAGCTGAAAATGGGTGCTGATTTGATTAATGATAATCATTATCAGTGTGAGCATTTGATTTTATCCCAATTGTCTCAAAAGAAAGAAAGAAAAGATGCAATTTCTACCCACAACCAGATATTGATTGGAATTATATATACAACTCAGGTTTTAATTTACATTTATTTTTACATCAAATAAGATTTTTCACCATAATCCAAAGCCAAAGAAAAAGGCAAGAATAGAATATTGGATGCATGGATTTGAAGGAATACGTTATGATAACCTGCTGCTGGTTAATGGACAATATTCTACTAATAAAATATTGATAGTTAACCAGCAGGTTACCATAACAAATTATATTCAGTGTCATCTTATGGACAATATAAGTGAAATTTTAATGTATAAAGTTTACTGCACTATTTGTTAGTATGTGCAGACACAACTGCTAGAGGAAAAGTGATAATTCAGTTTATTTGGTGAAAAATTATGACTAATAAAAAGTGCACATTCAATAAGACATACTTATCTTTCATTTGCAGAAAAAGTCCAGTAAATTGTTTATTGTAAGGAATCAGTAGGTGCAAGCATAAATGTCAGAAATTGTTTGTGAAGCTAAGGAAGGAGCTTTAAACTCAAAGACAAAAAATGCTCTGAAAGGAGGAACCTTTCAAAGTAAGAGACAACACAAAATTCATCATCATCAGTTTCATGACCAGGAGTGGTTATAAGGTCAGTGTGCAGTCAAGCATCTGAACAATTCCCTTCAAATATCTTTTCAGGTATTCATTCAGGTGAAATATCTTGAATAAAGTAGATCTAGCCGAGTTCATTCCTCTATGTCAATCCTCCAACTTGAAGGTTTTCTTTGGTCATGGACATGTGACCATTGATATGAATCCTCTGCCTTTGCCACTGACTCAAGTCTCAGAAGCTCTTTGGCCACATATAGAAAAATCAAAGGCGAATCATTCAATTATAGAATGCCATTTACAAGCCTTAAGAAAACATAAGTTTAGGAAATGGGTTTTCCCAAAATTTACAAAAAAATCATTGGTCAGCATTTTACTTCTCACTATTGGATAAAATAGTCACTGATAAGAAATAAACAATCTAGTCTAACAATAATCTAATGTCAACATGAACAAAATTTCCTGAAGAGTAAAAGGTTCTTCTCTGAATAGATAAATAATTCTAAAGGTTCCTTCCTCTGATTGGATAATAATTCTTTATTACAAAAATGGCTGAAACCTGGAAAATACTATGCAATTCTACAGTAAGCAATCTGCTCATTAAAATGACCTATTGAAACAGAAGAAACTTAACTGGACAAATGCTCATCAAATTGGGATAAGTCTCCAATGAGTGGCATATTTGCCAGACTTGTCACCTTCAAACTGTCACTTGTTTGTCTCCTGTCCCAAATAAGAATTTTACTTATAACAAAAAACACAATTTACTTGAAAACTGGCACGAGCATATAGGAAGCCAAGGAAAATACATTGACAATTGAATAATGTTATTAATTTATTTGAATACAAAATTTTATCAAAAGAAAAAAACAAATGCTATAATAGAAATGGATCACATTAAGTGACATAATTTTTCAGCCTATGCCACTTAACATCCTCTATAGTTTGCCTTTCCTTACACATTAAGTTTTTAGAATATTTTAGAAGTATTCTCTAATTAAAAATTTGAAAACTTAATATTTTTTTCTCCACATTATATCTGTGTATAAATACAGGTTACCAAATAAAATTTACATACTTATCTTGATAAAGTCCTTCATGGAACAAAATATATTGGCATAAGAAGTTTTCATCTTTCTTTCATTTATTTTTTTTTTATATATTGTCCTTATAAATATATTTTATTTATCTGAATTTTTGTACACAGACACACACATTAATGAAAATTTATAAATTCTTGTGGGGTCATGAATAAAAACAAACTGTGAAAAAGAGTTAAGAGTATATTAATCAAATTTTCAAACAAAAATCTTTCATTATATATACAAGCATGAAAACATAATTGAAGAATAATTTAAACTGCATATTCTATTAGTTGTCAAGTTTCTTAATTATATTTGCTAAGCTGAATTTAACATAAGAGGAGGGAAAATGACCATAGGCAAATTATTTTATGCCAATCCTACATGCAAGGCTTGAAACACTAGGAAAATTCTGACTTAACTCAAGCACAAAGACCTCAGCTATTACAAGACATCTCTCAAACACAAGGTAGGTCAAATCAATACTTTACTAGGAATTCCTCTCTATTCTGTCACTTTTATGAGAAAAGAATTTGAAGATGGCAATTGCATAATGTACATATTATATAGGTACCTCCACGAAAATGTAAACAAACAGAGATAGCATGATGAAAAAGACGCCGAACTTGACGAAAACAATTTTTTATCGTCTAATGTTCATATTATTATTAAAGAGGAAAGATCAAAGTATTTTTGGGGTATTTTTTTACATTTTTTAATCGTTCCTAGCACGTCCGAAATTTTCGTTACAAATTTTGTTTTTTTTTGTCACCAAAAAAGGACAGATAATCAATCATTTTCAATCATTTGTTAAAAAGATGAAAATCTGACATTGATATTCTTTTAAAAATCAATTATCATTTTTTCAAAACTGATTTTAATAAAATCAGAAATTATAATGTTTATTTAAAACATTTTGAACCAAGCTTAACTTAGCTTCTGCGCCGAAAAAATGTAATTTGAAAATAAAACAAAGCAGGTCATAACCTTTCGCCTCGTTGACAGCTGTTGACAGCTGTTGACAGCTGTGATTTATGACGTTTAGATAACTTACGGGAGGATAATTCTTTCTACGGATGGAAGGAAGTGAAATTATTTAGATTTAAATGAACAAATTATTTACCTCGTTACTTTTAAGAAAAACTTTCAGCGCTCTAATTTTTCATTTTTTTTTTTTTTTTGTACTTAGCTTTCATCTTTACGTTTACGATGCTTTATGGAAAATATAAAGAAATTAAAAAATAAGACTGTTAAGAGTGAGATTAAATTTCATAAGAAAGAGGTATCTATTATTTATACATACCTTATGAATTTTTATCAGAAGTGTACATAAAATACTATAATTTTATATATAATTATATTTTTCCATACGTGTTTCGCAAAAGTAAAGGCCTTAAGAGCGGAGAACAATGCTGAACTCAAATAATGCAACTAGATTGTATCCTGGTTGATCTTCCGTACTTTATAATTAACGCTCTATTATAAGCATAAAAGTTACATTTTTAATGACGTTGGCTAATCGGATTGGTCCAAACGATACAATTTTCAAAGCGCTAGACAATGGCGGTCTCATCTGGACACAATTGAAAGCTAGGCACTGCTTTTAACTAATTTTATAATATTTTTAAATACTTAATGTAAAAATCTATTATAATTAAAAGAAATAACAAATAATTGTATTAAAAATTCAATTTTCATTGGAAAAAGTTTTTGCTTTCAGAAAATATTGTCCATATTCATAAAAACAAATAGAAGCAAATAAAAGCATTTGAAATTAAATAATATATTTGTTTTATTGAGTTTTGTATGTTACAATTCAGAGCTGAATTTCAGGTACGTTGGCCACAATTAAAAAAAAAAAAATACATGATTTGCATTCTTCAAAGCCTTGTGCTTTTAACTATTGCAATTTGTAGGGGGCGGCAAGATCTAATTTCTAGAGTTTTTCATAAAATTAGTTATGGGGTGTTAATAAAAATGAAAAAAAAATATTTCTGCCATGACTTTTATAAAAAACAACATATTTATAATAATTTCGATCATCTGTGAATAGTTTCTGAAACTTTCATTAACATCTGACAATTATTTTTATTTTTACAAGATTTTCAAAATTAATGTGTGTAAATACAAAAAAAACGCGCTAAAATTATCTATGTTATTTACTACCCCTTTTTGCAACAAAGATAAACAAAGTTTTTAAAACAAAATTTAGAATATTCTAAAAAGATGGAAAAAATTTTGAAAAATAATTAAAAAAAAATTTGGTCTATCCTCTTCATAAAAACATAAGCATTTAGTCGATAAAATTTTGTTTTCATAAAGTTTGGCGTCTTTTTCATCAGACTATGCTCTTTTTTTAGCGATTTCGTAGAGGTACCTATATTATATGATTCTGCATTTAAAAACAGGAAAATAATAAAGCATTTATAAAATGCTATGGTCTACATAAAAGCAGTAATAAACTAAATAGTAACACCTAATTCCTGAAAATGCAATTAATGATTACCAACAAAATGAAGGCACATTTAAAGATAAAATTTAAAGTAAAATAATATCTAGATTTTCAAAAATAGTAACTCATTCAGTACTAGCCTGGTGAAATATAGGCTAATTTCAGTGCTAAAAAAAAAAAAAAAAAAAACCTTACAAAAAATTATTCTTTAAAAATTCTGAATTTTTATATGAAAACAAGAATCTAGTTTTGTAGTGATTTCTGAGCCCTTCAGAATACGATCTCCACAACTTTCTGTAATTGAGAGGAAATGAAAAAGCTTTCATGTAATGAAAATATTTTATTTAGTACATAGCCTTGTTTAATACAATACAGTTCAATAATATTGAGACATGAAAGTTCATTTATGCCACTGATCAATAAGCTCACATTCCCTTTGTTCAATACTGTTGCAAGTTGGTTCAGTATTGATACTTAGCTCTGAAATCATGCCTTACTTATGAAGTCCTTTGAGTTAAAATAATTCAAATATCAAAATGAAATGCAAAACAATTGATAGTCAAATACTATTCAAAAAGGAAATATGTGGTAAATCTTATTTTAATGTCAAGAGGAAATAACTACATTTAGAAACTACTCCTCTATCAGACAGACGAAATACAAATGAAATTAACATTGCATATTCATAGAAATGTATAGATTTTATAAGTATTGAAAAGAGTCTTAAAAAAGAAAAAATATCTTTTTTTTTCTTTATTTTTTTCTAACTTTTGTTTATCTTAACAATTGGAATTCTTCATTTTCAATCTTTTCTTTTCACTCCTTAATTCCAATATGCTTCAATAAGGGAGATCATATTTTTTATGTGCCATGACGATTCAGGACGCTGGCAATTATGGCTCTACACAATTTTCCTGTAGCTCTTAAAGTTTGTCTTTTTGCTATCTCTCGCAAATCCTGCTTCACCATTGATTCATTCAAACTTGCCAGGTAGGTTATGCATTGTTTTCCTCTGTCCCTCTTGCCTTCAATCTCTCCTGTGAGCATCAAATTTTCCAAGCCCTCCTTCCTCATTATGTGCCCTAGAAATTTCCACTATCTCTTCCTGATGCTAAATATAAATGTCCTTTTTGTTTCCATTGTCTCTAGAACTTCATTGTTGCTCAGATGTTCAGCCCATGGTATTCTCAGTATCCATCTGTAGAACCACATTTCTGTTACTTCAAGTCTCTTCACCTGGTAGGATATTGTCCAGCATTCACGGCCATATAGAAGGACTGATATTATGTAACAGTTCAGTATTTTTCTTTGTTTTTAACAAAATTTTTCTCTTAATACTTTGGTTAGCTTTTGGAAGACATCTTTTGCTATCCCAATGCAGCTCTGGATTTTAGTTTTTCACATTCTATCCTCTGTTAAAACACTTCTCAAATATTTAAATTTTTGTATTTGTTTGATTTTGTTATCCCCCACTTAGTGACTTGCAGGTTGGGCTGTTCCTTTTTCTAACAGCCATACATTCTATCTTGCTGCAATTGAGGTTTAGTCCTTTCTTCTAATTTTCTTTAATGACCTTCTGTAGTTCTTTTAGTTTCCTTTCTATATCTGCTATCAACAATGTTATCTGCATATTTTATATTGTTAAGAGTATAGCCACCAATAATGAATTCTGATAAGACTTCTAATTATCTAAGAATCATCTCACTGTATAGGTTGAAAAGGTTTGGTGAGAAGACATCTCACAACCCTTTCTATTTTTGTATATTTACTGAACTCATTTTCAATCCATATTCAGGTGGTAGGTCATGGATTATTCTAATATCCTTCCTAAATATGTTAAGGTTACCTCACAGTTCCAACAGTTCTTTATGTACTTTATCAAATGCTTTTTCATAATCTATAAAACACAGGTATGCATCCTTCTGCATTTGTATTGCACTTTCTGTTATCATTCTGAGCATAAATATTGCATTCTTTGTTCCAGTGTTTTTAATAGACCTGCACTGTTTTTCTTATTTCCAATCTACTGCATGTTCTAGTCATCAGTAAGTTTTGTTATAGGATTTATTAGGCTGATTGCATAATGGAGTTCACATTCATTTGCACTAGCTTCTTTGGCAGTGCTATGAAAATGGATCTACTTAGATCTTCTGGTATCTCACTACTGTTGTACATTTCATTTATTATGTCTATAATCTTGTCAATGTTGAAATTGTCTAAAGATGCCAGCAACTCTATACAAATATGTGTGGTCTTGTTGCTTTGTTACTGTTCAACTTGGCCAGTGCTGATCCTACTTCAGATTTTAATATTTCTGGTCCTTCGATATTTTTCAGTATATTGCCAGTTGTCCTCTTTCATTGTCGAAGAGTTCTCAAATATATTCATTCCATTTCTGTAGTATTTTTTTCCTTTCTCTAATATTGGTGGCCTGTCCTTATGGATAAGCATGTCTTTTGTCTTGTTAGTTCTTATATTTTTATGCATTATCTGAGTTTGTTTTTTTTTCTATTTCTGTACATTTTCTTTTGAGCCATCCCTCTTTAGCATACCTTCATTTGTTCTTAATTTCTTTGTGCAGTAGCCTATATTTGGTGTCATATAGCATTGGGTTTTTTTTTTGTCTCCTTTTCCTGTTGAGAATTTCAGTTATCCGTTCTATTTTTCTTTGGGATGATCTTGATTGATGAGGTTACTAAAATATCTCTTAATGTGTCCCACTTTGAGTTTCTATTCTCATTTTGTCTATTGTATCTGCTTTTAACACTGTCCAAGTATTTCTCTTTCACATTTAGACCATTCAAGAGTATTGTATTAGAATTTAGGCACTGCCTTGGCCATCTTCAATTTCCATAGTTTCATTCAAGGTTTGCATATCTCTGGAAGGTGATTCCTACAGTCAGCACTTGGATATGTTTTGCAGTGTAAAACTGCATTCTTGAATCTCTTATTGACAGTTATAAAATTTTTTTTTTATTTGGTTTCTCCTGGACTTCTGTGTCTATATACATCTTGGGTGCTCTTGAAACCAGGTGTGGCTACTATCTAATCATTCCCCATTGGACCCAGACATACTAAACACTTTTGTCATTGCTCGTCATTAAGAAACCTTTGAATGAAGAAAAGAGTGTTCGAGACTCATTTATGACAAAAGAAGTTTGATAACTTCCTAAAAACCCAAAATGAGCAACATACCTTGCCTTGAACCCCACTGCAACACAATGTGATCCACCAACACTGCCATGAAGGTGCTCATCCACCCTATCGACCTTCACAATATCACCACTCATAGAATAAATACACCACCATCAATCGCATGAGCTACTACACCAAGAAAATATGATGCCCCATCATCTCTAGAGCAGACAAGTGAAAAGTGGACCTATTTTGTAGAGATGATCAGATTACAAAAATGCTACACACCTCGACAACAATGATGCTGTTTTCCAGCTATTTGAATGCTGAAATAAAACCTTAAGAAAGGACCTTACATAGACATTTGGTGCCTTAGCCTCCACCGACAGGCAAAAAGTCTTTCCCAATATCAAGTCTCTAGTCATCTGCCAAGAAAACATGGTTGCTCATGTGCAACTACAACATATATGCCAGAACAGGGACAAATCAATCAGAGCCTTTGCTGCCCATCTACGAGGACAGGCTAGAGTTTGTAATTTCAAAGTGGAATACCCTTCAGCCTCATCCCACACTTCAATTGATTACAGTGACATCATCGTCTGTGACACTATCAGGAGACGAAGATGATGAGATCTGCCTGGATATCTTCAGTGATTCACAAGGCATGAACCTTGTGGAAAGTGCTCAGCCAGCTGTCTCAGGCCACAGTATCACCTCAGCAACAACTACCTCCAGCACCTACAGACACCGAGAGAGGAACCAACACACTTGTAAGTTCAGCAACTCAATTGGTCCTTGCAGTCACTGGTGAAAACTGGGCCACAAAAGCCACATACATGACCACATAAAGAAGTGTCATACCTACAACTACGAATGCAGCATTTATACCACTATGAGAGTGTCTGCTGCCAACAAAAACATCATCCCCAGCAACAAAAATCCTTACCCTCGATCACCACATATACAACAAATTCCAGAAAGCATGGGTGAAGCATTATTCTGGCCCTCACCCCTTTGTCAATGTCTCCATCTAAGCCAATTCAACAGACACACATGCATTAGGTTTCTCTATCCCTCTCACATACCCAACCCTGGTTGTCTATTACAAACCAATGGCAAACACCAGATACCAGTTATACATGACTGGAACAACTCTCCTATCTAGACTGGGATTGAACCAGCACCATCTCATACCAGTCAACATGAGGATGACTGCTGTCAACAGCAGCTCTGTTGACATCATCAGTACCCTCATCTTGTGAATATCCAGATCTGCCCCATTCAACATAGAGCACTTGACCCACCAAATTGTCTACTTTACCCCCTCAACAGATAAACTCTCCCTCTCAAAGCAAGCCTGCATCACTCTCGAGATGACCTCTATCAACCTGCCCACAATTGGAGAAAATCATGAGAACATGTGCACCCCAATGGATACAATACTGGCCACAATGACCAATACACCTAGCGAGCAGGCTCAGATCACATGCAACTGTCCCCAATGCCAAACACCATATCCTGCTCCCACATCACTTCCATTCCCTGCCAGTGAGGAGAAATGAGACTGCTTGGACTAGTAGCTACTCAAATATTATAGTTCCAGTACATTTAACATCTGTGAGCATCAACACCTCCTCAGGATGTCTGGTCCACCAATTTGCATAGAGATCAATCCCAATGCCAAACTAGTCATTTACCACAGGCCTATCCCAGTCCTAGTCCACTGGCAGGATGATGTGAAAGCAGGTCTTGACCGTGATATTCGCCTTGGCGTAATACAGTTGGTCCTCATTGGCACACCAGTCACCTGGTGATTTGCCCCAAGAAATTGAGGAAACCCCAACAAAATCTCCAACCACTCAACATACATGAAATTTGCAAGACATCATACACAGTCATCATTTTACCAAACATACAGTGCCACCCCACAGCTGCAAAACTGTATTTAATGCTTGGAATGGCTACCATAGCATCGCCCTTGATGAAGAAAATCGCCACATCACAACTTTCATCATGCCCTGGGCCATGACTGTTATTGTGTTACACCTCAGGGACACATTGCCTCAGGGACTGCTACAGCCATTTGATGAGATTGTCGCAGATATCCCCAAGAAAATTGTGCATTGATAACACCTTAATGCGGTTCAACACCACTGAGCTGCCATTCTTTCAGGCCATCCAATGGTTAAACACTTACAGTCTGAACTGCATCATTCTAAATCCCACAAAGTTTAAATTTGCCAAGACAGCTGTCAAATTTGTGAGATTTGAGATAATCCCTACACCATGCAGCCATGTGGTCACTACCTTGAGGCCATCCAAGACTTTCCTGTACCAAAGAACATCACCAACATCTGCAGCTGATTTGGCCTGATCAACAAGGTATCCTACTCCTTTGCCTCCACTGAGAGAATGCTACCCTTTATTTCCATTTTATATACAGTTTACTTTGACTAACAATATTCTCTTTCCATTGTGTTCCAGACATACTAAACACTTCTTTTGTCATTAATAAACATTTGAATGAAGCAAAGACTTGTTCAAGATTCATTTAATTATGAGTTCTGAAAGTGTATATATTTTTTTAATATCAAAGTGTAGATTTTTGATTCTAATCATCTTTTGCTAGCTTAAACAATATCTGACCAAAACTTAAACTGAAGCTTTTTGGCTATGATCAAATATTGATGAGTGAACTCAAGAAAGTCAAGGTAAGAAGTTAATTTGAATTAAAAAAAATAAATATTATATATATATATATATATATATATATATATATATATATATATTATAAAAAACTTGGTAATCCGTATGGGCTCTGGTGAAATAAATTATTATAATGGAACCTTAAAGGGGTCTGTTTTTCTTTTATATATATATATATATATATAGCTTATCACTTTAACAACATTAAAACTATATATACAATAGGCATGTGTATGGGTTAAGTATACGTGTGCTATTGTTAGAGGGTCACCTACTAAAACAGAACCCCACCATATCCAATTTCTTATGAGTAAAGCAGGTTGTTAGCAACCCAGTAAAATAAAATATAAAACTATCACCAAAGGGCAGAAGAACTCTTGATGATCATCAACCAGCTAACTCAAGTTCTTGTCTCAATAAATCACTGTTGAAAAGGCAATGGGGAAAGTACTCTGCTATTAATCCCAAGAAAACTCATGACTTTTAACAATGAAATTAAGATAACAGCATGAAGGGGCTTAAGTACTGAAATTAACTCCTTACCTGATAAGGAGAGATATGTGAAACAGGTGTCATCCAGCAAATGTTAGCACAAATGGTGTAAAGGAGTCAAACTCCTTGGAACTGATCCCTTGCCCAGTAAGGGAAGACTGGAGCAACAGGGACATCAAACTATTTGCATCAAACAAAAAATAATTCTCATGTGTGGAATATCAAAACACTAAGGGACATTTTATATCAATTCAACCAATTAATGTAACACCAAAAAATAGATATTTTTCATTTTGATATATGTTTTAGATCTTATAGTCATTAGAGAATTGAGAAAATTTCAAGTGAAAATTCCAAACCATTCTCAATATATCAAAAGTTGAAATTTTGCTGAATTGGCATTTCCTGTCAAGGGACATTTTCATTTTCAAACTCAATGATCTCATAAAAACCTATATATCTTCTGATCCACTAGCCAGAAATTAATGAAATTTGATACCCTCACAGACTTTTAGTCAAGGAATCCAAATATCCCTTTAGAATTTTACAGGAGTTAACCAAATAGTAGATATTACTAGTTTTCTGTTGAAAAAAAAAAAAATATATGAAAATTTTTAGGTGGCCAACCACACAGGAAAATTGAGAAATATCTTCAGCCCCTAAAAGTAGCACAACATTTCAAAACTACAGTATTTGGGGAATAAATCCCAATAAGTTTCATTAACTGTCTCTCAAAGCTACCAATTCTACACTTCTTAAGTTTTTTTTTCTCAAAAATTCTAATTCATGCTAATTTTGTAATCATGATCTAATATTGGTTCATTCTGCTAAAGGTGATGAAGTCTATAGGTAACAAAACATTGGGAAAACATTACATAGTATTTGGGTAATTCATTCCTTAAGTTTTAATAACTCTTTATTTTAATTTTTTTTTACAGGTGTTTAAATATGCACTGCAAAAAAAAAAAAAAAAAAAAAAAAAAAAGGGATCATTAGCATCCAACTCATCCAGTTTCCTTACAGACTTTGAACATAAACCTGTATTACCACACAAAATTCCAATATCACATGAATCAGTCATGTCTACACTGAAGATCAGGAAACAAAAAAGCTGAATTTATCAGAATTTTCAAGTAGTGAACTTCTTCACAAATTTCTTTAAATATGTAAACTTAGAAGGTAAGTATAATCTTAAAGGAAAAGGTGATATAATTTACATTTAACAATTCAAAAACAAACATTTGGCTTGAATTAGTCCAGGTAATGTAAAATTTCTTATGGTAAGTTATTATATAAAAATGTATGTGACCACTACAGTAACTACTATGTAAAGAAGTTCAAGGAAAATGCTATAAACTGCAACAACCAATTTGCTTATCCCAAAAGAAAATTGAAAAGTAATTATTTTTTCCTGTTGGTTACACTTTTTTATGTTTATAGTCATAGAACATTTGCACAGGAGTCAAATTTTTTTTTTTTTAAATATAACTGATTAATGGAGAAAAAAAAATTTTTATACTAGAACAGATAAATATGGATATATCTAGTTACTTTTGGTTGATGTAGTTTAGTATCCCTCTATAGTTATTTATCAGGGTTTCTTTGGAAGTTTGAATTAGTTATCTTACATTGTTAATTTGTCTAGTTGGTCAAAGATGAGATAAATGACTTGGAAAGTACAGACTTATTTGTGCTAGAAATATTTTCTCATATGATTATTTCTAACTTTGACAAATAATGTTATCAAATGATAATGCTTAACTTGTGGCTAAGCAAAATATATGGAACCAATATGTATATTAAATCTCTTAAACTAAATGCAAGAAAAGAAAAAAAAAACCTTTTTCAGGTATTTCAGTTCAAAGAAATTATGTTGGTATATTTTTTTTATTATTATAAATGTTCCTAAAAAACTGTTTTGCAATTTGGAAAAAAAGGGAAATAAAAACATACTTTGAAAATTAAAAAAAATTTTTTTTAGGTGTTCTCCATATCTCTTTGAAACTTGTTGCGGAAACAATGAACGGATAACCTGGAAGGCAGAACTTGTCACTGTTGTTGTTACTGCTGAAGAGGTTAACTTCTTTGCCTCAGCAAACAAATTTGAGGAAAAGCAATATGTTGTATTATATATACAAAGCCAGCATACTACCTGTTGCTGTTGTAAAAGGCAAGTGGGTAAGGAAGAAAGAAAGAAAAAGAATGTTGGTCATGGCTGTCAGCTGATGTTTTGTTGAAGACAGCGGCAACAAAGGATGAAAGTTGAAAGTATTGCGTTCAGTCTGCCTACAGCATTCTTGACCAACCTCTGCTCATCGACATCTCATCTGGGTGGGTGGGTGTTTCTCTATCTTTCTCTCTGCCCTTTGGGGTGTTGAATCAGGGAATTTATATCCATGTATAGGCTCCAAATCACAGTCTGGGTCTTTTAGCGGGAGTTATTTTTATTGGCCAATATATAAAGTTCATTTTTTCATTTAATACCAAAAACATGCGTTGAGCCATGATGCACAGAGATGTGTTTTCACATTCTGCCTTGGATCGTTGAGCAGTCAACATCTGGTTTAGTGTAAGAGACACAACATACTTGATACTACATTTGTATCATTAGATGAGTCACCTTTAAAGTTGCAGTTTGTTCCTCCATACCAACAAAAAAAGCAAAGCAAAAAAGAAACTGGAAAAAAGAAAATCACAGATGCCTACAGTTTACCTTCCTCATCATTAAGTTAAAAAAAAAAAAATGAACAAACATCTCTAAAAGCAAGAACTGCTATGAAAGATCTTGATACTCTGACCAAAGCAACGAAAAAGGAGGTGAAGTATGCTAGGTACCTTGAAAAGGTACAGATTTTAACAATTGCTCTCAAATCTTGGTCAAAAGAAAACATTTCGAAATATTTTGAAGCCTCTAATTATTTAGCTCTAAAAGCTTGTGCATTAAGAAATGAACAGTGCATCTTAACTTTAACTTCAATAAAATTAGGTAAAGTTCTATCAGAGGAGACCATTATCATGGTGAAAAACTTATGATCAGTTTTCATGACTTATGCTAGGCAAGAAAAATTGTCAATATTTCAAATAACACTCATAAGCAAAAAAAATATTAATACTTTTAAAACTGAAAGAAATCTATAAACAGTTTAAATTACATCATCCTGATCACCAAAATGGATTTTCTAAATTCTGTATTTTGCAACCAAAGTGGTGTGTTTTGGCTGATGTATCTGGAACTCAATGTGTGTGTGTATTTATCACCAAAAATGGAAAACTTTGAATTGATGCAATATAGTGAGATGAGACAAAGATTTGATTAAATTACTTGTTTGTAGAAAACACTGAATGCATGCTGCACAGATGCAGTAATTGTCCCAAAATTGAAATTATCACAGCCCATTTAAAATAACAATTGATAAGGAAGAAATCAGCTTCAAACAGTGGGAATTAACAGATCATGCAAAACTTGTCATTCATTTGATGTACATCAAGGATTTTAAAAGAGTTACTAAAGAGCAAAATCCATAACCTCACTAAACATTCTTTCATTTCTTAAGTATAGAGTGAATACCTTAAACAGTTAAAGGAAACCCTTACAGAGAGACAGTGCATTATTCTTGTTGACTTTGCAGAAAAATCACACATTTTCTGTGCAAGATGAAATTCAAAGTTATCATCGGAACAAGATTATCAGATTGGATCATGATGTGGCATTTGTTTACTGCATTCAAAAATTTATGTCTTATATTAAAGAATATCTTACAAAAGTTAAATCTAATATATTTTTCTGATGGGTGTTCAAGACCAGTACAAAAACTATAAAACTTCCTGATTTTACATTTCCATAGATGCAGAAAGGAGTTTTTCACAACAAGTCATGGAAAATCTACATGTGATTGTATTAGCAGCACTATTCAACAACTTGATGCAAATGAAAATTTCAAGTAAGCCACAACAAATCAAATCCTGACTTTTGAGGACTAGTTTCATTTCTGTCAAGAAAACAAAGAATATCTATTTTTTGCTATCTATTAAAGAATTAAAAGCCAGAAAGAAAAAAAAAATGTCCTCTAAACTTGCTGATGGATAAACAGTCCATGGAACAATGTCTTTTTACTACTTTATTCCTGGAGATAGCATTACTATAATCTACAAAAGATTTTAGTTGTGATCAAACCACAAAGAAATTTAATATTTCATGTCAGGAAACAGCTTCATATGCAGAATCATCCATTAAAATAATGGAGTATGTAGCATGTATTTATGATGGTTTTTGGTGGGTTGGTTTAGTTCTTGAAACTGACACTGCACAAAGTGATTTAAAAATACAGTTTCTATAATCCTCATGAACCAACAAATTCTTTTTTCTGGCCAAGATACAAAGACATGTTGAGTTTCTAATGATTGTGCAATCTTTCAACTCCAGCTACAACTTCAGGATGCATGCACATCCTTCAAAATGATGAATATCATTAAAAACTGGGCTAGCAGAATGAATTATTCATAGTTTTATCTACAAACTAATTTCAAAATTTATTTTGCCAATTTTATAAATTTAATGTTAAAAAGTCTACTGTTGCAATTAGAGACTACTGATAAATATACAGCTATTTCAAATACTTTTTATTTATCTCAAATGATTTCTTTTGCACTCTGGTTAAAATATAATAATAAATTTAGAAATTTGTTTCTCTTTTTTCTCTCTAAGCTTTTAAAATCTTAATGAAGAAAATGCTGATGCAATATGGGAAATTTTGCTTTTGGGGTAAATTTGAGATAATTTTAATTTTTTTTTGCAACGCATATTCAACATAAAAATTGAAATAAAAAGAAAAAAAAAAGGAAGTTGTTGAATCTTAGGGAATGAATTACCCAAATACTATGTAATGTTTTCCCAATGTTTTGTTACCTATGGACTTCATCACCTTTAGCAGAATGAACCAATATTAGAAGATCATGAGTGCAAAAATAACATGAATCAGAATTTTTGAGAAAAAATTATTAAGTGTAGAATTGGTAGCTTTGAGAGACAGTTAATGAAACTTATTGGGATTTATTCACCAAATACTCTAGTTTTCAAATGTGCTACCTTTTGCTATTTTTAGGGGCGGAAGATATTTCTCAATTTTCCTGTGTGGTTGGCCAGCTAAAAATTTTCATTTTTTTTTTTCAACAGAAAACTGGTAATATCTACTATTTGGTTACCCTCTTTAAAATTGTAATGGGATATTTGGATTCCTTGACTAAAAGTCTGTGAGGGTATCAAATTTCATTAATTTCTGGCAAGTGGATCAGAAGATATATGGGTTTATGTGAGATCATTGAGTTCAAAAATGAAAATGTCCCGTGACGCAAAATGCAGATTCAGAAAAAATTTAACTTCCAATATCTTGAGAATGGTTAGGAATTTTCACTTAAAATTTTCACAATTTTCTAATTACTATAAGATATCAAAAAGAAAAAAATTTTTATGGTTACATTTTTTTGGTTGAATTGGCATTGAATGACCTTGACCCAATGTGACCAGTTAGAAAATATGAAGCAGGAAATCAACAGGTTAACTGAATATTTTAGGCAAAGTGTAACCAATGGCAATTTCATCAATGGAAAATACAGGTTCATATATGCAATTGGAGAGAAAAAAAATAAAAATAAAATGAAAGAGTAGGACTGATATTAGACTACGACGTGAAAAAATATGTTCTGGGATACTGTCAACTATCTGAAAGAATTTGTCATTGACCTGAAAGGAAAGCCTTTCAACATATCCATTAGAAATTGAAAAGTTTTACTGTATGCTTGACAACGATAAGGCTCAAAGCAACTCAAAAGAAATGACAGTTGTCATGGGAGACATGAATTCCAAAGTAGGCAAGAACGGATGTCAATGAATTAAAAAGTTGCATAATAAAGAAAAAAATTAAAAATTATATTGTCACCAAAGACAGACAGACAGATGAGATTGATGGGCAATTCATATTGACAAGACCTTAAAAATAAAAACTTTAATTTGAAAGGCTATAGAAATAATAATGAAAGAATGAAGAAATGTATGAGAATTGAAAGCAAAAGATTTGTCCCAAAAAAGAGACAGGAATCAAACTAGTATGGACAGATCGAAAAGAATAAATAAGAATTATTTCATCTTGTGAGTGATATGGCAAGATATTCATTTGGACAATGCTGATTATTTAGGCAATAATGATCTTCACATTATCTTAAGAAAAATTTACATCGAAAATTAAAATACTTGATTAACATTTAGTTTTTAAACAATATTCATTAATACTACATACCAATTTGTTCGAACAAGTGTCTTTGAATTGAAACTAATTTCACTTTAATAGAATCAATATGAAGCCTAGATCTCATGTTAGTTAAAGACAAAATAAAAATACAAAAAAAAATGTATTTGTTTAATAAAGACAAATCTATTAAGCAAGGTTGCCACCAAGTGTTACAAGTTTTGAACAAAGTTATATTGAACCAATAAATTTTGAACTAATTTTCCTTTCAGGAGTTACCCAACTTAATCCCACTTATTTTCAAAAGGACCCCAAAACTTCACAAGTAGTGAAATTCAAAAGTCATCCAATATGGCAACCCCAATATCAAGTATACTTCAAATCAAAACTTTTTTTTTTTTTCTATATTATCTATAAGATAATTTTCCTTATCTTTAAAATTCGATACAAGAAAGATGAAAACTGATTAATGAATTAGAAGAGACAACAACTTTGATAATAATTTAAAAAAAAAAAAAAAAAAAAAAAAAAAAAAAATGGATAAATGACAATTTACTTGGCAGGAAATTAAACATTGAGAGACCAAAACCTGATTATGAACAATATGCAGGATGAGTAAAGTAAATTGTTCTATAAGAATAGTTTTCAAGATTTTATTCGCTTCATAATTAACCTCCTTTATTTTAATGCCTTCCAATCATCTTGAGGTCAAAGAAATAGATTCATTTTACTTCAATTAATTACCAAATTATATAAGCATTTTTTAATAATCATTACTGTAAAAAGCAATCAATTCTGTTATTATACAGTTCCAGTAATTATCACAAAACAAGAGTGAGCGAGTATTTTTTTTTTTTTATACAGCTTTTCAACTTTTTGCAGGTTATTTAAAGCCAGAAAATATTTTAGATTGTAAGACGTTTTTGGAAGATAATAATGATTTACTGAGACGAGTTCTAATAATTAACTCATAGCTCGAGGAAGAAGTCTATTCATACTTTTCCCAAGGGTATTTGTGCTTAAGTGAATATAACGAACCCAACTGGAATGGAAACAGTTCTCCGATTTTCAATTCCAAGCCATTATTCCTTACAACCTCAACATATCCAAGCTTACTGCACCTGGTATTCCCAAGCAGTTACCCAGCTAGGTACTGACCAGCATCAATGTTGCTTAACTTGACTGATCATACAAGAACTAGTGTTTCATTGGGATATGGCTGCAAGCATCACAAATCAAGAAGTCATTTAACTTAATAGATTTACAGGAAGAGTAAGTAGCAGGGTTCCCAAAGATCTGTGTAAAAAAAAAAAAAAAAAAAAAAAAATTCCAGGACCATGTTAATTTCAAGGACTGAAATTGTCACATGCATGCGCGCACACACACACGCACACACTCAAAGTGAATAGTCATCAATTTTAAAAACGCAAACTTTGTGATTGATCTCTTAATAGTTTGATAGAGAGATCTTCAAAAGCTGAAGTGGTTCCAGTAATTCATGTCACATGGATCAGTTGAAAGCAATGAAGAAATCAAAGTATTGAAGGCTAAAACAACTGAATGCACACCTGGTTACGTTACACATTTTGTGTAGCATTCTACACAATTTGAAGTTCTACACTTGGAAGTTTTGAATTAGACACTTTAATTCTTACTGCTACATATTTCAACAATCTAGACTACTAGTGGTTTGTGAATGTCACAAAAATTCTTGACTACTGCACATTTCCTGTGAAGTTAAGTATAATGGTTTTAATGAACAGAGCTACAAATAGAAATTTTCACAAAAATACTACACATTTTAGCTACCCCTACCACTGATGACTTTTGTTGCACATGTTACCATTTTTTTTCAGTTCATCTAGTATAGCATTCAGCTCCTTTTCCAATTTGGATATCTCTATGGATTTGTCCTTTGCAGATCTTCAAATGGCATTGGACTTTGCAATAAGTGCAAAGTTCTGAGTCTGCTCAGTTTTCTCTGCATAGCTGCCAGCTGACTTGAACAAATTTTGTGAAATTTTCAAGCTTGTGTTATTTTGGTCTTCAGTTCTTCAATTTCCATAAGCATGAATTTTTGTTTCTATCCAGCTGCTTCATCCTGCCTTTTTATTTTCTCAGCTTCAAGGTATTGGTTGTATGCTGTTCTGGCATTGGAAGCACTGCAGAGAAGAGCTTTAGTCATGGGAACATTCCCAGCACCTCCAACTGTGGCTAAATAGTCTCTGATGATGCACTGTACAATTAGTCTGCTGTTTCATATTGTCAGTGGAAATTTCCTTATTGACTGAGAAATCTTTCTCCATTGAGGCCTGTTCATGAGAGAGTACCAGCAATCTGAACAACTTTCTAGTTTTTGACATTCTTTGTTCCTAGACAAAGAAGAGTTGAACAAAGTGTCCAAACAGTCTTCATGCTTGCTGAAATTCTTGAAAGCAATATTTCAAGCAGCTTTCTCCTCAAACTCTTTGTACTCTGACTGATGATGTCATCACAGTCAGATTTGCTGACTTGTTTTCTATCTATCATGTGGGAAAGACATCTTTTTAGACTGTCTTCTGTGGCAGATTTTTTTTTCCACAAATGAATCCAGGTTTCAGCCATGTAAGTGACCTTACAAGTGAGTATCTAAAGAGATTTTGCCAGAATTTTCTCAATGATGGTGATGAACATTGTGTCTGTTGCAATTCTGCATGCAAACAGATCTTGTTGACATTTCCTTTTTGGGAGGTAAATTTTGCGTAGCCCTATCTGCCAGAAATCCACTATCTTTGCAGCATTTTTATGCATGTTTGGGTTTGACAAAATTCTTACAAATTCATTTGGTTTGGAAAATGTAATTATCTTTTTAGTAGGTACCTCCACTAATTTTTGATACCATAGTTTAAAATGAATGAAAAAAATGAAAAATCTTTCTTGAAGCTTTTATTTTAGCTTTAATTGAAAGCTGAAGAGTTAAATTTACTATTTCCAGTAAGTAAAATACTCAAGTGTATTTCAAACAAAAATTATATTGATTGTAATTGATTTGTTTTTATTTTTTTTATAAAATAGCTGATGAGCAACCTTTTTTCATCTTTCATCAAAATGTAATTCTCTGTATTAAAAAAAATCTTCCAAAAATAAAATATACTTTTCTGAAATTTTATCTGAGGAATTTTAGCTAATTTAAAAAATATATTTACTTTAAGTTTAAAATAACACAGAAATATTTATTTTAAAACAGTAGCTGTGTTTTTAACTGACATTGCCCTGTTTTATGTAATTGACAAGGCAATAACAGGTCATGTTATAATGATTGTTCTACAGAGTTTTTATCTGTAAAACATAATTTAAGAAAATGATACGAGTGCATATTTTTATATAATTTTTAACTACTGATTAACCTTAAAAAGAGAAAATATTCTCCATAATCTAAATTTTAGGAATGTTGACTTTAAATTTACTATAGTAATCACTCTTATTTTTGTGATAATGTCGTGTATGGCTGACCATACTTTCAAAAAAAGGACCACATTACATAATATTTTATATACATAAAAAAAAAAAAAAAAAAAAAAAAAAAAAAAGATTATTTTAAAAATCTTGGTGCAAAATGATTTGTATTAAGCTTTTGAATTTTTGATTAGTAAATATAGTTTTCACTTAATAGCAATATCACCTAACCAGATGAAAATAATGGAGAATTTAAAAAGATTTATGTAAATTATTATAATTAAAATGTTTTAAAAAAAAAAAGAAATTCTTGTAAAAATCCATTATTCATAGAAAAAATTTTTTTCCTTACAGCAATACAATAGTGTCTTTAATAAATCTGATTTATAAAAGCAATTAAAAGCTTTTTAAATTAAATAATGTCAGTTTTTATTACATTTTTTATTTTACAATTCAGAGTAGATTTTCTGGAAAATGAGTAGTAGTTTGAAAAAAAAATTAATGATCAACATTCTACAAAGAGTCCTGCTTTTTAACTAATAAACTTTTTTGGGTGAATATTTAATTTCATGAAATTAAGTAAGTAAAAAAAAATATGTAAAAAAAAAAAAAAAAAAAAAAAAAAATTTTTACCAAGATTTTCTAAGAAAAGAAAAAAAAATTTCAAAAAATAATTTCATTCATTTGTGAATAAGTCCTGTAAGTTTCATTAAAATTCGATAATTATTTGATTTTTGCAAGAATTTCCAAATCAATGTGTTTTTCACCAGAAAAAAGCAAAAAAAAAAAAAAAGGCGCTAAAAAATAAAATAAATAAAAAAAATAAAAAAAATAAAGAGATCTTTAACCAAAATTTTGAATGTGCTAGAAAGGATTAACAAGTTTAATAAAATAACCAAAAATACTTTGGTCTCTCCTCTTAATAAAAAACATTTTGATTTTTGATGATAAAACTGTTTTTAAGGTTGGGGCCTTTTTTCATCATGCTATGCTGTTTAGTTTCCCCCTACCCCCACCCCCACCCCCACCCCCGAGAAAAAGTGGCGGTACTTTAGTGTGCTCTTTACAAATCTTAAGTTTCATGAAAAAGATCATCTGCAAGGAAAGGAAGCAACGATTTATCGCTCTGATATTTTATCAGAAACAGACACTCTGCAGTTTCACTGGAATTCACGTTTGACACCACCGCAAAGACGGCCTCAATCTGGGCATATTTTTAGGTTTCAAATTTGATGACATGTGGCCAATAGGAGTCGTTTACATGTTTGTACATTTTCTAGCCATCTATGGCAGAAATACAAAAATAAAGGGACAGTGATGCCAGATTGAAAAGCCAAGCAATAAAAGCCAAATAAGTTTTTTCATCATTTTTCACACTTACAAGAGCTGGAGGTACAGGTCATCATTATTAGCTTGCAAACTTTATAACATTCTTTTCTTTTTTTTTTATCCTATCCTAAGACAAATCAAAGGCACATTTTTTTACCATCTCTCCCGTCTACATTTTTTTTTTTTTTAGTCAAATTTGATTCTCAAACTTGTTACTTTGGGCAAGTTTACACATATATACACATGAACGTGGGATGCGTAAAGTATCTATTTTTCAGCACAAACTCACCACCCACTGCTGACTCGAGATCAAAAGTACTTTTTACTTTTAAAATTAACATTTCTTCAATTGTTCAAATTTTAAAAAACACTGATAAATCTTTCAATATTCTACTAAAATATATTTTATTACAGTAACAGTAAAATAATTTATTATTTTCCTTTCAACTACAAATTCAACGAAAGTGAATGTATTTTATTTGTCTCTGAAGCCTTCTTTTCCTCTTTTCTTGTTGAGTGAGGGTAGCAGCAAGAGGAAAACACGCCTTCATGCTCTTTCTCGTCACCTAGATGAGAAAATACAGAAATAACCACGAGGTTATGAACTCTTTCTAATCGAGGAAACAAACCACGTTCACAATAATTGCCAAATATTACCGACAACTAAAAAAACATTTTTTTTAAAGGACAATTTTAGCTTATTAAAAAAAAAAAAAAAAAATTCTGAGATTTGGCATTTTGACTTTCCTGAATTGACAAAAAGGATAATATGTGGACATCTCGATTTAGAAAATTCCAATATTTTTCAAGTTCTAAAAGACCTGTACGAACACTGAAATAGGTTATCAGAAAATAAGGTAAAATTTATCCAGATAAATTTTCCAGCAACTGATGGATGGCCTGGTACATCTTAATCTGGACAAAATTTGAGCAAGTATTTGAATTTCAAGTAAAGTAACTGCTAATTCCCCAAACAGCCAATCATCTTATTCTATAATCGTAGTTTAAGATAATTTTCTAACAGTCAATGATGCTGTAGAGGTGTATAATTACTGAATCTGAAATGTATTATTGTTATGTGACTTGTTGGTCCAGCAAAACACACAATCCTGCACATTTCTAGAACCTAGGGGTCTGAAAAATTTGTGGTTGATCAAGTTTTATTTAAAACATTTTTCATTCTTTTCTTTTTTTCTTCTTTAAACTGTAGTCTCAAGGTATCAACTACTTATCTGACAAGTCCACACTTTTCAATAGCACAGCTCATCTTTGCATTAAAAGCTCTAAAGATTGCCGACATTTAACTCCAATGTTTCAAAACATTCCAAAAATAGATCTACTTCCTGGTCACTGATTTAACAAAAACTATATTTCCACAATATATCAGATTACTAGAAAGACTGACCGAGACTAGTCTCCTACTGCAGATAAGGTATATACATTGTCATCTTGGTACGATCTACAAAAGATTGTAATCCATTTGCACAGCTGCCAAAGTCGACCAGTCTTTTCGTTCCACTTTTCCAACCACCAATGCTTCAGAGTTATTCGAAGCATGAAGGAGGACTTGACACTCATCCCCCTTTGTTTCCATGGCATACAAACACTGACCATCGCTTTCTTTTGTCTATCTTAAAGCCAATATTTATTGAGTCAAGTTTATTGTTACCATCATACATACACTATTCAGTTGGTTGGCAAGAGTATTGATCAAGTTCAGTTGTCATTTGCAAAACTGACAGATACTATATCCTGCTGCACTAAATACAAATACATGATGGAGGGAAACAAAAAGAGAAAGTGAATATATTACTTCAACAGAAATGACAAAGCTAAAATCACTAGTTAATAAATTATCAGTTCAGATATTTGGGTAGAGGAAAAGAAAAGTTACAGTAAAAATTATTAAAAAGCAGAAGTGATGAGGCCTGGATCCAGTTTTTTTTTTTTTTTGCTTTTTAATTCTCATAATAGCTATTAGGTCTTTCCTTATGCATTGTTTGAGATTATATATTTTTAACCAGTACTATTTCTTATTACTATAAACGGGTTTTTTTTTCTTTTTTTTTTTAGTGGGTACATGTATTTGAGTTGGTATTCCTGTATTTTTTTTTAAAAACAGTGAAATTAATAGCAACCAGCTTAGATTGCAATAAGAATTCTCAATCTAGGCCAGTTATTAATTTCACTATTTGGGGAGGAGAAAAAAAAAAAAAAAAAATAGCAATTCAAATGTGTACCCACTAAAAATGTTTTTAAGAAATAGTATATGTATGTAAGTGTTGTAACCTAGGGAAAGTTACTGAATTGAATAATCACACAAAGGTTGGTAATGAATAATAATATTTAGGACAAGAACAATAAAATTCATAAGTGGCGTGTAGAAGTAGTAGTCAACTGCCAGAAGTGAGTCAAGTGAATTCCACAATGAATCTCCAACTGCAGGACATCTACCAACCACCCCATGCAGTCAGATGTGGCACAAGGTTGAATTTAATGTGGGGTATCAGAGCCTGTAGGCTCGGCCAAAAATTCCCCATATAAAACAGGGTCAGGTAGCCGTTTCCTAAGACAAAACTCTGCCCTCCAACATAGCCTCATCTGGGGATCCTCTCTGCCTGGAGGCAGAGAGTTTGACCAGCACAGCTGGAGATGAATCTCCAACTACAGACCAACCTACAGTATTTACTACTGTATTTATGTTATTGGGGACATACTGTTGTAGCATACCTACGGAATGGGTAAGCCAAGAACCAATGCTTCAGAGTTATCCAAAGCATGAATAAGGACTTCACAATCTTGATAATAAATATGCAAATTAACATACTTATTAATGCATGTATGATGGATAAAAGAAAGATCACCCAGACTATCTTTTTGCCTGACTTTCCACCTAGAATTAGGTCTCTACTGTGTGATTTTCATATAACTCCATCCATGGTTTATAATCTGCATCCCTACAAAGCATGCAGACTTGATGGTATTCCTGCAATAATCCTGAAGAAATGTGCCCCTGAAATGGCTCCTGTTCTCTCTAAACTCTGCAATAAATGCCTTGCTGCTGCTTCTTTCTTGTTTGAAATCCTCTCCTGTTTTGTAAGTTTAAACACAGCAACAAATATTTAAATAAAAATAATAAACTCTACATCAAAAAATCTTCACATGACATAATTTAAATCTCATTAGAGCCTTACTTCTTTGTCTTATCTTCTTTAGAGAATCGTGCATGTATAAATGGATGGGAGTAAATGATGCAACAAGCAATCAAGTCAAAATTGAACATCTTATAGTAATTTACCCAAACTGATAACAGCCAGTTCCTATCAAAACAAAACCCGAGATAATCTATAAATAGCATTAAACTATAAATCTGGGCTTTCACTTTTAATATTCCACAGCCAAATTAATCTCATTTTATCAACAGAAAAACAAATCATGTTATGACTTGAGATGAAGAAATAAACATTCATCTGTTTTTTTCTTTCTCTTTCATCAATAAGAAAAAATTGTGTTCATAAGAAATACTATAGTGAGATTAGATAATTAAAGACTATTTCTTCAAATATTCTGTATGGCTTGTGATGATATAATCAGAAATCTGACAGAATTTGTCTATATTGAATGGAGGAAAAAAAAAACACCTACAAGAATTAATACTATAAAGTTTTGCTGTGTAAGAGAGAGAGGAGGGGGGGGAGATTAGTCATCAGTCAATGACATGTTTAGGTAGGCCAAAAGATCCAATGCCAAAACATTATGGTACCACCACCAGCCTGCATAGTATTAAGTTGACAATCGGGTTCATGGGGGTCCTTGCCACACTCAAACAAACTTATCAGCTCAAACAACTGTAACTCATTGGACCACATTGCTAATTGGACTCTAGAAGACTAGCAATGTTCCAAACCCAGGTGAAGCACTGTAACAGGAACACTTTGCTCCAATATCCCTTGATAGCTAAAGAATACTGAACAGATCTGCTGGATAGGCATCTGGTATCTTGTATATTAATTCAATATGATTTGAGAGTGTCACTTGGTTGATAGTGAAGACAATTCAAGCCAAACACTTCTGGTAATGATCATTAAGGACCTATGGTTGACTACTGCTCTGCACACAGTAGGCACTAATGCCTTCCATGAGGTATTCGTAGTACACATGTGATATTATTGAGGAATGTCAAATGTCACCATAATTTTACAAAGTAAATGTCACACCCATTTGACACCCACTATCATGCCCCATTTTAAACTCTTAATAATTATTATTGCCTTAGTCTTAACTGGAGAGCATACCAGATGTCAACATAGAACCAATATACAGAGGTTTGAACATATCCATCATGTAAGGATAGAATAGTACTACCTATCATTGCCTGTACATATTGCTATTCCAAGACTTCCAATGCATCAGTGCACATGAATACTTGCAATAACACCTGAACATTGACTTTATTGTTGCAAGCTAGAATGATTCAGTTGGCATGGAGAAGGAAAAAAAAAATCTATGTCATTTCTTGATAATAAATAAGATCTGAAACCAAACTTTCAATAACAATGGACAATACCTGCTACAATCATTACTTAGCTATGGACACCTTTGTTATTAAATAATGCCTAACAACAATGAGAAAAAATAACAGACAAGAAATATTTCTTACATATATTATAATCTTTGAAATTTCTATTTGAGAAAAGAAAAAAGTCATTCCAGCAAATCATAATTTTGTATAAGTTTTCATTTGTTTTTTTTTTTGTTTTTTTTAAATGTATATTGTTTTTCTCTACAAAATTAAAATAAAATGGCTCAATTCCTAAATTGCAAGTATGAAACAAGAAATTTCCTTGGATTCTGCTAACCAATATAACTGGTATTGGATTTTCATAAAATATAAATTCATTCTTCAGCAAGTCCTAAACTGTCTATATTTCTGAGATGTGGTATTGTAATTATTTTCACTATTTTAATTTTTCTCACTGTTGTACTCATCTTTGTTGCCATATTCATGATATTTCAACGGTTGAACCAATTACTTGATTCAAAGAGTTGCGAGTTCAATACCTGGCTACAGCAGAGGTGAACAAAACTTGGAGAGTTGAGTTAAAAGGGAGACAACTGATAATGAAATATTTAGAAGAGTTTGGCACGTCGAACTAGAAGAATTTAACCTAGTGAACAAAATGAAGGGTTCAGTTTGAAATTCCAATCACCTGAAGACGGCCAGAGCGTACAACAGTCAAAATGTGAATATGGCATCAAAGATGAAGACAACAGTCCGAACAATGTAAATAGTCTAAATAAATCCTCAATTGATGATTTAAATTTTGAACCAGAGATTTACAACCATTGATCAAACCAAAACTTTTAATAAATGAACTATATTTGCAGCCCCTAACAGTAGCAAATATACAGGGGCCTGCAATGAAGGCAACTATCACTATCTTTTGTGAAATCAATACATGCATGAGTGTAGGAGTATGTTGCTGATGAAAACCTCTACTGATCAATATCCAACCAAAATCGGACACTTCTACTTGATTAGAAGCACAAGCTGCATAATAACTGTTTGCAACAAGTAATTTATTTTACAGTACATTAACAGGAAAAGAAAAAGCTCTGACACAGAATAGGGCAGATGCTTAGTTTCAGTTACAATATATGTCATGTCATCAAGGTTTGTACACAGTATGTGTAAATTTTCCTAGAACACTATTTTGTAAAGACCAAATACACAATTGAAAACTGGATTAAAAAAAAAAAAAAAAAAAAAAAGGCTGAAAAATTTGTACACGCCTAACAAACATCTCATAGCCATAGATCCTAAAGAGTGTAATGTCATCTTATTTACTGTTTTTCATTATGCAAGTTGATGCCTTCTCTAGAATTCAGGTCTGCTTTCCCAAATTTAGTGAAAATATGAGGTAGAGAGAGAAAGGAACGCAAACAGAGAAAGAAAGAAAGGGAAAATACTGTATTTGGTGGCATATAAGATCCTCCCTAGTTACATTTAATATTACATTATTACAGAGTTAGGAAGGGGATGCAAGTACGAGTAAACTGGGGTGTCTGGAAAACATTAACCTACCAAATATATCAACTTCACAAATTATAACTTCCTATTGAAATGTTATTGTTATAATACACGCCTATACTTGGTATAACATGATTTGTTAAGTATTCTCTATATGTGATGCTTAGGCTATTGCTGTACTTCTTTATCATTAGTATGAAGGCTGACTCCAAAACGACTACTAACAACCTCATACCATGGAACTCTTTATAGTATTGAACGAGTTCATACAGTTACCAGGAGTGTACTCTTTATTCCACGACATCCCTGCCTTTTGAGATTACTACTTTATTTTTTGTTTCGTATTAGTATCCTCCTCTTTCTGGAGAGTTCACCAACATACTTTACTTTGTAGCTTTTCGGTCCCAGATCCACTTCTAGCTCTTCTGTATGTTTTTCTTTTCCTTGTCGGTTCCACGATGATTTGTTTTGGTACTGGCCCATCAAAAAAATGTCATACAGCATTTTAACCAGTTCTTCAGGTCTTTCATCAGTTTATCTTTTCTTCAGCTGATTTTGGTGCTTTTTATGTTGAAATGTTTTTCCTTTCACCATGCAGACCAATTTTCCAATTCTAACTGCTATTATGCCATCCTTCCAGGTTTCCTTTCCATCCTTGTATGCTCTAATGAATACTTTATCGGCGACCTTGAAAGTATTGGTGTCCCTTTTATTAACCATTCATGATTTTCAACTTGACAATAACTTATCAAACACTAATTTTACCCTTCTGGCAAATATTAATTCCACTGGCAATATGCCTGTTGGTGTGTTGGGGTTAAGCGTTAACTGGTACACTCAAAAAATTTTGAAGTGCCTTCTCATTTAATTTGTCCAGACTTGCTTTTTTACAACACTCTTTTGAACATTCCCACAAAGTGCTCTGCTTGTCTGTGAGACCTTGGGTGATACAGTGGGGTTGTAATATGTTCTATAGAGAACAACTTAAAAAAGTTTTGAAATTCTTTGCCATTGAATTGTGTTCTATTATCCAATACTATAGTATCTGGTATGCCATATCTCGCAAACTGTCACTGAGGACGTAGGATTTTTACATTTGTAAATGTCTGGCTATTTCATAAAACTATCAAATACCACTAGACTATATGCTCCATCCAGATGACCTGCAAAATCTATATGCAATCTTGACCACAGAGTGTGTCTGGCCAAGGTTCTAGCTTTGTGATAGGTAGTTCTGCTGCTAGAGCACAACCTCTACATGCTTTTACTGTTTCTTCTATATCTTGTTCCATTCTGGTCCAATATACAAAACTTCTCATGGGTGATTTCATTCTTGAAATGCCAGAATGAAAATCCTTTGATATACATTTCTGTAATACACTCAGTATTACAATTCTTTGTCTGTATATTAAAACACAATCACATATTGTGTATGTGTTAAATTCATGTTTCTATATTTTTTTTAGTTTCTTTTGTTTCTTTATTTCAGCAATAAAAACATCCTTTTCTGTTTTTTTCTTTAATTTTATCCAGTGTAACTGGTAATTCCCATACTACATTGCACAGAATGTTTTTAATTTCCATCTCGCTTTTTAGTACTGCTATGACGTTGTCCGCCAACGGTTCCGCATTTTTAGGTATTAACCTAGATAATCCATCCACCTTTCCTAATTTTTTTAGACAGTTGGTACCCCCATCATAAAATTTTAATCTAACAGGATGCTATTCCAGAGCTGTAATCGGTTATCTGTATGAGTAGGTATATCTTTCTTTGAACTATATGCCACTAATAACAGCTTATAGTCTATTTGCAATGTAAAAATTTCTTCCATGAGTAAATTTATAGAATTTTTCATAGCAAATATGATAGCTAGAGCTTCTTTCTCTATCTGGCTGTAATTTTTCCCTGCCAGTAGAAATGCCCCAACACCATAATCACTAACATCTGATTCTATTACAATTTTTGCTTTTGGGTCAGTGTGCTAACGATAAATCAGGCATAAGACTTTTTTTTTTTTTTTATCTGAAACACTGATATTTTTTATACCAATTCCACTTTACTCTTTTTTCCAGTAGACTGTTAAGTGGAGCTGTCAAATTATGTATATTATGTAAAGAAATTCAATAATAATTAGCCAGTCCTAAAAAAGCTTGTAATATAGTTACATTTGTTAGTGTAGGCATATTTCTAACTGTATTTGCACTTGACGGATCTGGTTTCCTACCATTTTTGCCAATAACTTGATCCAGGTATTTTATTGTTGGCAAAAACAATTCACATTATTCTTCACTAAGCTTGAATTCATATTCTCTTAGTTTTCACAATTGTTTTGACAACCCCAACATGATGTTCTTTCAACACACTCTTGATCAAAATATCATCCTGATATGCCACTGTAAAATCACAATCCACCAGCATGGTATACATAGTCTGTTAAAAAATAGCTGGTGCTACCTTTATACTAAATGGAAAGCAATTAAACTTACATAAACCTCTATGCATATTTATGGTTGTTAATCCAGAACATTGATTTTCAATCTGAATTTGTAAATATGCTTCAGAGAGATACAACTTTAAAAATATTTTTCCACCATTCAACTTTGAAAATATTGCCTCTGGGCTTGATAATGGGTAATTGTGTGTCTTGAGACAAATATTTACTCCAGTTGAGAAATCCATGCAAACTGAAATTTTGTCTTTTTTTTCTTTATATGCACTGCTTGTGCAGACTATTTCAAATGGTATGTTTTCTGCAATACAACAATTATTTTAGTCTGTCCAACTCTTCATTTACTTGTTGCAATGCTTTGAATTATACACTCCACTTTGGTTTAAATACTGGCATTGAACCTTTTTAACTTGAAAATTCACCTTGAATTTTGTCGCTTGTCCACTTACATTTTTATAACTGTTTATCGGCAAATCCCACAGTTCGAATAGTTCCATCCAGTTTGTACTGAATAGATTAATCACCTTTCTTAGAACAAACTTGTTTTTACCTGCTTATTTTAAAAATAAACATCACAGGTTAATTCTCCCTGACCCCAAAATAATCTCACTAGAAACTGAAGTTACAAATTTGTAAATCCTTTTTAATAAAGGTTTTCCAATTTCTTTCCATGTGGTTTCATTTACTATTGAAAGGCCACTCCCAGTATCTATTAGGTTGGTGCAAAAATAATCTCATTTTCTCACATAGTAACATATGTGAGAAAACGACATTATTTTTGCACCAACCTAATAGTAACATTTTTACTCCCACGTTTTTGATTTGCACATTAACAAATTTTCTTTTGTTTCATGTGATTATTTTTTCCTTTGCAATATTGTGTGTTAATTTCTTCCTGTGAAAATTTTTTCTTGGTTTAGTTCTGCAGTGTGATTTCGTATTTCATTTTTTACCACTTTTTTTTCCATGGACAGTCTTTCCAAAGATGTAATTTTCCACATCTTAAACAAGGTTTTATATTCCTTTTTGTGTATTTTTCCTTAGCTTTTACCCATGCATATTCTTTATTCTGAAGTTTTTCAGAATCATTCTTCAGGCATTATTTGGCAATTGCCCACTATTTCCTGTAGTGTTACATTATTATGTTCAATCTTTGCTAAAATTGTCATACTTCAGCATCTTTTTCTGCTGTTAAACCATGCACAAAAATTAATCCCTTGAACATATCCAGAGTCATTTCCTTTAGTTTAAATTGTTGACATACTCTATTGACAGTACCGACATATGCAACAAAATCATCCTCTTTTATGGCTAAATTCATGCACTTCCAACAAGCATGAAACAGAGAGCACTTGTCACTAAAAATTTTCATCAGAATACGTCCTGTGTCTTCAAACCCTGGTTTTCTCTGTAAAATATAGTTGCGGTACTTTTCCTATTCTATTAGTGCTATTTTTCTTCCCAGCCACTGCATTCCCGACTAAATGTCTTCATATGTGCAAAAATACACAGCAAAAGTCAGTCCATCATCAAGATTGTATATAAATTCTGATACAGTGTTTTGCACCACACCTAGCGTAAGAGACATTGAAACATTTTTTTTCAAAACCAATTCCAACAACTCGTTTTTGCAACTGTAGCAACTGTTGGGTATTTTGTTGTTGCTTCTGATGTTGTTGAATTTCAATTACTGAAGCCAAAATTTTCTTCATATCTGCAAGAAATATATATATATTTTTTAAACTAATGTGGTTGAAGTTCTTGCAACTCCTGTTGCACACATGAGTTTTGAAAATCTGGTCACCCACTATTATAACTCCAGTTAGAATGTGGTGCTTGTTATATCACACTCGAGTTAAAGTTCCTTGCCAAATATTATAACTCCACTTATAATGCTGTGATTTTATCCTTGTACTTGGTGTAATGTAATTCATTAAGTATTCTTTATACATGATGCTTAGGCTATTGCCATACACTTGTATTGTTAGTATGAAGACTGACTCCGATACAACTACTCCCTCAACCTCATACCATAGAACTCTTTATAGCATTGAACAAGTTCATAGAATCATCAGGAGTGTACTCTTTGTTCTTTACTCTACAACACAAATAAAACATGGGAGATATTTTAGAAGGGGTTACTTGAATCTTATGTTATCAATATGGTAAATTTTGAAATTAGAGAAACAAGCAATATGATTAAACTAAAGATCAATAAAAGATGAGGAACTCAAAAAGAATGTGCAGTTCACTAATTTTTTTTTTTTATATATTGTTAAATGTAAAGTAAATTTGGAAATACTCACTATAAAAATAAAGGATAAACCCATCATGAAAAAAAAAAAATTAATCAATGATTACACACACAATATAATAATCTGAAGGCCTAAAATTTGTTTGACCAAATTTAAACACTCCATCTGTATGCACTGAAAATCAGGAAAATAAAGATTGTGAGTTGTTAAGAATTTAGCCAAGTATTACTGAAAAAAAAACCCAAAAAAACAGGGATATGTGTGTGGGGAGTTGAGAGAAATCAACATTGCATGGTAACTGGGATAATCTGATCAGTTGAGTGAAAAAAAAAAAAAAAAAAAAAAAATTCAAAATTTCTACCCAGAATGTCATCCTTTTTTGCCTCTCATTTATCAATTTTTATATTAGGTTGGTGCAAAAATAATGACGTAATAATGTCGATTTTTGACGTATTTTTTAATGTCAAAAAACGACGTCATTATTTTTGCACCAACCTAATAGTTCATTTACTTCCGTTTTTAAATTTAATTAAAATGTAAATATTTATCCAAGTAGTGTTCAAGTAATTTATTACTTAACTAGGTCATCATGCATGTTTTGGATATAGGTAAGACATGCTTATTCACTTAACAGAATCTAGCTAGCAAGATCAGTTATTTCAGAGTAACAAGATATAGAGATAGATATATGCGAGATTGTAGCATTGGGATCATCTTTTATAACTACACCTTAGTTGTGTCTATCAATTGTGAAAACTGACTTTGAATTGTTGCAATTTAGAGAATATCAAAACAAAAAAACACTTATCCAGAATGGAAAGCAATGTTTATTACCTTACAGAATTAAAATAAGATGCCAGAATCCACATGGTGAATAGTAGAGTGGATTGAATGGGCAGTAGAAAGTTAACAATTAGACACTTAATTGTATAGAGAGAGAAAAATGATTTCTAAAAATGAAAACAATCATTGGTAATGAGTTTTATACAAAAATGAAATAACACCCTTTTTTAAATAAAAACATTGTCTGTCATCAAATAATCTCTTGTATAAGAACTGAGAGTAAATTGTCTAAATGTTTAAATCATAAACAGTATGTATAGCCATATTTAATTTGGACCTTATTTTATTAGAGCCAAAAAACTACAGTTAAAGTATAGTTGATATTTGGTTTGAAATCCTAAAGGTGAACTTGACAGAAAAATGTCCACTTTAGAAGTTAATTAAATATAATTACTCAAAAAATAAAATTAAAATATTGAAAGTACTAACTCAATTTAATTTTCAAATTGGAGCTTAGATTTTGTTAGGATGGTGTAAAACAAAATAGAAAGAGTCAAAAGCAGAAGAAAAAATAATTTAGTTAAGTATTAAAATAAAATACTTTAGTTCCATAATACTGGTGTGATCTCAAAGAAAAGAATAAGGCCAAATAATTACTCAGCTTAGCTCAGTATGGCACAAGGCCAAATGACTGAGAAATATAAGTTTTTCAATCTTCCAAACTAGAAAGGATGGCCTGCCTAAATAATCAGCATTTAAAATATTGGCTTTTTACCTAAACTTAAAAGACCAACACCTAGCACTGGTGATAAACCAGTAACTATTTCAGGTACAATCTACACACCCCCACTAATACATATACTCAAAATATTAGGTTGGTGCAAAAATAATGTCGTTTTCTCACAAATGTTACTATGTGAGAAAACGACATTATTTTTGCACCAACCTAATAGAATAATTGTAACAGAATCTGATTAACACAATGAGAGACTCAGAGTTGGCTGCATGTGGTGCTGTAAGCAGGAGGAGTTACGTCCTCTTCCACAATGGGTTGTTGAGAGAAGACCTTAGAGTAGGAGGCACAGACTAATTGCATATGAATGATACCAGGCAGATATTAGCCAATAGTCAACATTGATCTGGGACTGAGAGAGCTATATAACATCAGTTTTTTTTGTTTTTTTTTTGAGGTAGGACTGGCAAAATCCAATCAAAATAAAGCTGACAAACTTACCAGAGTTCCACAGAGGTGGTTGGATTTGTTAAAGGACATCAAACCTATCCTCTCAGCATGTGGTACAGCCACGGGAGAGCTGGGTCCATATGAAATAATGGACATACATCAGCGCAGCAGTCAACCTGGTGTTATGTGCACCACTTACTTTACCAGAGGAGTTGATACTTCCATACCTAGCACAGCTGTCAATACAGTGATTTCAGAAGTGTCCTGAATGCCAGTCCATAGATCCAGCACCAGTGCACTGACAAAATGGAAGACTAGGAGTTTGCAGTATGTGGGCCAAGCTGGGAATGGATATTACACATTATGGCTGTAGTCATTACCTGATCTTGATTGACAACACAGTTCTCTGTTTGGCGACCCATAGCACAAGATTCTGAGAGCATTATTCGGCAGTTAGAGTCAATATTTTGTGAGAGAGGTCCTCCATACGAAATCCATACTGACAATGATGCTGCACTCACCAGCAGGTTATTGAAGGCTTTCATGGAGGAATGGGGCATTCAGCTGCACTTACGGTGTGCATATGTGCCATCCAAAAACAGGATAATAGAAAGGTCCCATAGGGGCATAAAACAGATTTCAGCACTGAAGCAGTGCCTCATACAAGAAGCCGTTTACTGGTATAATGCAATACTGAAGGATGACACATCAAGCCCAACTGCACTAGCTAACACAATTCATATTTATGAGGTTAGGCTTAAAAGAATTGACACTAGCATGGATGAGAGCCAATGTACCTCCAAATTTACAACCGGGGAAGGTCACTGGGATCATTAGTCCACAATCTGTCCTCACTGCATGCCATGTCATGTTAAAGACTAGCATAGGAAAATTGCTCTGCCACAAGCAATACTGATGATTCATCCACAGGCAATAGAGAGTAGCAAGTAGATTCCCATAGTTTTAGACTGATAACAACGAAAATGAGAATGAAGTACCTCCCTCACATGGCGGCAAAATGAGGTCAAAGTATCTCCCCTACAAAGAAACACCAGAAGGAAATGCCCACCCACTGAATGTTGGGGTTGTGATCATGAGGGGGGAGGGACATAAAATCGGGTCAACCTGATAAGAGTTGGTTGCAGGTGGTGCTGTAAGCCCCAGGAGTTATGTCCTCTTTCACAATGGGCAGTTGAGAGAAGACCTACTTTGAGTAGGTGGTGCTGACTCTTTGCACATCAACGATACTGGGCAGGTATTAGCCAATAGTCAGTGAGGGTCTGGGACTGTGAGAACTATATAACACCAGTTTTTTTTTTTTCTCTCTCTCTCTCTCTCTCTGTCGAGAGAACGCTCTCGACATGCTAAAACCAGACAAGACAAACACATTAATACTATGGTAATAATATTAACTGTTTGTTAATACAGAAATATTTGGCATTCATTGACCAAGCAGCTAGTGATACTTTCAATTGAAATTTATAAAATGTTTCTCTTTAAACAATTTTCTGGAAAATAGTTTTCTCAAGTTCAAAGAGTGATAACAATCACTCTTTCCAGTATTGATGGGAGTTTCCTTCCTTCCTAACCTTTTGTTCAAAGTAGTATGGAACATCAACAACTTCATGAAGTCATTATTTTCTTGAGTTATATGACCTATGTATTTTAATTGTTGCTATTGTTGAAAGTCCTCAGGTGACATGGTTCCTGTTATTTTGTATAGTTCTTAGTGATTCTGTAGCATCAGTCAATGCAGTTTGAAGAAAAATGGTCTTCATAAATCCTTTAGAATCTGCAGCAAGTCTAACATTTTAATATGTAATCAAATTGTACATTACAAATGTGTAAATTAAGTTTCTAATGATTTGGCTATTAACTATTTTTTTTTATAGTAATTTTATCATAAAAAATTACTTTGTTTTTTTTCCCCTTAATCATTTCACCCCAAGCAAGGAGATGATGCAAGGGGTTACTGGGAGTGAAAGAGAATGAGAAGACTTTAGTAAGGAGAAAGAATAAAAGAACAGTATTCAGGAAAACAGATGGCAATTGGCATTATATTTAAATTTTTGAGAATTATAGATGGCAGCAAAGTAAGTGACTGGAAGAGAGTTCCACAGGCAAGAACTGCAAGAAGAGGAATTATTAGGTTACATTTAGCCAGTTCAACAGTAAAATGGTGAGACCTAGTTAGCAATCTAGTAGTAAACTTAAATTCACTACCTGAATCCAACTCACTGTAATAATACTATAAGCAAATGAAATACAAACAGAAAAAAGCAAACATTATTTTATGATAAATCATAAGATAACAGTTTCAAGATTGAAAGATAGTCAACACATCAATGAAGGTGAGTATGTCTAGATTTAAATTTAACATCAGAAATTAATAATAGAAAATGACAAAGAAAGCATGAGTTTCCAAAAAGCAAGAAGATAAAGAGAAGATGGCAGGTTTATGAGGATTGAAAAATAGAGAATGCAGTTAACCAAAATGAAAACATCCTGCACACATTATCATTACATTTTACAGTCATCTCTATTTTATGAGGCTTCAAAGTAGCCATCATAAAATTTGAAAGATTTTTTATGTTTGTGATAGAAGAGAACATTGTTTTTAGAATGATCTTAAAAACATTTTTATTTTCAAATATTTTAAAACAACCAGAAAATTCTTTAGTTGCTGTATGCACACAATAGCAAATTGTAAATAAACTTATTCAAAGATAACAAGCATTATAACTGAAAACTTGAGAACAACTCATTGGAAAACATTTTCAGTAAATGATCTTCAGCAAGCAGTAATTTTGAGAAAAATTAACCAATTAGATAAAAGGCTTTATTTTCCAAATCAATGAATGTCAAGAAAAATCAATTAAAAGCCTGCAGTCATTTCAGTTGTATGATTATCAACCAATAAGTAAAACAAGATGTAGCACTGTAAGAAATCAATATAAAGCAATTCTACCAACAAAGCAATAAATTGATGATGCTCAATACTTTAATTTAGTTTGTTCACTCTGTTGTTTTAGACACTTTTACACTGAATCTATCCTACACACAAATCTACAATTTGTCCATGCATTGAATATAACTGCCACATCTGGTATGGTGCTTCTATATATTTAGAGATTCTTGATAAAAGTACAAAGAAGAATCTGGTATGTTAGTGGTCCTGACCTAACATCTCAGCTTCAGTCCCTTTCCAAACACCATAACATAGCTTCCTTATGACTTTTCTATAAATATTTTCATGGAAATTTTTCTGTTGAGCTTTCTTCTTTGGTACCTAGATCTCAGTACTAGATTAACAGCTAGGTCTCATTTTACAGTTGAAATGGCAAGATGTAACTGTAGGTTCTATACTAACAGTTTCTTCTGTGGCACTTATTTGTGGAAGTCTTTTCCCAGTTCTTGTTTTCAAGTCAACAATGTCAATCACTATCTTCTGCCTTTATTCCTGTTCTTTTATTGTTCTCTCCTTAGTAATATTTTCTATTTCTCCTATTCTCTCACACTGTAACACCTTGCATCCTAGTGGCTTTGTTTTATTTGAGGTAAAACGATAAAATTCTTTGGCACATGAAACAAATAGAACATTTTTTTAATAATTACAATATGAAGATAAATACATAGCTCTTATAGACATCAATGTTCAATAATAAATGTTCGTAAATTTTGAGACACAACAGTGATGTGTATTCTTTCTGCAAGACACTTTAATCATGATAAAACAAAGCTACATTATACCTTTAGAAAAAACAAGTTACTGAAACCAATTACTTAAGTAAGAAGAAATGCAAACTGTTGACTACCCTTACTTTATGGCAACAAAATACAAAAACAAAAGTTATAGTTGTCTTCAAAAAGGTAAAATAGTACATTAAAAATATGTCTACTTGCTAAAAATCAATACAACAAAGCAGACCAAGAAAAAAAAATCTTAAAAGCAAATTTACTGAAATAAGTTTTTTAAAGCAGCCATTTCCAAATAATATACTAATAACAGGATTATATTTTAAATTTTAATGCTAGATACTCTCCAGCATATTCTACTAAGTTTTTAAATATCATGGCATCTACTTTTTTAAATAAATAAAATCATTTTCTTTTTTTGTGAACGTTTTAAAATAAAAATTTAAGATACACTGATAATAAATTAATCCAAATAATAGATTTGATAAGAGTACAGGTAAAATTTTAAAAAGGTATGAAGAACGATATTTAAGAAGCAGTGTCTCATCAGCATAAATTTATATTCTTTGAATCTTAAAAGTAAATACACTGAGGATATTACTGAAACATTCAAAGGCACTAATCACTTGTGATTAACAACAGTCTTCATGCACAATTAACACTCGAGTGAGTGTTGTAATCTTTAACCTCTGATCTACAGTAATGAGTATTCAGTTATTCGTACACCACAATGAATGGCATAATGAATACAAAAAAATAAAATGACCAACAGACCAAATGAAATATTATTTAACAAGTATACATTACCAACTGAAATTCTGTTCATCAGCTTTGATATCCAACTTACCTAGAAGAAAAAGAAAAGTGGGTATAAAAGAAAACATTTTTCCATAGAGGACCAAATAAAATATAGTTTAACATATTTGATTACTTACAAAAAAAAAAAAAAAAAAAAAACATACAAAATTCAAATGAGAAAAGTTTAAAAATGTTCTTTAAAGCAGATTTTTATTTTTTTTTTTTTTTTAATTTATGCACTTTATAGGAAAGTGTGTTCCATATGAATTGACCCACTAAATAAAAAAAAAAAATAAAAAAATCTTCCTAACCCAGTTCAATCCAGCAGAAGAAAATGAGAATGAGTGGGAAGTTGTTCACCAAAATGTGTGCTAAGAACTGTCAACATGCACTTGGAAATGTCATGAAACAGACAATATATTATTGATTTTTTTTTTTTGTTATATTTATCTTTATATATATATCTCACTCACAAATGTAAACAAAATGTTAAGTCATACATTTGCATTATCAACATTTATGTATTTTATGCATACTATATTTCAGCATTAAGGGGATTACAAAGAGCTTTTTCTACAAATAAAAACAGACAAAAATAAAGATTTTTTTTTAACGATTTCTGAAGCTTAAACACTTCAACTTTTATATTGTACACATACATAAATGTAATTACATACATGCACACATAAACACATGTATCACGCACAAGTAAAACTGCTGAATGTGACCAGAGGTTTGGGGGGGGGGAATAAAAGATAAATAAATTTTAAGCTGTAACATTCTTAATTACAAAACTTCTAAAAATTGAATGTGATTTTCACTAATATATTAGGTTGGTGCAAAAATAATTTCGTTTTCTCACATAGTAACATATGTTAGAAAACGAAATTATTTTTGCACCAACCTAATAAAAAAAAAAAATGTAAAAAAAATAATAAAAACATAATTGAATCCAATTTAAGTTCAATATTTCAGCTTCCTCCTCTCTCTTCTCTACAGTTTTATTAAAGACACAAGTATTCTCTAATGTAACAAATAAGTGAAATGTAAATGGATACAAAACAATAGGCTTCAACATCTGCTCAAAGTTTTATTACATTTTGCCAACAGTTCCATCACACCAACATGTAGACTATGTCATAGTAAAAATAAGACAATCAAAACAAACAAAAACATAAGTAGAATTTACAATTACAAAGTAATTATAAAAATTTAGGTTATATATACTAATCACTTCACCCCAAGCAAAGCAGGCATGCTACTACTAGTACACAGGAGATTACAGAGAGTGAAAGCGAGAGAAAAGATTGGGTACAGTGGGGATTGAGAAAAGGATGAAAATGAACAGGATTCAGGAGAGCAAAAGGTGACTGATGTTGCGTTTAAATTTTTAAAGATTGTAGTTATTAGGGAAGCAAGTAAGTGGAAGGGATTTCCACTGTTGGGAAGTGCAAGAAAAGAAGCTGTTGGAGTAGAAGTGGCAGTTACATTTAACTATTTCAACAAAAAAAGGGTGGGACCAAGATGCCAGTCTAATAGCACACTTAAATTCATGCAGTCAGGGCACCAGACAAAACAGCTCGTCAGAGCAGTTGACGTGGAAATATTTGTAGAAAAAACAAAGGGAAGCCATATCACACAGTGAGAAAGTGACTGAAGTCGAAATGAGAAATCAAGATCTATTACATTGCAGATCTTTCTTTGGATTTTGTCAAAAACCTCAAAATGAACAACAGGAGCACTAGACCAGACATGGCAGCAGTATTCAATGCATGCAAGAGGACTGTCAAGAAAAACCCTCTGGCATGACACAGTGAACCAATTTTCTTTGCAGTAGATGCAGCTATTGATTCGATGTAGTTGTTCCACTTCAAGTCATTTGAAAAAGTGAGGCCAAGAGATGCTTTCATGGAGTCGAGTATCAGCCATGCTGATGGTGAGCAGGGAAGTTTCACTATGGTGGTAAAATAAGAACAGTTTAGTTTTGGAGGCATTAAAATTTGCCCCATTTAACCAGATTGGAGGTCCTTTTGAAGAGCAATGGCCAAGTTAACTTTGTCAGCTCTGACAGATTTGCTGTTGAGACTGAAGTAAATGGTAGTGTCATCTGCATAAATGCCTACTTTGGAACTGATGACAACAGGAAGATCATTGATGAAGATCTGAAACAGACCCAGGATAGAGCCTTGCGGAATACCTGCATTCATGTAAAATGATCTGGAAGCAAGCCCGTTCAGAACGACCTTCATTTCACAACTTGATAGAAATGATTGGATTAAATCAAATAACCATCCTGTAACCTTGAAGCTTACGGAGTAGCCCAACATGGCAAACCCTGTCAAATACCTTTGCGATATCTACAGCCACAGCTTAAGCTTCACCATTATTATCAACAGCTTGATATACCTATTCAGTGATGGCCGTAAACACATCAGCAGTAGACCAGGCAAAACAGAATCCATATTGTTTGTTAGAGAATAAGGTAATGAGAGGTAAGATGTTTAACACTGATTAAATCCTCAAATACTTTGATGAAAAGTGGTAGGAGACTAATAGGGCAATAGAATCAGAAGGTTCTCCAGAGTTCTTAAAAACAGGGATTGCAGCAAGATGGACAACAGGAAGTAGCAAGGCAATACTTGTAAAGTTTGCAGAGAACTGGAGTCAGCTCGAGAATACATTTCTTTAGGACAATGGCTGGCAGGGTTACATCCACTTACCTTACAGGAGCCTAATTTAGAAATGATGTCTAAAATAATAACTGCTGAACAATTTGCATTTATTGTTAAAGTAGGTTAAAAGCCACCCTATTGGGCGGCATTTAAGTTACCTCCTGCGGAGGGCTCTTAATTGAGTCTTTGGCTTGTTCAGGAGTTTGAGAGTCCCAAAGTTTTTGCATATTCTCAGCATTGGAACATCTGGCTGCTGTTTGATCTCGGTTATCATTTGACTTAATTTTCCTTGCTATAGCCTTGGCTCTTGATTACAATCTGGCCCTCTGTTGGAAGAGATTTCTTTTTACGAGGCATACTGCTGCTGTATGCGATAGGCAACAATAAACTACAGAAGAGCACAAAATTGATCACAACATTTAAGTATCGCATTAATATTTAAGCTTAGCTTTTAAAAAGGTCAATGATAATTCTTCTGCTACCACTTAATTTAAAGGGTCCTTACTTTCCATACAAACATTTATTTTTATTTCATGGATGACTAGCTGGATTTCAATTAATATCAATTATTCGCAAATTTATTTTCAAGTTATGAAAATTGTTATCATACAAAAAAAAAAAAAAAAAAAAAAAAAAAAATTGTTGCAAAAAACAAAATCATGGAAAACAATTGCAGTAATGAAATCTTGAGAATCCAAAATTTCTGTAACATGTGCTATTGAAAGTTAGAGAGCTGTGTTCCTTTAATCGCAAAAAAAGCATGACACAATGTATTGGCATTTATTATAAGATAAATTAAAGTCATTTACATTATAAAAGTTAATATAAAATTTCTAGGCCTGAATATTTTTTTTAAATTCATTTTAGATAAAGTGCTTCAAGATCATCTTATTTTGATGATTTTTATATCATCAATAATAATAATTATAATTACTTCCAGAAGAGTGCAATTCAAGAAAATAAAATAAAGTGTTGAACAATATTTCAACAGTTATAAAGTGTGTGAAACACAGCTAGCAAATAAAGAGGAGCATGCTCTTAAAATTTTCTATCACTTAATTAGTTAATAAGAGCAATTAATCAACCAGCTTAGTATTAAACTTATGAAACAGTCATTTTGTTCATTTGCCTGGGAGTGGAATGTTTGTAATTTGCATACGTAATTTTAAGAGTTGAAAACTTGGTGCATTCAGGATATTTATTCAGAATGTATACCTTAAAGGTGTTTGAAGTTGCATATGAAAAAAATGTTTGCAAGTTCCGTTGATGTAGCATTGCTGCATCAGACATATCTGTGACCATTAAATTCAACTCTTAAAATGCTTGAAGATAAGTGAAAATTTTAAGATAAACAAACTCTCCATCATGTTACTCGCATTTAGATTACATTCCATTTATGCTAGCTTCATTTCACTCACTTTGTTGCATAGATACAACTGTTTTTCTCAAAACAAGGGAATGTTTGCACAAAAACTTATATTTTTATACTATTAATTATTTTATTTTATTAATTTTTTTTTAAAACATAAATTGAAGACGGACATACTGTCAAAATATTGTCAACATGTCAAAACACTGTTTTTCTTTTTTTTGCTGGAAGGATTATAAAATACATCAAAAGTTAGAATCATTTTGTTTAATAAATAATAATAAAACAGCTTCCTCTGTATTTTGCTTATCATAAATATCAACAATATTAAACTATTTTTGCTTATGTTTTTAACTGGTGGAACAAATCACCAAAACTGGAAATTTTAATCATAATAAAGACTTGTCTATAACAGAAAAAAGGAATTTTGACCTGTTGATTATTAATTCACTAAAAAGGAGATCACCAGACATGATTAGCACTTATTAATTTTCAATGAATTATGCAATTTGTTTCAAATCTATTGGTTACAATAAATACTACTTATTAGCCAGTTGATATAATTAGTTCAAAATTTAAATAGTATTTTGGTGGCAAAAAAATATCTCATTAAAATATGTGGTACTACCACCAATTATATATAAAATACAGCCTTGGGAACAAACTAGATAACTGTTCTGCAAATTACATAATACAAGGAAATGTATAGGTGGGGATTGTCTGGTAAAGATCAATATTGTGATTGGTGCTGTTATTAGAACAAATTTCAACTTAACCCTGCACACAAAACATTTTCAAAAATAAATCATTTTTCTATATCATGTAAAAAGAGCAATGTAAAGTAATTACTTTTTTTTTCTTTTTCTTTTCTTTAATTTCCTCCAAAACACATTCTCAACTAATTTTACACTTGAGCAATTCATTTTAGCACATTAAAGTTTTTGTACATGCATTTTTTTAATCCTCTATTTTGTTAAATGCTTTCTAAAAAGAAATTACAACAGCTGCATGTAGCCAATTTCAGCTACACTGTTTGCAATTTGTCTTCATTACACACTTGTAGAATTTTTTGCACAATGTTATTCTCTGATTATCTTGTATCATTTTAGTTTTTAATCATTTCACCCCAGGCAAAACAATAAAGCCACTAAAATGCAAGGGGTTGCTGCATGTGAGAGAATATATGAAAAAAGAAAACATTATTGAGAGAGAACAATAAAAGAACAGGAATAATTAAAATAAAAGATAATGATTGACATTGCTTTTAAATTTTTGAAGATAGAAGTTGACTGGAAAGTAAGTAGCCAGAAGTGCAGGAGAAGAAATCATTCACATATAACTTATGGTTACATCTAGTCATTTGAGATGAAACTGCCAATGTAGTACTGTGCATAAATTCATAAAGTTGAGGTACCAAAGAGGAAAGCTCATCAGAACAATTAACGTGAAAGTATTTATAGAAAAGGTAGAGGGAAGATACATTACAGCAGTGGGAAAGTGAATAAAACAGAAATGCCTGGTCAGGACCAATAACATTGCAGATTCTTAGGATTTTATCAAGAATCTCTGAATACATTCAAAAACATTATGTGGAACAACAGAGCATTTAATACATTTATTTCATTTTGAAATGAACTCGATGGAAAAAATAAACCTGGGAATTTATTAATTTACTGGATAGGGAAAGAGTAATTAAGCATAGTTTGTTGCCTTGCGGAAAGCTGCAAATATTCCATTAAAAAAATAAGTTGAAGGCATGATATTAGGATAAGATAAATACTTACATATTACAAGAAAGTGTTCTAAAGATAATTTATGTGATTCATGTAAAAAAATGAATAAGCATTAACACATATACACAGTTAACTAATTCAATTATTAGATGGATACATGCTAACAAAATCCTATGTTTTCTTCCTGGTTAAAAATGATGGGTTATTTAAACACAATTTTATACAAAAAACGAAGAAGAGAAAAACCAATCTGAAAATCTACACTTCATTTTGCATAAAAATAAATAAAATAAATAAATAAATAAAAAAAATAAATAAATAAAGTAAAATATTTATTCTCATCAGTCCCTTGACAACTTCAATCATGGTGGGAGGGGAGGTCACAAGAAATAAACTTTGATTCTTCTTCCTTATGATCCTTTCACTGGGCTTTCAAATCTCTTGACCAGCAACTGAAGAACACAGAATGTGGTATGGTGGCACTCAGTCTGTACACTAGGTTTTGAATTTAGAGTTGTCTATCTTCTAGACCAATTACCACCCAAGGCTATAAAGGACACAGTTTGTCCTGCTATTTAATGATAGCTGGTGGGAGGAGGGGGGGGCGGAGATAAGAGATGGATTCATACCTTTCCAAAAAGGTATTAGCACATAAATGAATGTAATGAACTGGATTGGAATTCAAACTCTTCTCCTTGGTTCTGCAAGCTGGGTCGCTATCCATAACTCCAGGTCTCTGGTACAAAAACTATACACTTGTCATTCATATCTGGCATAAGGGAACATAACAGGTGAACTCAGTAAAGGTTAAATTCACTTAGCTTTAAATAACAGTACATTTTTACACCTGCATGAGGAGCATTCAACAGAAATACTATCAAATTTACCAAAATCATTCATGAATAACTGCTACATAGTTATGGCATTTTTTTTTTCTTTTTTAAATCACAAAGACTATCAATATTATTTTCTCATTATAAAGACACTTAGAGGAATTGTAAGCCTCTGTGTAGCCATCTTGGCCTGGAGGTTTTGTATACCACAGACAATATATTTATGTATTTGGAAAAATTTTAAAACAGATTGTCTCTTAATAGATTTGACAAGTTGAGAAAATCCATAATTGGAAAATGCAACAGCCTGTTTCCCCCGAGGAAAAGCAAATACAATCTTTTCTATTGTTTTATCCTCTGAGGTAAAACAATATGTGTATCCCCACCCCAGCTAGTCCCAGCCAGTTTTGTATTACCATTTTATGCAGAAATTATGAAAATCTATTACTGTTTCGCTTTCACTACATATCCAAGTCACTCGAGATTACTAAAGCATTCTAAGCTAAATAAAATGCAATTAATTAGTTATTCTTGGTAACCAATTTGGTAAATGTACTACCTACACATAACAATAGAAGCTTTTACAAATTAATTAACATTACACTTCCTTTTTTTTTTTTTTTCTTTTAAATCATTTCACCCAAAACAAGACGATAAAGCCACTAAGACACAAAGAGTTACCGTGAGTGAAAGAGAATGAGAAGATTTTAGTGAGGAGAAAGGACAATAAAAGGAAGACAGAAGATGTTGCATTTAAATTTTTAAAGATTATAGATAGCAAGGAAGCAAGAAATCAGAAGAGAGTTCCACAGGTAAGAAGTGTGAAAAAAAACTATCAGAATAGAACTCATGGTTACATCTACCTATTTCAACAGTAAAATGAGGAGACCTAATAAGCGATCTAGTAATAGGCTTTAATTCATGCAGTCAAGGTATCAAATTGCCATGAAAATGACAGAGGGAAGCCATGTCACAGTGGTGGGAAAGTGACTGAAGTCGAGATGTCAGGTTAGGACCAATAACATTACAGACCCTTCTTTGAATCTAGTTGAGAATCTTAAGAGCACCAGATCAGATATGGCAGCAACATTCAATGCGTTGTCAAATAGTAGATTTATATAAGATGAATTCTGACAATAAAATATTGTCTAGCACAATACAGTAGATCAACCTTCGTAGCCTCAAAAAATGAAAAAATATAACAAATAAAAATGAGAAATAAATAAAATACTGAAAGAATAAATGAGCAAAGAAAACAAACAAGGACTGAAGACAGCATTTTAAAATAAACATATCAAGTGAAATTAAATAACTATAATTGGAATTCGATAAATAGGAAAAAATAGCTGCTATAATTCCATAAGTACTTTTTTTTTTTTTTTTCTTAAGACTAAGTAATATGAAATTAAAAGAACTAACAAAGAAAATAATCTCAGTACCATTGATCACTGAAGCATTCAGATGTGCCAAAACATGGAAGTGGGAGGAAGAAATTTGCAAATATTGGATTGTAATTTGGAAACCAAGCCATTACAAAAATATGCCTGCTCAGAAAAGTAAGGGTACTTAAAAAAACTTTTTAAAAAGTATTGGATACAGACTTAATGAAAAGAACAAATTATAGCTTTATTTTCTTAAATCTCTAGAGGTGACCTGAAAATAAACGTCTTACTAGCAACAAATATGTGCAGAAGAGAAATAATAAAATTAAAAATTCAGTTTTTTAAAGCATTAAACAAAGATTTGGAAAAAAAAAAAAAAAAAAAAAAAGGCTTATCTTAAGGTACCTTCATGAGAACTAGTAAAATAACAAATTTTCAGCTTTTGTGTGGCACATTAATTTGGAAAATCTTGCAAGACTAAAAATAAGTGTTGGATGTTAATGAAACTTTCAGAAACTATTCACAAATGATAGAAATTATTATAAATATGTTTTCTTTTTTTAAAGTCATGGGAAGAAAAAAATTTTATATTACACCCCCACAACTAATTTTATGAAAACTAGAAATTCAGTCGCATTCAGTTTAGTGATTATATTCGTTAAAAGCACAAGGCTTTTAGGAAAGCGAATCATGTATTTTTTTAATTGAAACCCCACCACCCACACACCTGAAAATCAGCTCTAAATTGTAACATACAAAACTCAATAAAACAAAGATATTATTTAATTTCAAATGCTTTTATTTGCTTTTATGAATATGGACAATATTTTCTGAAAGCAAAAAATTTTTTCGATGAAACATGAATTAATACAATTATTTGTTATTTCTTCAATTATAATAGATTTTTACATTTAAGTTATTAAAATATTATAAAATTAGTTAAAAGCCGCATTCAGTTTTGTAAATGTCCTTATAAGATAGATCTTTTAGCACATTGTAAATTGTATCGTTTTGACTAATCAGAAGACCCGCAGCAATTAAGAAATGTAATTTTATGTTTATAATCGGGCTGTAAAAGTACGGAAGACCAACCAGAATACAATTAAGTTGCGTTATTTGAACTAAGCATTGTTCTCCACTGTTAAGGCCTTTACTTTTGCAAAACACATGCAGAGAAGTTAATTTGATTTTTCAATTTCAACTGAGAAGGGTACCTACAAGTATCAGTATCATCTTATGAAATTTATATGATAGTATTTTTATATTAATCTCAGTTATGACATTTTTTCATAAATGAAATATCAAAATTAATAATAAAATTAATGGAAATACAAATAACACAGTAAAATGTAACAAATGTACATAAAATTTTAGTATTTTATGTACACTTCTGATAAAATTTCATAAGAAAGGTACCTATAAATTAATTAGATACCTTTCTTATGAAATTCAATCTTACTCCCAACAGTCTTAATTTAATTTCTTTATAATATATTTTCCATAAAGTATCGTAAACGTAAAGGTGAAAAAAAACGTAAAGGTACAAAAAAAAAAAAAAAAAAAAAAATTAGAGCACCGGAAGTTTTCCTTAAAAATAACGAGGTAAATAATTTGTTCACTTAAATCAATTTAATTTCACTTCTCTTCTTCCATAGAACAAATTATCATCACGTAATCTGTCAACACGTCATTCATCACCTGTCAAGTGATGTGAAATGTTATGACCTGCTTTGTTTAATTTTCAAACAACACCTTTTTGGCACAGAAACTAAATGCTGGTTTCAAAATATTTTAAATAAACATTATAATTTCTGATTTTCTTAAAATAAGTTTTGAAAAAATTATAATTGATTTTTAAAAGAATTTCAAACTGAGATTTTCATTTTTTTATAAAATGGAAGAAAATGGTTGACATGATTGATTATCTGCCAATTTTGCTGACTCAAAAAAAACAAAAAGATTTTTAACGGAAATTTCGAACATGCTAGGAACGATTAAAAAATACCCCCAAAATACTTTGATCTTTCCTTTTAATAACAAACAGTTAAACAACAAAATTTTGTTTTTGTCAAGTTTGGCGTCTTTTTCATCATGCTATGCTCTTTTTTAGCAATCTCATCGAGGTACCTATCAATATCCTGATATGCCTCACTAATTGTTGCAGAAATTTTATCAATACAGTAGGTGGGGAGATGTTTTACTCCCCAAAAATTGTCTTGAGTAATTAAAAACATCAGAATGTTATATAATCTAATAAAAAACAATGTGCATATCCACAAAATTATGAGCATGTTGTAGTGACTATCTCTGTAGTTGTGGGGGAAAAAAAAGAAAATAAAAAAAAAAAAATCAACGGAATCAGAAAAATAAAAAATCAAATTGAATAACTTAAGTAGAATTAGAGATTTAGAATTGACCAAGATATATAGAACTAAAATGAAAACAATAAGCATGCCAAGTTACAGACAATGCAGCTAAGGTTTTAAAAGACGTAAAAAAAAAAAAAGTCAGAGTTAGTGACATTTTAATAAAGTTTTATGACCAAAAATAACCAATCAGAGCAAGAAAAAATATTAATAACTAAATTTGAAGATGAATGAGTTCATTTTTTTTTTTTTAATACATTAACAGATTGCTATCTGAATCTGTCAGTCTAAATCCTGTCCTACTAAAAAAAAAAAAGGTTTAAATCAACAGAGGCTCTTTGCCACAAGATAGCAATTTTGCAAGTGATGTTAGATTCAGTATTGATTCCTTGTTTGAAACAAGTTTGTAAACCATTTTGATGTCGATGTTGAGTTTGAAACCAAAAGTAGTAAAATGTTATTGCATGTTCACTTTCATAATATTCTAAAATGTCTTAAATGTTTTATGGTGTGTGTGTGTGTGTGTGTGTGTAAGAAACATGGACATATAAATCTACACTGCATTGTAATTGATAGTCACCATGCAGTATTGATTTCTATGTCTGCACTGTCTACACCTATAAATAAAATCACTGATATTGAGCATTTCATGTATAAATATAGTAAATTTTAAACAATATGTACTGTGCTATGAACCCATGTTATCTGTGTGATGATGAACATTAAAATATTGATCATGTTGCCAAAAGAAAGCCTGAACAGCAAAAGATAATACATCCAACCTACCAACCCACCATAAAAATGCTATTTTCTTTTGACAAAATTATAAGATATTTTTTAAAACAATGAGCTACCTAGCTTTAAAAGCTTTTTTTTTTTTTAATATATAGAATCTCTTCTTTGTTCACTTTTTAGTCAGAATCCTTACATTATCAACCATGTACTTTCAAGAGTAGTATTTATAGTCATTCTGAATGGTAGTACAACTTGTTACATTCACATTGATATCTTCACTTAGACTGTGTCAATCTCAATTTATGGTGTTGCTGAAAAAAAAAAAAAAATTTTAAATAAAAATATAGAGTAATGTAAATGTTATGAACCATGAGAATAAAAGTAGCATTAGATTTATTAATATACTTAAGAACATTAAAAGTCATAATCAGTACTAAGTATGCCTCTAGGTTCCACTTGAAATCAAACAGATCAGATGTTTGGGCAAACCAATCTTGTAACACTGCACTATCTTTCTATCAATGAGAAACTTGTTTGTTGCATGTGATATGACAAGATGATCAGTCCTTTTGGAATATTTCACCTTTTGTGATTAATCTGGTCAAAGCAAAAGTAATGTCTTTCAGTGTTGAGTATTCAATAGATATTTATCAACTTTCTTCAATATTACTATTGATGAAGCTCCAAACAATTGGCCTTCAAGCATCATATTTTATAAATTTAACTGATTATGACTTTTAATGTTCTTAAGTATATAAATAAATCTAATGCTACTTTTATTCTCATGGTTCATAACATTTACATTACTCTATATTTTTATTTTTAATTATTTTTAAATATATATATATATATATATATATATAAAATAAAATTTAAAATACTATAAAATTTTCTTAAATAAATAACATTTCATAAATTATTGAGTTACATATAATCTTTTAATCCTTTTAACCACATTTGGAATTTAGATCTTTTTTTCTTTTTTTGCGTCAGCAGTTTACACATTTAAAATTTTTGGGTTTCAAATCAAATTAATTTAACTTTAAATTTCCTAATTTTCCACAAATAACATTTCAGAAATATGTATTTTATTTTTGCAAGAATTTTAAAATCAAGAATTAACTATGTTTATAAATCTGTCAAAAATGGTCATTTCAATTGTTTTTTGCTTAAAAAAAAAAAAAAAAAAAAAAAAAAAAAAAAAAAAAAAAATAAATAAATAAATAAATAAATAAATAAATAAAATAAAAAAAATAAACATATATATCAAGTAAACATAATTCTAATTTCTATTTGAAATACACTACAGTATTCTGCTTTCTGGAATTAGAAAATTTAATCCTTTAGCTTTCAATTAAAGCTAAAAAGAAAACTTCAAGAAAGATTTTTAATTTATGAAAATACATTTAAATTTTGGGCATACCAAATCATTGGAGGTATCTAAAGTAAACAAGAAAAATAGTAATACTTAATCACTATATTCATTTCAAATTTCTTGAGGGAAAAAAAACCCCAAAAAACAAAACAAACATTATTTAATTAGTGTCATAACATCATGTAGACAAGAAAAATGCTTACTCCAGAAATAGCAAACAGAAATGAGCAAAAATTATATATATATATATATATATATATATATATATATATATATACATACACACACACACACAAGGACTGAATTTTTCTTTTATAGAAAATCTATTACTGGATTTCAACTAGTTTTATCTCATTATTCAACAATTTTACTGGATGGATATTTTGCTCTCAAGGCTGATATTGGAACAATTTCTGTTTGAATTTCGGGGATGAGAGTTACTATTATTTACATTTGGACTATTTTCTTCATCTTTGTTGTTATTATCACAGCATTTCATCTGTTGTGTTCCTTGTCAAATTGAACCTTTTATTTAATCTACAAGAATAGACTTGTTCTCAATGTCCAGGCCTAGGGAAGTCTGCACTCCTTGACACAGGGACTGAACTCATAATTACTATGTCACCAAATTCACAAACCAATAACTAGGCCATGGCACAATCCCAAGTCTAGAATTTTAAGTTTTAAACCAAATCTAGCTGCTGCTGCTACTGGCATGCTTTACTGCATTCAGTGTGGTTTCCCTTTTCCTCCTGCTGAAGCCTTGCTGTCATATCTCTTTATTTATTAATGGCTCCAGTAGTATTTATTTTTATGCTAAGACTAGTGAAGCCCCCATACCTTTACATGTGCAAATTCCTTCAGCCATCAAACTCTTCAGTGTTCTATCTAATTTTTTTTTTTTTTTTTTTTTTCCATTCCACATTATATTAAGTTTTTATTTATATTTTTATATCAGGAAAAAAAATTATTTGACAATGATCTTCACAATGATAGGATTTCTCTCACAAATGTTAAAAATGGTATTTACCTTGTAATTAACTTATACATGCAATGTTCATGCCTGATGGCTTTACCTCAAAATTTGAATATCACTATACTTCTATCATTTTTTATTATGGATTTGTTCCACCACCAGAAAAACAAAAACAACAAAAAACTTAGAATTCTTAAGTGGCACCATTTTAGTTCCCAGTAACCCAATCATTAAACAGAATTGAACATCAACTGAACAACTTATCCCTTGGTCAAATACCCAAACCAAACAGCTCTTACACAATTTCACATTTCAAATGAGTCAATTTAAGATGGTTTCAAAAGCCATGACTGAAGTTATTTTTCCAGGTCACAGGTGTGCCTCTATACAAGCTCTAAACATTCAATACAATAACAAGTCAATCAATAATGTTTTTGTTTTATTGTTCAGCAAAAAGGTGAAGGTGTATTTACTCAAAAAAGCTAAATAATGCATTAAGTAAAAATCTCTGCCAACTTTTCCTTAGTTTCTATTTCATGTTGTTATTTTTTTGTTCTTTTTTCACTGACAAGTTACTCAATGATAGTTTCCTTCATTTCTTTTCTTTCTTAAAATTCTTACTTTGGTGTTTACTTATGTTTATGGTCAAGATGAAAATGGGAGGGGGGGAAAAAAAAAAAAGTTGCAAGAAAATATGAAATTGAAAATATAGAGAAATAGCAAAAATGTCTATCGTCTCTCGAGTCAAAAGGTATAAGATTTGATACTAAAATGCTTACTCTCAACACTGAAAAGGTAGAGAGAATAAAGTTGGGATTCACCTGCAAAAGGTAAACCTATATAAAGTAGATCAGGTTTAAAGCAAGCAGCACCCCATCACAACTTGAGATACATTTAATTTACTGAGACCAGCATATAAATTGTAAAATCTGTAATATCTAAACACAAATTTAGAATAGATATGCTTGTTTATATGAAAGAAGACAATTTGAAAAAGTTCTATTTATTCAAGCAAGCTGATGGTAACTAAGAAAATCAACTTTTTTTCCAGGTTTTAGAACAACTGCTCAATTTTAGTTTCTGGCATGTGATAATTTCAAATTTATCTAGTATAAATATTTGGTTTATTATGACATGTTATTTTTTAAATTCAAATAAGTAATGTAATCTACTACATTGCAGTTGGTTAACTTATAAACAATAAATAGCAAATATGAACATGGACACACTGCTTAACCAGATAGAAAGTGAAAAATCACCAAGGACACAACTTGGTTTTGTTAGAGAGAATAGAAGTCAATACAAAATTTGTTCTCAACACAGCTCGCCTCCAAGAGCAGCTCTCCATTGGTCACATATATTGAAGCCAAGTGAGACTGTTGAAAAAGAATTGCAATGCATCCAATTCCACAAATAAAATGGATATATACTCCATTTTGATTTTACTCCAAAGGCCAGCAATGTCCCATATTTTTTTCTATGATTTGTGCCAGTAAAAAGCTTACAAATTAATTAGTAGAGCAACCAACTATTTTGCTGCAAAACTGTTGGATCAATCCTTATCTAGTCAATATAAAAAGCAGTCCCGTCCAAATGTTGGAAGAGAAATTCTTGTATAATCCAATATTAATTTATGGAATTACATCCAGAAAAAAAAAGAAAAAATTCTAGGAAATACAGCACTTCTCTATTAGAAGATTTTAATTATCTTCAGCAATTGCTTCCAAATTAGTCACTTAAAATTCAACAAGTGAGCAAAAGGCAAATCAGAACCATACTTCATCTATATATGATCATGCATTCAAATATTATGGCAATTTCTATCTTCCATAATTAATATTTTAACCAACTGTCAAAAGGAAGTTATTTAAGTTTAGATAATGAACTTGTGTAATCACTATTTCAAGGTTCTTTATTTTCTCTAGACTTCAATCATATTGTGCATATGCTGAGGTTTAAAATATTAACTACTAACCAAATACAAAAATAAATTTAGGTTTAATATTTAATTTAAAAACAACTGTTACAATATCTTTGTAATTACAAAGACAACTTTTTACTACTGATTGATAAAGATGGTTGAGTTTATATGTCAACCCTTGTTGAGTTAATGTTTATTTTTGTATTTGGCAACCAGTGAAGACAAAACTCAACACTTAGTAATTTTCACTTGTTTTCACGTAATAAGCATGTAAATATATGTTGAAAAGCATTTTAAATTGCAAATTTTCAGACATTAGTAAACTTTAAGTAAAATAAAGTGTCCTTCATTTAATAGTTTTTAATTAATGTTTTTATTAAATTAGCTTAACTTTCTATACATTAGATCTGAGACATGTTTTTATCCAGATGAGAATAGCATCAGTATGATATAAACCAGGATTAAATTAGAGAGAGGATCAGAGAAAATTATTATAAAATGGAGACAAAAAAAATGTAATCTACTACTCTAGGCCATTTGCGGATAATTAAAGTGTATAAAAGAAGAGTTTCAAAAGCCCATACAAGCCAAATAACAAACTTGTTATAAACACCTTAAAAAGACCCAGCATTGAAGACAATTTATTTCAAAATATGTAAGACAGAAAGAGAAATAGAAAAATCAAAAGACAAAATTATTATGACTGAATGACAGCAAAAGAGAGTAATCAAGCTACTTAGAAATTCTGTCAAGAGACTGAGTGTTAAAGAGAATTTTAGAGAATTACTTCACATTCACTCTACCTAAAATACCAGATGGAAAGAGAATATTTAGTTACTGGAATGTGAAGTTTTGATTTTTTACCACCCTGAAGAACTAATTTTGGAATTTAAAATTAAAGAGATAGCAAGTAGACACATTAAGCTAAATATTATATATAAAAACAGATACATGTATTGTAGTGATTTTCCAAGCATAGCTTAGATGTGGCACAAGGCCAAAAGTATGGGGCACCCAGTGAGATACATGTATTGTATCCCTGTTCTTTACTAACAGTAGAGTTAACTGCTAAAATGAAGCATATTCTCTCTTCTTTAAGACGTAATACAAGCTTTAACAGATTTTATGAAAATTCAGATTGTGAGGAGTCTTAATACCTTGATCTAAAACCAGTTTTCTTTCATTTCTAAAACTTAGAGGGATATTAGGTAAATAAACTAATTAAAACTTAATTTTACATATATATTATTACAATAGAGTAACCAAATCTTTTGTCATACACAGTTGATGTTTACAGTGGTACTTCACATTATTCCTGTATTTGTTAGAGAAATATAATAATTCGATACAAAGCAAAATTCTGTCATTCTACCAAAAGTAGTTATCAAGTAACACCTTATAATTAAAATAAAAAAATAAACACTAACAAGCAAACACAAGAAGGTTGGTTTAAGCTCAAGATTTCTCTGTATTATTTGGTAAATATGTTTCCGAGTAGTCTTATTTAAAAATGAAATCACTTTAACTTAAAAGTTGCTTTGCTTTACAAGTAGCAACGACTTCAAACAAAACAGTTTTCATTATGACAATTTTACCAACATCAACTGATTACATGTGTCTATATTTCTGAGATGAGGTGTTGTAACTATTTACACAATTTACAAGTGTTATGACAACAGTCCAAAAGGGGAAAATAGAAAAATCAGGCATGGCTGACCATATATGGAGAGAAGAGGGAGATCGCTGCACTGTGGGATGAGATTGAAATAATAGACGTAACATCACTGGAAAATATGAAAACTTAAAGAATCGGTGCATATGCTAGGCCAAAAAATCTAAGCCGGCCAAGCATAGACATGAATACAATGTGGGAACCAGTAATACAAAGAGCTAGAAAAAAAACAACAATAGCAAAAATTGTAATATGAGCTCTAATAAAAAATGATTACTTAGAGATTAGGTTTATAAGTCCCCAAAATTTTCTGATACATGTCCCAGTGGGTAAAAGCATTGGTTGAAGTAATCCAAAAAGTGACTTTACCCAAAGAATTCAATACGTGGCCACAGCAGAAGTGAAAAAAAGTCTTGGAGAGTTGAGTGACTAAAAGGAATTAACTGAAACTGAGATCCAGAAAAGGCATGGCATGTGGAACTAGAACAATCTACTTGTGGACTAAATAAGGGTTTGGCTCAAAATTTCAGTGTACATCACCCAAAGAAACAGGCATGTACAATGACCGAAATGTTGTGAATATGACAATAAAAGATGAGGACAATGGTCTTAATGTAATTAGTTGATTAATACAGATTTTATTGTGAAAGCATTAACTTGCATAATAAAATTTAACAGTGTATTTTTTTCTTTGATGGCAAGAAAGGACAAAGGCACATTTAATTTCTTGGAAAAAAAATAAAAAATAAAATGTATGGTTGCTTATAACAGGAATGTCTTTAGAATTAGTTTCATTAATTAAAATCTCAATGTCTCTGAAGAGAACAATACAGAAATATTGTATCTGTTAAGACATTCTAATTTATATAAAAATAATATAAGTTTCATTTTTTTACATCATGGTACTGCTTAGTTTTTTTCACTGCAAAAGATGGAAAAACTTGATTACAAATTTTTTTTTTTTAATTTAGGTATAAAAAGAATGTGTTTTCTTTATCTAAATGAACTATGGCCTAACATCCAGCATAAATTTACAATATAATCAATTGGATTATTTGTTCCTCAATTAGATTCACTGAAGAAAAACACTTATACAAACAAATTGCTGATACAAATGCACAAATGATAGATTTCATTAACAAATTTATTCATTGTACATGATGTCTGTACTTTTGCTAAATGCATTGGGATTAGAGAACTACTCAGCATGCAATCTAAAATCCTTCACTCTACTTAGCCATACTTGGTTTTTAAGTACTTTTTCCAGGTCAAGTAGGTGTTTGTCTATTCAAGGTCATCTATTCATTGTAGATTTTTTAAATTTTTTCAGTTAAAGCCTCTAGGGAGTTCTAACACCTTGTTGATGATGGCAAGTCATATGAAGGTTACCGAGAGTCACAAATATCCGAAACAGTAGGAAATGTACAACTACAGTTTGTCTCTTGGCTACCAAGGTCACAAAACTACTACTTTTAACCATAGCAACTATGATGCCTAAAATTCCGTAAAAATTGTCAAGAGTTAAATGCATTTACATGCATTAGAATCAGCTTCAAGATATGTCTAAATTATTATTCTTTAGCTTTTACCTATCTGAAAAAGAAACATATCTCATCCATAGTTAAATTTGTCAATGAATAATAAAACAGCAAATAATGCTGAAGCATTACATCTCAACATTATGAAGCAATGATACAAATTTGCAAATAGATAAACCTGCAGAAATTGTACATTCAAATACAACAAAAAAAGAGGAAAACAATGAAGCCATTATGCAATGTGGATTTACTTTCATTATCAGAAATAATGAACGCTAATTCAGCTACTTAATTTGCAATGAATGTTTACTGAGTAAAAGCATGAATCCAGCAAAATTATGAAAAGATTTATACAAGACAAATGCTCTATGCCAATAAAATTTTTTTAGAGGTATGTTCTGGTTCATAAAATGTACTTGCAAACATCTTACAAAGCCTCTTTAATTGCAAAAGAAATCAACATACAGATTAAGAAAAATATGCCAAATGATAGCAAGTGGAGACAGATTCACACAAGGTAAAACTATTGGTATATGCTAGATATTGTTACAATAAGTGTCCACAAAGATTTAGTTTTGTTAGAAATTAGATATAGGAGAAATGTGGCAATTTTTTTCAAAGAGAGGATGAATGTTTCAAGAAAGGGAAGTAGAATAGCTACAATATACAGTGATGTTGCAGCAATGACAGGAAGAATTGTTGGATTTCAAGTTTAAGTTAAATCTACAAGCAGTAGGCATGTTTTTCATGTACTATACAATTTATAGAAAGGAATGATTAGGGGTAGAAATTTTCTGCAGATTTGAGTGCAGTGCTACAAGATGAACTTAAATTAATCAACTTTATTAAAATTTGTGCATTTAACAGATTCCTCTTTGCAAATTTATGTGACAAAATAGGATCCAATTTCATACAAATTTTACTGTATACAAAGGTAAGATACCAGCCAAGTAAATGTGGTTTAAAATAGTTATTAGATTTTATTTTTTTTTTTTTTTTTTTTAAAGTAGAATGAAATAAAGTTATATTGTTTATACATGAAAATAACTCAAATTTAACCAAATATTTTCATAATGAGAACTGGTTGTGCAAATTGTGCTATTTTTTTTAGATAAAGGGAATGATGGTTTGAATCCTGCTGGAGAACGCATATTTTTCTCTAATAAGATTTCTTGAATATTCAGGCTGGTGAACAAAAATAAACAGAGCATCTACTCAAATACACTAAAAATAATGTGTAATTCCACACACACACACACACCCCACCAAAAAAAAAAAAAAAAAAAAAAATTATAATTATCTTTTAAAACATGTCAAATTAAGGTAGCCTGGGCTCACTAGCTTTCAGTGGTAATCAGTGAAAGCAAAATTTCATTTCCAATAATAGTGAAGGCAACAGGAAACCACTCCACTATCTTTCCCAAGATGGTATGTCAATTCACAAATAAAGAAAAAAGAATCCGTAGAGAGCCACAATTGCCTACAATTTTGTAATACATGGAACTTAAAGAGAGAAAAAAAAAAAAAAAAAAAAACCTTATTTAGGATCATGCATGTCACATTTTATTTAGATTTCATAAAATGGTAAGAATAAAAAATATTCCTAATTTAAAAGCAAACAAGAAAACTTAGAATACATTTTAATAAATTGATGATGCAATAAATACAAAGTATTAAATTCCAATGATTAAATTTTCATATTTTAAATTGTAGGCAGATCCAGAATTCAAATTCTATTTTAACTGATTTTTCAAATTAATTGCAAGAAAAAAATTTTTTTTAAATCTAAAAACCAAAAAGTAAAACAAATATTAGGTTGGTGCAAAAATAATGACGTAATAATGTCGTTTTTTTTTTACATATTTTTTTTAACATCAAAAACGACATTATTACGTCATTATTTTTGCACCAACCTAATATTTGATTCTCCATATTGGCAAGGACTTTTCTCCCAGATTAATCTTATTCAGCTCTGTTATTGTAGAAAAAAAACAAAAAAAAACAGAAGTAACTTTTATAAGCAGTCTCATCATAATGGTCTCGTCTTCACAAGTGTTAAACTTACCAAAAAAAATACCTAAACTTAAAAATAAAATTTAAAAAAAAATAAAAAGAGAAAGGAGACACTTCCAGCATTTTTTCTGTAAAATGTATATAAATAAATAAATTAAATATTATGGACTGCATTGGTAGATTTGTTCAATTAACTGATTTTTTTTTTTAATTATATAACTTTAAAGCTGACACAGGGAATTCAGCACTGACCAAGCAAAGTACAATTTTTTTCCCAGTGTGATGACTCCTGAGTAAATTCACTAGCTGATCTTGTTTCATAAGAAAGGTACATGACAAAGAATTAAAGTATACCAAACCCTGAACTAAAAGGTTTCACAACTGCTCATCTTTTCAGAAATTTACAACTTTCAAGGCTTGAATCATATTCAGCTTTATCAAAACAAGACATAACACTAACATTTTTTCACACTATGCTACATAAATGCCAGGAAATGCTTAATGGTTCCCTGTAGCATTTCAAAATTAGTTTTCTCCAAATCCCTTTCAATATGTCTCTGCTTTCAAAACAATCAGATTGTGATGTATGAACACAGCAAGCAAACTGATTCTATATAGAAAGTTTCATTAAATCACTAATATTTCAAATATACTATAAATTTCTTTCCCCCCATTTCAAAGTAGATAAGGCTGTTACAAAATAAATCTACTGATAAAGTAGAAATCTTGGATAAATACAAAGTGGTGCTGAAAAGTTATCAGCCTACCTCACTTCAAAATTTGAGTTTGTCACTGTAGCAGAAAAGAATTTTCTTTAGAGTAAGGATCTGCAGGATCCCAGTGACTAGTTTTTTTGTGTTTTTTTTTTTTTTTTTTTTTTTTGTTTCACATCATTGACTGAATAAGGTCAATGGAAAGTATGGAATTTTCAAGCATCAAATTCCTGGCCATCATTAAGTTCCTGTAGAACAAGACTCAAAAGGAAATCTCTTGAGTGTTTGATAGAAACATTGGATGACAAGTACAAATTGTATTCAACTCTGAGAAAGCAGTGTGCTAACTTCCAGCGTAGAGATTTTGAGATCTGACATGCAGTGCAATCAGAGAAGCTTTCAAAAGAGTAAACTCTTGAAATTGTTGAAAATGTTCATGATCTAATTTTAACTGGTCAGTTTATCTTGGCCAGAAGAATTGCTGAGACAAGATATCCAGGAAAAAAATGTTAGGTTTACAATTTATGGATTAGTTTGATATACAGAAGCTGCCAACTAAGCAGATGTCAGAATGTTTGAAAGTCAATCAGAAACAATATCACATGAAAATCGCCCAATTTACTTTGAAGTATTATCAGCAATATAGTCAAAATTCTTTTTATGGAATGACCTGTCACTGTTGATGAAACATGGTAAAAGTTGATGGGTTTTTTTTTTGGGGGGGGGGGGGTAAATGTACTTTGATAACTATCAGCATAAGGACAAAATAATTAATACATCACTTCAACATTTAACAATGCTAGATTTCAAAAATTGAATAGTACAATTTTACCAAATTATGGTTTATTCATAGTAAATGGAAGTTACAATACACAAATAATGACTGCCTCATAATATCAACTCCACAATAGAGAACATAAAAATGGACCAATTACATTGAATAATTTTTTTTATTATTATATTAATAACAGAAAAAATATAAAAAAAAAAAAAAATGCTAGGCATGGCTGTCATTTCTTCTGATCATAATTGTATGGAAATATTAACATATTTAATCTTGGTGAATTAAAATGGGCTACAATAAATATCCCATTTGAGTACCACAGATTTACTTGTCAGTTGCTTGACTAACCAGTTATGAGCAGAAGTAGTTGCTTTTGAGAGGGATGTTAAAGTCTGAAAGATAACACAACCATAGAAACTTAGGGGTCACATCTAGACAATTGAAGACAAATTCAATCGGAAACTGCTTGTGCAGACTGGATTACCTGAAGGTATTTTGAACTAGGGCCCACCTGAAAGGTTATACACTACTTTTATCAAAACCTGTAACCATATCATGCACATTTGGCTATGATGCATATAGCTCGAATACCTTTATGAGACTGGGTGTCATGATGGGTATATTAAATTTCATATTGTATTTGTTCCCCAACATCACTTTGTATGCTGATCACTCAATTTTTGTTTCTTTTATTAAATCTATTTCAGTTTCAATGAAAAATGTTTTACAATGAATTTCATGTAATTTATTTAGCTTCAAGTAAAGAACAATTTGCTTTCTTTCAAGTTAATGGAAATAATATATTACTCAGTTATGACAGTCCAATATTGATTAACTAAATTCTGCTTAAGATTTAATTTACAAAGACTGGTTTGCTATTGAAAAGGAATAATAAGATGCAAATTTTTTTTTTTTTTTTTAGTTATGTGCCATGTGTGATACACACTTAGGCAATCCTATATCTTTTGATACATGACTGATGAGGCTGATTTTTTGTTATAGAACCCGGTCTGTCCTGCTATTTACCCATAGATGGAGGGACAAGAAGACAATTCATACCTTTCTAAAGAGTATTAGCATGTAAGTGAATGTAATGGATTTCACTGGAATTTGAACTCAGCTCTCAAATTCCTCAATCTGAGCCGCTATCCACTACTCCACTGTAGAGAAATTACAATATAGCCTCAATAACTAAAAATGCACTGGTACATCAAGATTAGTCTTAAACAATTTTAATGTAATACAAAAATGTATTAAAAATTGGAAAAATAATTCTCAAACAATTAAAACTGAAGGTAGAGAGCACCTACTGATGATTATATTTTTTGCAACTGAGTAACTAGAGCAGAAATAATCTATTCATCAATTTATATACTTAGTATTTAGAGGTGCAACAAAAAGTAGCATTTTAAATGATCAAATCAGTTAAAAGCCAAAACAAATATACGGTTTAGTAGAAAACTGTAGATACAGTAGTAAATACAATTTAAAACAAGAACTTTTAGAAAGTAATTTCAATGTAGACAGCATAATGATCTGGTGAATAATGTCAAGAGGTTTCCATCTATTATACAGTTAAAGCCAAGACATCAATGGTATTCAGAGTACTGTTGTACTAATGTTTAGCAACATCATAATTGCTTTAATCTATATAAGTGTATAATATACATAAACAAAATAGTAAACTGACAGCAGTAGTACCTTGCATTAAGAACATTATATCTTAACTCCTAGTCTAATTAGTGCATATGTGTGTACATATGTTGCACGGACACACACTTTTTATATATATATATATATATATATATATATATATATAGATAAGAATTTTTTTTTTTTTTTTTTTTTATCAGCTGAATTCCCAGCACCTCTGTCACGTGCATGTGTAGTCCTACCAACAAAACAAATTTAGTCCAATGAAGTCCTCAAGGACAAAACGCATCACAAGTAAGCTTTTTCTACTTTGTCATACAATTACCCCAATACAGTTCTTGAGATTACACACACACACACATATATATATATATAAGGTTGGTGCAAAAATAATGTCGTTTTTTGACGTTCAACTTTATGTGAGAAAACGACATTATTTTTGCACCAACCTAATATATATATATCATTGTTCACCAGAATCCACAAGCTGAGAGAAGCAAGACTTGTCCAGTTGGTCATAAACATAATTTACAAAGGAAGATTGTCATGGTAAAATCCCTGTCATCTTGCATTGAATATAATACTTTTTAAAAGATTAATATTCATACAATATAATTATTTAAAAACTTAGCATGTTGCATAAAAGTATACATGATTATAATCCTTACAATTTCTTCTATAAAAGTTCTTCAGCTGTACTGATACCCAAGTTTCATTCTAGTGAGATGCAAATTGTAGCAACATGAAATCTAAATATTACAAAAGTAAGAAAGAAGTTACAAAAATGAAAGAAATCAATACTACAAAAAGCTTTCTTTCAAGCGAAACATACAGGTTAAGGACAATAAAAACTTGCTACTAATCCAATACAACACAGTCACTTGTCTTAAATGAAGGTATCAGTTAAAAATTATTTTATTTGAGTGAGAATAATAACTCAATAAATTCAATATTGCTTATGCAAATTATTATTCAAAATATATCAAGACACTAAAGAAAAAAATATACAGAATATCTACCTTTAATACTAGAAAATATATTTGTTGCGGGTTTGGTTACCTGTAGCCTTATATGTTATCTGCCTGCATTCCACAACTGCAGTCAGGCACACCTTCTCATAAACTTCAAGGTATTCACCAAAGCAATCATTTAGCAACATTATTCTTCTTCATTTATAGATTAAGTTCACACATACACAATATATATATATATATATATATATCTCATTTGTCACCAGGAGTGTAGGATGAATTAAAAAAATTCTTCAATTACTGAACATTCATTAGTTAAAGAAAAAATAAAATCTACAATAAAAAAATTAAATGTGAGAATTCACAAGTATACAAACTTCAAACTATGTGAATAGGCCGCAGATATGACATTTTTTTTTTCCTATGTAGATCTCACAGAAATAAATATTAATACAAAAGTTTTCATTCTATGAATTAACAGATAGAAACTAATCTAAAATCTTTTATTCTCATAAGATAGCATGTCTACTTTTAATCATTTAATATAGAATTTGATAATATATTCAAAGATAATTAGATTTTACAAATATGCTTATATAGTTTTTATAGTTTTTTATCACCCAGGAAATATTAATTTTTATAATCAAATAAATGCTATATAAAGCCAAAATTTTAGATTAGTCTAGAAATACTGATTTATTTATTTCTAGCAAAATACCATAAAAAATTAAGAACCCTCAGCTTAATACACAAATCTCATGCTGTATCAAATGCACTATCACTAAATTAATAAATAAGGCATCATTGATCTTTCAAAAAAAAAAAAAAAAAAAAAAAAAAAAAAAAAATCTTTTTCTTTTAAACCACTGTAGTTTAAATAAGTCTGTATTGCTACAACGTCACTTGTACAAATCAAGATACCGCTGGTTCAATTCACTGTTCTTACTTTCTAAACACGTCACATTTCTAGTTACCGTACATACTGCTAGATGGGAGAGTAATGCCATTTTCACGGGGCAAACTTGCCGATGTCACATGCTGCCTGTTAAGATAAGACCCTTATTTTCCTATGCACCAGATGCAAGCGACTCTGGTTCACTTGCTTCTACGGGGCTGTTCACCACAGGCCCCCCTGATCTCATGATCACAAAACAGTCGCAAGCAGGTCGCTTTTACCTGGTACTTCGCCGAGGAGGTGGAGCAACACAAGCTTCATCTTCAGATGAACTGTCATCAGGGGAGCTAGCAGGATGTACCACATTAGTATTTTGGCCGCTAACAGTTGGGGAGTCGTCCTCTACGTTTGTGTCATCTTCAACAGACTCAGTATCAAGAGAGTGATCAGTTTCTTCTAATGGGGTTGATCTTAAATTTACTAACTGCTCACTCTCTTCAGAATCACTGTCCTGTGTAGCTGTTGGGACAGATCCCATGAATGATCGCAAGCCCTTCACATGATATGGAACTCTATCGATGTGCACTGACTGGACTATTAACCTGAGTCATGCGATCCTTTTGTGAGGAGTTTTCACCCAAACGACATGTCCCATTTCATATGCTCCTTGAGTATTCCGAGTTTCAATGGGGGACATAGCCTCAATGCCCCATATACGGGTATGGTACCTATAAAGTGCATCAGCTGGTTCAGTAGCAGGTGAGTGATTATCTTCAGGCATAACGTTATACCAGTAGACAGTCTCCGGGATAGAGCACTGCTTTCTAGCTGCAATGGTTTTGATGCTTTGGTGACTTCTTTCTACTATACCATTCCTGGCATGTGCATAGGCACATCGGAACCGCAAACGTACACCCCAATTACTCAAAAAATTCTTCAAATGTTTGCATATGAATGCTGTGTCATTGTCGGTCAGTATCTCGAGTGGCATAACCCATTCATAAAAAATTGCCTCTAACTGATGAACTACTCTAGCAGAATTTTGTTGACGTAGTGGTCGCCATATCGCGAACCAAGAGGGTCCACAATCAATAATTGTCAGAAAGTGCTTACCACCATGGTGAGTGATCTCCACTGCTAACCTATTCCAATTGTCCCTCACATTCAGTTTTCCTTTTTGCCAATGCACCGGACACACTGTATCTCACGGTGGGATATTCGGGTCCAGGTAGCCAACCTCTCTGAGTAGCCTTGTCTGCAATCCTTTGCCAGGCGGTTGGGACCAAGACACTTAAAGCACACAATGCCACCCGTCCGTGTGGTAATGTCAGTATTCGTCTGTTGAGCTGCTGTGGCAACTGACCCCGAATCTTTTATCAGTCATAACAGCTCGAGCGCGAGTCAGGATCTAGTCCAAAGTCATAGTGTACAATCTGGATGATGTGCAGAGAAGTTGCTTAACTTGTTTCGGCAGTCCAGAAACGAAGGCTCACATTATCCATCATTCAGGCAGTTGGCCGCCAACCAACAAAGCCAGCCATTTCAACTCTGCTAAAAATTCGTCTACGGTTTCTCCTGGCCCAAATCGTCAGGACACAAACTGATCATATGCAGTGAATAAATACACCGCATATGCAGTTATAAGGGCTTGCTTATTCTGCTCTGCATCTGACTATACAGCGAGAGCCCTGGCTCACAAGCGCAGTGGCAGTACCCACTCGACTTTCTTCATCTCACAGAGTTCACAAACCAACTCCACATTTTCAATCCATTCTACAATTGGTAGAGCGGTAGCAGCTCCACTGAATTCAGGTATCAGCCTAATATCAAAACTTCTGTCCGCCATGATTTAGAGAAAGGCCGAAATAACTTGTAGTTTAAATAAGTCTGTATTACTATGACGTTACTTGTACAAATCAAAATACCGCTGGTTCAATTCGCCATTCTTACTTTTTAAACACGTCATGTCTATCCGTCTTTTCTTCTGCCATTTTCACTGCTTCAGCCCTCTTTTATCAGGCCAACACTGCGGTCAACCAACCAATCAGAGTTCTTCACTTTTATTCTCAGTTACCCAGGCAAATAGCCTTCTCCAGCTCAACCAATCAGCACACAACTTGCTATTGGTGGAAGCATACCAAACTATACAAAAACCCTTGTTACCGCACATACTGCTAGACGGGAGAGCAATTCCATTTCCATGGGGTAAACTTGCCAATGTCACATGCTGCCTGTTAAGACCAGACCCGTATTTTCCTATGCAGCAGATGCAAGCCACTCTGGCTCGCTTGCTTCTACGGGGCCGTTCACTACAACCACACACTATGTTTCTTGGTTCCAAACTAAGAAAAAGTGGGTTAATAATTATATGAGGG
>OZ010572.1:64782561-64827561 GCA_963932145.1 Acanthosepion lycidas | reverse complement strand
AAGTTAATGTTTTTGAAAAATTGCTATTAACCAAATGATGCTGATTAAATTTTCAGGATATACTCTTGTCTATATAATATATATAGACCATGTGAATTTCAGTTTATCTGTTTTTGTAAGAAATATTTATAATAACTAGTAGCATGAGATTCTATTATGCAACTCAATGTTTAACACATTGTAAATAAATATAATAGTATAGTGATTTTTTTTTTATTTCAGATATACAAAGAGTTCCATGAGTGTTAAAAAAGAACAAAACCTCAAAAGAGAAACAAGTATTTGAAGAATTTGGTGTTGTAAATGTGAATAGAGAGCAAAGATGCACAATATTGTCTAAAAAGACAAGAAAGCAACCAAACTATCACACATCACAAGAAAATAATGCCAATAGGCAAAGAGTACATGAAATTTAGTGATGTATATAGAGCTAAATTGCATTGATCTGATAGATGTGGCTTTCATGGAAATAACCAACCAAAATGACTTATAAGACAACAAACAGATGGTATACTGTTTTGGGCTAGTATTATTGCCTGTAAAATTATAGATGCCTTCAAAGTTGATGATAATGATGCTATCAAGATGAATGCATTGAAGTATTCAAAGTTCTTTGACAAAATGTTTTTTGACTGGTTATAGCTCACAACCAAGTAGCTTTAAGCTGAAGAGTATATTTCATGCTACCCCTCATTCTGCCAAAGCTATTATTCATGTTGAATAAATAAAAAAAAATTCCAAGACACCAAGTTCATGCCCCCCCCACACCAGCACCACCAACAACTTTGAGATATTAAACCAATAGAAAACTTAAAATTCATCATTAAAAAAAATATATTTTAGAATGGGAACAAAATTCAAAACACTGAAAATCTTTGGGAAATAACATGAAATGCTTCAAGTCAGGAGTAGAAAAGTTAAAATCAATGATTGAAAGTCATAAAATATGAAGGAGCCTATATTAACATGTAGATTAATAAAAATTTAATCAGGTATATGGAGTATTGTATTAAACAAATATTTTCTATGGCATATATCTTCTGGATTCATTAAGAAATAAAAATTCAAGTCACACTTATTCTGTCTGCATACTAAAACCTGACATCCTCAAAGAAAGTTATATCTATCCATGCTTATATATCTCAAAGATTTTTTACAAACACTGGTTTGTTAATTTCACTTTCATTGTGAAAACCTAAGTTAATAATAAATTTATATATATATATATATATATATATATATATATAGATATATATATATATATATATATATATATATATAGATATATATATATATATATATAAATAAAAGGGGCAATTAAAGTTCTCAACCCAACAAATAAGCCTTCAAAAAGAAAAAATGTTGCCTGTTCTCTCCTACTTAACAATGTGACATTCTTTTATTTTGGCCACAGAAGTCATTACTTGATGCCAAGAAGTGAATCTGCCTGGTTATGAGAAGGGGGGGGGAATATTATTTATAAGTAGAGAGGAACAAGTTGCTAATACATTGATTTTTATTTTTGTCACCTTTCTTTCGATATTTCTTTATTTTAATAATCTATTTAAAAAAACAGTCGTTTTTTTTTTTTTTTTGTTATTACGTGTGATAGTTAATTACATAGATAAAATCCAAGACTATTAGTGCAGAAAATAACCAATGCACTTGCAAAATTACCTATGATTTTATTATATGATTAAACTCACTAAGTCCTGTAGACTCATCTGAGGATTAGAAGACCACATGCTAGGCATTGCTGCCATGGTTCTTTACTCAGATGGTTTTGAATTTAGAGTTGTCAATTTATAGTTGCCAACTAAGGCTGAAAAGCTCACTCTGCCCTAATATTTTGCACATAACTGGCAGAGAAGTGAAAGATTCATATATTTTCCAAAAATATTTATACTAAAGTATATGTAATGTAATTTTAACTTGGCTTGCAAATTTCACATTCCAAGTTTATATATTCCAAAGCAAAGAAATCTATTCTTTCACTACATAACTGAAAAGATTAAACTCTTTGATGATATCATACCCCAAAAAATAAATAAACTAGCCTATGTACAGTACACTAACCTATTATATATATATTATATATATATATATATATATATATATATATATATATATATATATAAAGGAAAACTATGCAACTCACCATTTATAATAAGGCTTAAAGGATTTGTGTTGAATACACAGGATTTGTGGCTTGTGTAGGTAAAATAAATGAGCATGTGGCAGAGATGGGGTGATTTTCACCAACCTAATTATATCAGCTTGACCTGCTATCAAAGTAGTAGGTGATGCACATGGCTTTTAGTATGATTACTTTGTTAGTCATTCCATGGGTGTAGCTATAAGAGATAATTATTCTACATCCATAGCTACATGTGCATGCTGACCTTTCTGGAATCTTTTATGCCAAATCAGAAACAAAAAGAGCCATTCCAATAAGAGAAAACAATTATGCTTGATTAGCTAACATGACTTTTCGTTTCTTGAATCATGCTTTGCAAGTATATACAGATGAAAAACAATTTAAAGGAAAAAGACAATCTATTATTAGTCTGAGGAAAAAAAATGCCAATACTTTTTAACAAACTTTTATGTAATTTCATAGCATCATTATTCAGTCATGAAAGTAGTTTATCTTTCTTTGGTCGTATACCACCTTTCAGCTCAATTATTTATTTCATCATAAAATAATTCTTTTTTTGAGTCAATAAAATCTTTTTTCAAAATCTAATTTTTTAGAACCAGTGACTAGACAGTGTAACAAGCCTGGAGACTATACCACATGTAGAATTTTTCTATCCAAAACTATGTGCTATGTCAGATCTGCAACATGTGGACAAGCATTATCAGTTAGCAAAATCATTAATCAACTCCCTAGCCCATTTAAAAAAAAAAAAAAAAAAAAAAAAAAAAAGGACAAAAATGACTTCTAACAGGTCATTAAAAAAACCATTATTTACTAGCATTGCAAAGCAACAGCTTGTCCAGATTCCAGTAATTCCTCAAAGAACTCCCTTTGAATCATAAGCACAAAGGAAACTTTCCTTTCCCGTATCTTCTATAGAGGTCATAATTTCCAAAGCTGTCTTGGACCTAGCAATGATTTTCATTCAATTTGAATTCTTGTAATAAAATATTTTTCATTTCTGCTGACTAGTGCGTCCAAAAATTATATGAATCATACAAAAGTGAGCTATGCTTACATGTTCTTTTCTAAAAATTAATATAAACAATTACACAAGACACATAAATCATAATATAATCACACAAAGAGCAGAACAAACTTCAAATATACTAAAATTTTCCTAATATTATGCAAAATATAGGACCTTTTCATAAATCTGGTATTTTATTATCAAAATGGTAGATGAGAGAAATTAAATTGAATCTGACAATGTTGTGTGGTGTGTTAAAAGTGAAAAAAAGCTATAACACATTGGTGCATTCAGTTACACATAATAGCTTTAATTCCTGACCAATGAAAATTCATTTCTGATTTTCAACATACAAACTTGTTAAAACAAAACTCAGTATTTAACCAATTTCCCCTTCCCTTACTACCAGAAATTTTTAATTAAGAGAAGTTACAACTGCTAAAGTAGTAGGCATAATCAAATCAAACCATATAATAAATCATCAATGTGTATTTATTTATATTCACTACTATATAGCAGGAAAGATATATAGGATAGATATCATGTAACAATTCAGTACTCTTTTCTTTAGTTCTAATAAAGGTTTTCTTTACTATGCTTAGCTTTTGGAATGCATCTTTAGGTATCTCAATACATCTTTGGATTTCAGTTTCAGATTTTTTCATCCTCTGTTAGAACACTTCCCAGATATTTCAATTTTGTACTCGTTTGATTTTGGTATCCCAGATTTGTAATTTGCATTTTGGGCTCATCTTTTGCTAACAACCATGTATTCTGTCTTCTTGCAGTTTATGTTTAGTCCTTTCTTCTTGTTTTCCTTCACTACCTTCTGTAGAAGTTTTTGTAGTTTTCTTTCCATATCTGCTACCAACACCGTATCATCTGCATATCTTATATGGCTAAGATTGTGGCTGTCAATGAATCCTAGTAAGAAATCTCATTCTCTCAGAATTGCTTTGCCATATAGGTTGAATAAGTCCAGCAAGACACATTCTTGTCTTTCTATTTTTGTATTTCTGCTGAATTAATTTTCTATCTGTATGCAGGCAGTTTGCTGCCAGAATAAGTCCTTAATTATTCTAATACCCTCCCCAAATGTCAGTGTGGCTGAGCAGTTCCAACAGATCTTTGTGGTATACTTTATTGAACACAGGCACACGCCCTTCTGCATTTGTGGTTTTCTTTCTGATAACATTCTGAGCATAAATATCACATTCCTTGTTCCAGTGACTGACAAACACACACTGTTCTTATCCTATGTCTTGTCTGATTCTGCTGGGTGGTCTGTTCATCAGAATTTGGACAATGAGTTTTGCTATATGGCTCATTAGGCTGATTGTCCAATGGAGTTCATATTCATTTGCATCTGGTTTCTTAGATTTACTTAAGTATTCCAGTATATCAATGCTGTAGATTTTTTTTTTTTTTCTGTAATCTTGTCTATGCCAAAATCATCTAAGGATGCCATCTATTACAATTCCATCTGGCCCTGCCGTTTTGTTTCTGTTCAATTTGGCCAGTGCAGCTTCCACTTTGGTATTTAATATTTCCAGTCTGTAGATATTTCTGTGTATTACTGATTGTTCTCTTATCATGGAAGAGAACTCCAATATATTTGTTCCATCTCTGAAGTATTTTTTCTTTCTCTAATATCATTGTTTTGTTCTTGGATTTTATGCATCTTGTTAATGAGCATGTCTTTTGTCCTGTTAGTTCTTTTTTTATGCAGACCTGTTTTATCTGTGATATGCATTCTTTCTATTTCTGTACATTTTTCATTGAGCCATTCCTCTTTAGCCTCTCTGCCTTTGTTCCTTATTTCTTTGTGTAGTGTTCTATATTCTGTTCAGTGTCTTGGCATTGTTTTTTATCTTTTTTCATAATTTCAAGAATCTCATCTGTCATCCATTCATTTTTTTTTTCTTTTGTCTATTGTCCTTTGGGATGATCTTGTTTGCTGATGTTACTCAAATTTCTCTTAGCGTGCCCCACTTCAAGTTTTCATTTTATCTCTCATATTGCTTTTCACACCGTCCATATATTTCTCCTTCACATTCAGGTCATTGAAGAATCTGTCATATTGCAATTTGGGTGCTGCCTTAAAATAAAACTAAAGAAATTGAAGAGGCCTAAGTTTACAGATAACCAGGAGGTGATTACCCCTACAGTTAGTACTTGAATAGGCTTTGAAGTGTACAATATCATTCCTAAATTTCTTGATAATTATATAGTCGATTTAGTTTGTTTTTTTGTTTTGTTTCTCTTACAGGAATTGTCCATATTAATCTTTGGTGTTCTTGAAACTAGCTGTTGGCTACTTCCTGGTCATTTGCTGTAAACCATTTTTCTCTATTATGGGTTCCTAGTTCGAATTTGCCAACTATTTCACCCTCCCTCTCATTGCCTACGTTGGCATTCAGGTCCCCTATGACAATTATAATTTCTTGCAATTTAGATTAAACCTTGGCCTTATCTAACAGAGAGTATAACTTCATAATTATTTCTTCTATATTTTGTACTGCCAGTGCATACACAACTATGATGGATATGTTGAAAGGATTTCCTTTCAGTTTAACAAGAATTCTTTCTAATAACTGATAGTGACAGTATCCCAGAATTAATTTCTTCATGTTTTGGTCTAGTATCAATCCTACTCCTCTTTCATTTTTTATCTCCACCTGCATATATAATCCTGTGTTTGTCAGTGACAAAATCTCTATTGTTTGGTCACCTTATTTCACATACCCCTAAAAAGTTGATATTTAACCTGTTAATTTTCTATTTTCCAACTGGCCACAGTGATTTAATGTTATGTTTTATACTAAGCTATTTAAAACTTTTATTATACTTTTATAGTAACATTTATAGTGTAAAGAGAATTTTTAAGATATATGAAGAAATCTAGTTTTTTCATTTCATTTTTCTCCATGAAATTATTACATATCCTTTTTAAGAACAAAACAAAAATACCAATTCATATAGCTTTAGAGAGGGAATGTATATGAAAGTGGCATGAATAACCCCTTTTTGAGCAGTGAATGTACACAAGTGGTTGTGACAAAAACAAAAAGAAAAAAATGTGAATAAAGAGTGGGCACAATTTGACATTCCTGATTGTATCAAAATTAGATTTAAATATAATTCAATAAAAACTGAATCAAGTGGAATTCACTTTGAGCAAGGGAAGCATCAATAAAACAAATTAACTTTATTTAGCAAACTAATGACTGAAGCCATCATTGATAAAACAAACAGCACAAGAAAAAAATTAATTATAATTAATTACACTTATTTCAATTGGAGTGCTATTTGTTCAAATTTGCCAGCAGCTTCATTATTAGTTTAAAAATAAAATAAAAAGGAGGAAGGAGCAAACATGATAGCAGCCTGATGCTCTTCACATATGTTAAACCATCTGTTAGATGGCCAGATAATAGATTCATTATCAGATTTTTTTTTTTTTTTTTTTACAAAAGTTGTTCATGGTTGTTCACAACAATCCAGCCGAGAACTGATGAGCAGGAAGTGGTGCTGAAAATTTCATGGCCCACCCCACCACCTAAAATCTGAACAAATAAGCAAATATCAGGACATTTTAAAATTTATACTTCAAAAACTATCAGCATTTTGATACAGTAGTAAAAGAAATGACAGGAAAACCATAAGGTTCTGTCAGATTATCTAATTAGAAAAGACTTAGGACAAGAAATTGTTTTCATATTTTATTTGTGTCACTGAAGATAATTATATACTATCATTTGGTGGTGGGGGGCACCTCAAAGCGGTGTAATGGTTAGCAAGCTTATCTCATCAGAACAATTACAACCGAGTTGTGAGTGCAATCCTCACTAGGTGCCCCATACTTTCGGCCTTGTGCCACATCCAAGCTATGCTTGGAAAAAAAATCACTATACTATCAATTTTTCTGGTATATATATATATATATATATATATATATATATATAGTGTTCACTGGTTGATCTATATCCATTTTAAAACTATACTGAAGGAAAAAATGCATATGAACAAGACATAAAAAAGTTTCAATATTTTTTTTTTTTTAATTTTAAATTAACATGCAAGTTATAAAGATATTTTTCTATCTATAGAACAATGGCAAATGAAGAAAGCATTGGAATATGCAGTTTACTTAGTCCAGAGTTCAATCTAAAGCCACTAAAATTCATATATGCTGGTTTGATGAAATCAAGAGAAATGGAATTTGTAATTACCTAAGCAAGTTAACAAATGTGACATCTTATTGACTAATGACAGTGAAATAAGAACTATCTACTCTGTGGATTGAAAGAAGGGTTCGAGTTAATGAAATTCCCCCAAAATTACTGAATATAAATTCCAGAAGAAAACGAAGTTGAAAGTCAAAACAACCAAGAGGTGGACATAAATTCATATACATTGGTGTATAATAAGAACAATCATGACACTTTGTGTTTTTTTTTTCCAGCTTTTAAACGTTGTTAAAAAATTTAATAAAGTTAAATAAACTTGACCATACTTTACAAAATTTATCTTATTTTTTATACTAATCAAATAATTTCATTAATACAAAATTTACTTTTATATACTATACATATTAAGTCAATTAACAGAGCTTTCTCTCCATAATTTCCAAAATGTAATTTTGGTTTTGAAAATGAAAATTTTCCTTTTCAACATATGGAATTTTCAAATGGTTACACTTATTTGTGCACTGACTAAAAACTATAACAGTTTAACTTTTAAGAACATGCAAAAAATTTACTTAAATGCCATATTTGAACTTGTAACTTGTTTTGTTTATTAGGGACATTGATTACTGCTTTTTGTTTTAATCAGTCTTCACTTACTGACAAGATAACTGAGCATATCTGAATTTGATTAATTATAGTAAATGGAACAACAATAATGTACAAGTGTCTTAGTAAATCAATTCTCCCAAAAATCATCTATCCTGAAAGTAAACTACTAAGAAAAAATAAAACTGTTTAAACAGGATGCAATAGGCAAGTTGTGATATTGAAAGGAATTTTTTTTAAAAAGATTTTCTTTATCTTTTAAATTATTAAAAAAATTTCCAGACAAGTTTCACAAGAATGTTCAGAGACATTTTATAATTTATATAAAGAAAAGTTTCAATTCCTTTGTGAGAATTTGTTACTTCAGTTATAATATATTCATGCTTGTTCAATTATTTTTCCATGACATTACAGAATAAGTATCAGTCCATCTCTAAAAAAAAAAAAAAAAGTCACAATCCAGTTCTAATAAAAAAAAGTTACCCTTTATATCAGTAAGACTTGAATCAGTATGTGCAGGTTTAGCTTAATGATCAAAACAAAGGAAAAATGGTTGTGAAACCAGTGGTTTTATCCTGAAACCCAAGAGTAAAACAATGAAAGCTTATGATACCTAAAAAGAAATTGGTTTCAAATAAGAGTAACATGCCTTCACTCTTGCAGTAAGTTTTACTTGTAAAATCAATTATAAGTACTAGAGTTTACTAGCATTCAGTAATATGCACGAATAATGCACATAATGTGCATTATTTGTGCATATTAACACATATAATGCAAATAAATAAAAGAAAAACATCAATTATACAGAGGCTAGTACTCGTTTCACAACCTATTAGTAAATTAATCAGAGCACTTTGTAAATTTGGAATCCTCCAACAAATGTCAATATGAAGAACCAGAATAATTTTGTCACTTCCAATAAATCAACATTATCATATTGCACTATTTCTGCCTGCAGCAGATTGAAAAACAAACACAATAATTCTTTTTCATGAATTTTCTTAGACCTATGCATCCTGGCAAGTGTCCCAGCTGCTGGGATATGGGTGCATTTATCTAGATAAATTAAGCTAAAGAGATTCTATCTACCCATGAGATAATGACTCAGGGCTTTGTTGTGAAGCCATTGATTGTGTTCGCACAGTTTCATCTACCCAATTTCACTCACATGACTTGGGTCAACCTGCGATATGGTCTTCCAGCATTTTCTAATGATACCACATGAAAGAGGTTGCTTCCCCAGGTTGATATTAGGTAGTAGTCATCTCCTTCAAAAAAAAAAATTGACCCTGGTGAGATTCAAACCCAGGCCTCAAATTCAGCTGATTGTCAATAAAAAGGAAATGTTCTTGCTCATATCTCTAATAAACTGCATATAGATCAAACATTGCATAATAAACTGTAGAACGAATTCAAAAGAAAATAACAAAACAAAATGTGTAATATATTAATTTCTTGATCCTTATGAAATATATTATCATTAATTACCTCTTTGCAAAAAGTGAATTCACTCAAAACTAATAAAGATTACCTAACACATGTAGAAATAAAATTATATTTTTCTACAATAATTTGTTCTTTACAGAAACAAAATCATCATCCAAGATATTTATATTATGTTTCTTTCCAAAGTAAAGTATTTTTCTTTATTCAAATTTTGAAAATATAAAAAAATAGCTAATTATTTTAAAACTTACAATTCAAAATAGAATTAAGATATAGAAATTTATTGTTCACATCCTTTGGATTGTTGTCCTTATCTTTATTGCCATATTCACAAGGTTTCATCCATTGTACACTCCGACCTATATCAACATATATCACCTGAAAAATGTTGGAGCATACAACAGCCGAAATGTCATGAATATGGCAATAAAGATGAAGACACCAGTCAGAATGATGTAAATAGTTATACCTCGGAAATATAGACAGATAAGTAATTTGACATTTTTAAACATACTTACTATTGTTACTATCACAAGTTGTTTTCTCATTATCAACAAGATGATGTGAACAATTTACAAAGCCATACCTTTTTAACTTGGTGCCAAATTAAATTCCTAGGCTACCAAAAATTAAAATCCAAGACAAGCAGGTGGTAAAAGTTAATTAAACAAAGCACATTATAAGTGAGAGTTCAAGAGATCATTAACAACTTGGCTAAACAGCAAAGTTACTAGGTATAAATAATAACAAAAGAAACCTTTATACAAATGAATATAAAAAAAAAACAAAAAAAAAAAAAAAAAAAAAAAAACTAAAATCCGGAAGAGTTATTTCCCACACATTGATATCTATATAAGTGATACAATATCATCTTTGAGCAAAAATATATGTAACTTTAAAATCAGTGCAATATTACACCACCAAAATTAAAATCAATCTGAGAATTTAAAACCTCCCACCCACCAAAAAAAAAAAAAAAAAAAAAAAAAAAAAAAAAAAAAAAACGAATAGATTTCTGCATTACATAAAATTTGAGATTTTATATACATACTTACACACACTGAACATAATTTGTTGAACCAGTTCCTATACTGAGAGATTAAAGCCCGACTGTGTCAGAAAAATAGTCTGTATCTAACTATAAATACAGAAGAGGTGTAGAGAAGAAATAATATCAACATCTGTACATATTTTTATAACTATTACAGATTGCTGAGAACAGAATCTGAACGTAACATTTTATACAGTTAAGTATGCAAAACCTTGACAATCTTACAGCAATATAAATTTCAGCTTTTCCATACACACCACTTCAGTATTTTAATATTTTAATCAATTAGAAGAAACTCCAAGTACACAAAACCACTTCACCAAAATTATGAAGCTTACTGACCAAGATGTTCTTAACAATTTTCAAAAACACTGTTGGTTAACACAAAAATAAACTCCTTATAAAACTTATGTTCATAAAAAAAAAAAAAAAAAAAAAAAAAAACTACTGAATCTCATTAACCAGCAAAATTACAAAATGATTTGAATTTCTTTTTTGGTTATGAAGTGATATTGTAGAGCAGGTTGGTTAGGTGTTTCTGCTTAGTGGCATATCAACCCCTATGAGTTATTTAATGCCAAAATCTAAATATTTTGTATGCAATTTTACCTTTGGAGATTGTGATTTAGTGATACAAGTTTTACTAATTAATCCATATTTGGGTGAAGGAGAGAAGAGGTGAATTAATATCTTCCAATTGTATTTGTACATAAGTGAATATAAAGAATCCAATGGGAATTCAAACTGTTCTCCAATTAACAATTCCAAAACATTATCCATTACACTACCTGGTATTTCCAAGCAGTCACCCATCTATGCACTGACCAAGCTCAACATTGCTTAACTTTGGTGATCATTCTTTTGTTACAACATGATATGGCCGTAAGCCCTTGTAGAGCAGAAGAGTCCAACATTTAACATTCTACGCATTCATTTCTTTTTCTAAACTTGATTCAGATACACTATACAAATCTTGTACTCCATTAATTCTTATAAAAGAATTTTGTATAAATATATTTAACAATTTAATTTAATATAAAAATGAGATGATCGTCACTTCCCTCAATGAGATGAGATTGTTTTGAGTGTCTTCATGCATGGAGTAAATTAGGAATGAAGGATGATAGAAAAGTCTATAAATTCTGATCAGTCAATCATACTCATTTTGTTTTTAATCAACTTCATAGCTGTAAAATCACTGTTCACATCTCTACATCACTTCAAAATGGCTGATATAATACCAAGTAAATACACTTAATTTTGGAAAATATTCAAAACAATGATAGCTAGAAATTTATAATGTCAAAAGCACTTGGGACTGAAAGCAGCTCATTTTATTTTTTTCAATAATTAGATTGTTCTCAAGTTAAGTTCCATTTATGTGTAACAAAGTACCTTCATGATCTTTTGTTCACTAAGTGAAAATGAATTCATAAAGACAAATACATTCTTTTTCAGCAATATCTTAAAAGTGAATTGCTATAATTTGATGTTTTTCCATATATTTTATATTATTGTCAACATATTCACTTGAATTTTTCTCATTTCTAACCGAGAAATGTTTTCAATTTCATCTCTAATGTATTGATATTATTTCTTCAGTGAAGAAATAGTTTGTTCTTCTGAAGTTTCAAATTTAAATTTTAAAGCTGGTTTGTAATATTGATTAAAAATTACAAGTCAAACAGCCATTTGTTATCACAACAAATTCATTTTCTTCTCAAAAAGTATAATTTTCAATTTCAAAAATCTACTCAGAACATATTTTTCAGAAAGACAACAAATCTGGCAATGGAGGACATGATCTTTATATTCCAAAACTAACATTTCCCATGTGTTTAATATTTTTGTTCTTGTTTTATTCACATATTTTACAACCAGTTCTGTTAGAAAAAAAAAAAAAAAAAAAAAAAAAAAAAAAAAGAAATCGTACTGAACTGCTAAATAATGTCACTTCTCCTATATGGCAGTGACTGCTGGACAATCTCAGAGGAAGAGACTTGAAGTAACAGAAATTTGTTTCTGTAGAAGGATGCTGAGAATACCATGGACTGAACATGTGAACACCAAAGTTTCAGAGAAAATGGAAACAAAAATGACACTTAATACTTATCAGAGAGAAACAGTTGAAATTTCTAGGGCACATAATGAGGAAAGAGAGCTTGAAAAATATGAAACTCACAGGACATATTGAAGGCAAAAGAGACAGAGGAAAACAGCACATAACCAACCTAACAAGCTTGTGCAAATGTATGGTAGAACCAGTTCTACGAAAGATAGCAAAAAGACAGAAATTTACAAAGAGCTACAAAGGAGAGAAAATTGTGAACAGCCATGATCACCAACATCCTGAAAGGATTTGGCATATAGATGAAGAATATAACATGCTGTAAATTTAAAGTTTTTCCTCACACACTGTGTGCATAATATACTATGATATATTAGTAGAAAGCAACTGAAGAGGTTTTCCAGCAAAGTTAGTAATCATAGTTTTACTTATGAATAAAGATCCATTGATACAAGTATTGAGAATTTTGATAAAACAGTTTTAGATTTTCTAGTCATGATTTTACTTTGTTGAAAAGTCTCTGCTTGTATTGTTCTTCCAGGAAGCAAAGTCTAATGACTTTTTCAAACATGTTAAAACTATCTATCTCATTGAGAGAGAGAGAGAGAGAAAAAAAAAAAAAAAAAGGCTTAATCAGGATACATTACATGCACCAGCAAATTTGTCCCAAACTTAAAGAATAGAAATAACAAGTATTTACAAGATCTTTCATGAGAATTCTTAGTTATAGATTACAACTTTTGACAGAAATTTCATTAAATTTTCCATTTGATAAATTCATCGCCAAGTCATCTTGCAGATTCTTTTTTAGTCAAGACTGAAAATTTCTTCTCCATCTGAAAAAGACTTTAATCTTTTAGCCAAAACAATTTCATGTAACATCTCAGTCATTATTCTCCTTTCACAAAATCATCAATATTTTGTTTTATTTTTTTTTAAATCACATTCTTTCATTAATGCAGACTCAATCACAAACCTCAACTTCTATTTCAAGTTTGATATGTTTTATAGTATATTAAGATCACATCTATATGAAAAAATATTTTAACAGTATACAATGGTTTTTCTGAAGGATTCACTACAAAAACTCTTTCCTATTCTTTACGGAATTCACACTACTATCATTTACCTTTTTGATGTATAAGTGAATTAAAAAAAAAAAAAAATTTTTTTAAAACGGACAAGTCTATTTCAAAAATTATAAAATTACAAATATTTACAAAGTATAAATAGAGCAGAAGTGACAACTGTGATTGGGATAGAGAGAAAAAAAAATTACTGGAAGTTAATATTAAATCATGCATTGTGCTAGTATTGACACAATGCAACATGGGTTAACTATTTCTGATGTTGAGAAAAGATCAAGAAAAACAGCCCGTCATTGAAACTATCACTCGGTGAATCATTGGAATATTTTATATTGAAGTGCAATTGCAAAATCTTTTGTTCACTATTTTTCTTAAACTCCAGATGAATATAATTATTTATAAATTTGTTAATAGATTTTTTTTATAAGTTTCAATCAATTGATTTATTTATTTATGGCTTTTCAACCCTTTGTGGGTTATTCAAGCCCAAAACATTTTGGATTGTAAAAATAAATATTTTTATTTTTACAATTAAATACTGTACACATTTTTTGTTTTTTTTGGGCAATAATGATTTTTCACATATGTTCTATTATTTAACCCATAGCTGGGGGAGAAGAGACTTATTCATCTTTCCCAAGGGTATCTGCAAATAAGTGACTGTAACAAACTCTAATGAAATTCAAACTCAGTTCTCAGATTTCTCGTTCTGAAACACTATCAGCTTCAATCAAATAAATTTATTTAAATAAAGTCAAATAAGTAGATATTCTTTTAATTTTTTTTTTTTTTTTTTTTTTTTAATATAGATAGTTGTGTACAGTGAATCAGTTCTTTAACAGCACAGAGGATATGGAGAGAGAAAAAAAAATCGTAAAAGTTGTGTCCTAAAATATCAAATATTATTTAATGACACAGATTCACATCCTTTAGTTTCATCATCATCATCCTCTCAGTGTTTGTGATTCACATAAGTTTAGTACAATTTCTGCTTAATTCCCACTTCACTGTATATCGTTATACACAGTAGATGGTTTTCTTCCTGTAATGTCAGTTCCTACTTTGGTTGCTTCCATGCCACAGCTGATTACAACTTGTAACTGAGCATGACTAGTACTTTCATACAGCAGAAGAGTTCTTTACATTCCGAAAACCCTCAGTAAGAATCACACACATACACTCAACACAAACATATTTACTTATTTAGAATTGCAGGAATTATGTGATGTGATTAATTTATACACTAAAAAGTTACAATTTGATTGTGAACAGCAATTAAATTCTTATACAATTTTTTAAAAATTGTGTCTGGAAAAAAAAGTGCAATGCTAGAAAATGATGTCCAGATTTCAAGTAGATCCTAATATGTTACAGTACTTGTTCCCATGATCATCTTATTTCACCTAATACTGTTATTGAGGAGAGAGGGAGTATAGACAAAAAGAAAGACAAGTAGAAAAGAAAACAGAAAAGAAAGACAAGTAGAAAAGAAAACAGAAAAGAAAGACAAGTAGAAAAGAAAACAGAAAAGAAAGACAAGTAGAAAAGAAAACAGAAAAGAAAGACAAGTAGAAAAGAAAACAGAAAAGAAAGACAAGTAGAAAAGAAAACAGAAAAGAAAGACAAGTAGAAAAGAAAACAGAAAAGAAAGACAAGTAGAAAAGAAAACAGAAAAGAAAGACAAGTAGAAAAGAAAACAGAAAAGAAAGACAAGTAGAAAAGAAAACAGAAAAGAAAGACAAGTAGAAAAGAAAACAGAAAAGAAAGACAAGTAGAAAAGAAAACAGAAAAGAAAGACAAGTAGAAAAGAAAACAGAAAAGAAAGACAAGTAGAAAAGAAAACAGAAAAGAAAGACAAGTAGAAAAGAAAACAGAAAAGAAAGACAAGTAGAAAAGAAAACAGAAAAGAAAGACAAGTAGAAAAGAAAACAGAAAAAGACAAGTAGAAAAGAAAAAAGAAAAAGACAAGTAGAAAAGAAAAAAGAAAAGGAGGAAGTAAAAAAAAAAAAGAAAAGGAGGAAGTAAAAAAAAAGAAAAGGAGGAAGTAAAAAAAAAAAAAAAGGAGGAAGTAAAAAAAAAATAAAAGAAGAGGAGGAAGTAAAAAAAAATAAAAGGAGGAAGTAAAAAAAAAAAAAGAAAGAAAAGGAGGAAGTAAAAAAAAAAAAAAAAAAAAAGAAAAGGAGGAAGTAAAAAAAAAAAGCTGAAACACTATCAGCTTCAATATAAAGAAGTAAAAAAAAAAAAAAAAAAAAGAAAAAAAAAAAGAAAGGAGTAAATAGAAAAAAAAGACAGCTGAAAGACTCCAAACAGAAACAAGGAATTAGAGAAGGGTAGAAGGAATAGTTTGTTATAAAAGCCAATTTTTTCATACATTGGTGACATACTTAATCATTAACATACTTCAAGTATCATATGGGACAGAGTAAGAATCAATTTCATTGCAGATTTCTAATTATCTAACGATTGATTGTGTTTTGCAGGTTATTTAAAGCCAGAAAATATTTTAGATTGTAATAGTTTTTTGTAGATAATAATGATTTCCTTATACAAGTCCTACTAATTAACCCATAGTTAGGGCTAGAAGAGGCAGATTCATACATTTCCCAAGGGTATTTGCACATAAGACAATATAAAGAACCTGACTAGAATTGGAACTCTGCACTCTGATTTCCACTGTTATCCATTACATCCCACACACATCCAAGCTTACAGCACCTGGTATTCCCAAGCGGTCATCCATGTAAGTACCGACTGGGCTCAACATTGCTTAACTTCAGTAATATTGCAAGAACCAGTGTTTCAACATGATATGGCCATAAGCCTAATTATATAAGACACTCTATAATCTGATAAAGAATTTAAAATAACTGACATATTATGAACAACATACACATTCTACTCATTTCAAAAACTTTAATTAATATTTACAGATTAATAAGAAAGAATTGCTTTAAATGCTGCCCACACAAATTTACATCCAAATTTGCTAAATCTAGCCAAAATATTAATCCATTTGCCAAGATCCTAATAATCCAAATTAAAACTACATACATTAGGGCAAACAAAAAAATTGCACCCCTTCAAAATTGTCTTAACATTATAAATGGTTGCCTAATACTTTTGTCATAGTCTGCTCCAATGTTCATAAATCTTTTTACATTACAATGTAAATACCTCAATTCAATGGGAGAAGCTTTCATTCATTCAGGTTGAAGAATACAACCTTTTAACACAGCATTGATGCTTATATGGTATAGCTATTAGGTTGGTGCAAAAATAATGACGTAATAATGTCGTTTTTTGACGTTAAAAAATACGTCAAAAAACGACATTATTACGTCATTATTTTTGCACCAACCTAATATAAATACCAACAAAAATATGTTACAAAGTGTACTAATATCTCCTATTGAAAATTATTTGCAAATATCTTAAGTACATCATTCTAAATTTAATAGTCCTGAAAAGTTATTATTGGTATGAGTGACACTTGACAATTCCGCATCTGAAACTAAACTGAAATTTTCCAAAAAATTAGATCTATACTCAAGGTAAGCAGTAGAAATTTATTTTTTATATGACAAAATAAAAGGTTATCATTTATTTTATAGCAGATGGTTTGCCTAATACAAAAGTTTAAACCTGGATGAAGAGCCTCTCCCCCTCTCTCTCAACAATTTATGCCATTAATGATACAGACTGGACACTAAATAAAAATGCTTTTGTGATTACAAGTGAAAAGCTACAAAACTCCTACTTGACCTTCTGTTTGATGTGGGGCAGAGGGAGAAATAGCTTCAAACATTTATGAAAATAAAATTAAAAAGATGACAAGTTAATATTCAAACTAATTCAAGAAAAATTAGTATCAAAGAAATCATAGCATTGATTTTTTTTTTTTTGTTTTTATGGAGGAAATGATGAAAAGTTCTCAGCTTGACAATGAACACATTTTATATATATATATATATATATATATATATATATATATATATATATATATATATATATATATCAGATTCTGCAAAGTGGATCAAGCTGTGAACTTCTCAGTTTCCCTTTATTTAATTCAAGCATATCTACAGCATGCAATACAGACACTCAGAACAAAGATAAATAAAAGGCTAGCTATACTTTATTGCTATAACTGATGCATTTGCTGCACACACATTCTTCAACTACTTAATGGAAATTGATATTGCTAATCTAGATCATGAAAGAGTGTAACCAGTCTTAAAAATAGCACAACAGAAATAAAAGCAAAATACTTTATTTTAAATTCCCCAGCTGCATGCTGTTCAAGAATATTCAAGCAGGATTTGTTTTTTTTACATCATCCACAATCAATTTTATTTTTTTTATCTAAATAATCAGACTCCTTTAATATTGGCAGACAGTGTCAGTTCAGCCACCATTATAACTACAAGCATACAGGCATTTCTTTACATTGTGAGGATAAGGGATGCAATTATGTAACCCACATTTTCATCTAGTCTTCCTGACAGTTAACCCAAATTGTTCCTCTTTTTAGTCAGTTCTATAAAACAGTGAAATATTTTTTTCTATATACATTAAGATGTAAGTATCAGATAGGAACCTATGTTGTGGCTTTTTGCCAAATATGATCTACATTAAAATGAAAGCAAACAACTTAGATCAAAGCAACCCTAACCTAAATTACTTTGTTATTATAGAATAATCATATTGGAAGCCTAAAAACTCTATATCTAAATAATCATTATATGCAATTATGCTATGCTTTAAGTGACAACATTCTCAACAAGGTATTTCATTTAAATGTCAAAATACTATCAAAATGTCCTTTATATGAAGTAATTGCTATTAAATTAGAGATTTTTTTTTTTTCCTTTTTCTCATTACATGAATGAACCCCCAGTTGAATAATTTCTTTTAAAGCTTCAAAGATGCATTCCAAGAGATAGGCAGAGTATTACATGACAGTAGGATTTCTTTGGTAACAAAGAAAAGAGTACTGAAGTGCTACATGATATCTGTCCTCCTTTACGGCAGCAAATATTGGATGATCTCTCCAAGGATGAAGAAAAGACTCAAGACAACGGAGGTATGGATATACGGAAGGATGCTAAGGATACCATGGACTGAACATGTGAGCAATGATGAGGTTTTGGAGATGATGAAAACAAAAGAAACTTATACTTAACATCAGGAAGAGGCAGTTGAAATTTCTGGAACACCTAATGAGAAAGGAGGGCTTGAAAAATCTGATACTCACAGGGCAGATAGAGGGAAAGAGGGACAAGGGGAAGCAACGTGTGACATACTTAGCAGACTTAAGCAAGTGAATGGTAGAACAGGTCTGGGATAAGTAGCAAAAAGACAAAACATTGAGAACTACAAGGTATAGGAGGAAGTGGAGAACCATGATCACCTACATCCTGAAAAGACATGGCACAAAAAAAAAAAAAAAAAAAAAAAAAAAAAAAAAAAAAAAAATATTGAAATGCATTTTCAAGAAATCTTTGATTTAAGAGGGAAAGAAAATGAAGGCAATGGGTTGTTAATCCAAATTTATACATTTTTAAGAGTATTTGTTAATTTTGTTAAAAGATAATAGATTATGCATTATGTTTATATAGTGCACCAATAGACTTGTAATAATGTTCAGCTAATTTTATCTGTAGAGAGAGTCTCCAGAATTTAATGATGACGGCTAAAGTTTTGCAGTCGGAGTTACCGATATATCCCTGACAAAAATTCTGGAATCATCACACTATAAGGATGTTCATTCACTAGGGTGAAAAAAAAGTAAATAAACAAATCAGGACAATATTTGTTTAACATCTGAAACATACCTCAAACAAATACAATTATTTTAACTAATGGGATAATTAGATCAAATGATGGTAAAGACTATTGAATCACTCAATGTAGATGAAAGAAATTATAAAATATAAAATCTCAATTAGTACTTTACTGTGTTTTCAGGGTTTTATTGAAGCTGGACTTCTTTAAGACACAAAGAACAGTATTCTCCATCAAGTTGATTCCAACTTCCTCTCCTAGAGGTTACCATATCAGCTTTTCAGGATGGAAGCATGTTATAGACCATTTTTAAATCATTTCCACCATAAATTCTTCAATTGATTCACATCTGGACTATTTGCTAGCCATGCCATTTTGACACAAATTTAACAAATGAAAAGCTTTAACACTCTTTGCTCTGTGGCCAAATGCTTCAAAATGATTTCATCACAAAACCTATTTATCTTTTGATGAAATGAAAAATGTTTCTGAAACTTCAATGTATACATGCTCTTTGACTTCACATGCAACACCATATAAATGAGTGGGTAAATTTGTTTTCTACAATCATCTTTATGTTTCATTGGAATGGCACCAAACAAAAGTTTCATTATTATTGCATTGAGTAATACAGATTCAAGATTCATCAATGAATATCACTTTCATCATCCTCACTCCATGATTGCATCTCTATAATCTTTTGTACTCCTATTTATTTAGTTGCTGTTAGAGAGAAATGATAAAATGAAAACCAGCACCAATTCCTATTTTGTTCAACCAATTTGAAACAGATACCCTGTTTCTGTCCATTTGTTTTGCTGTGAATTTTCTATTTTGAAATCATATTACTTTCAGTTTTCTATCCTGATTCTTCAACATCCCATATGTTCTACTTGTATGCTTTCCTTTTATAACTTTCTCTATTTTGTTTATACTTACACCAAATTCTAGATAGCTGACTGGGAACAAACAATATCTTTGACCATATTCTGTGCAAACATTCTTTTAATATAGGTACCTCCACAAGATCGCTAAGAAAAAAAAAGAAAAAAAAAAAAAAAAAAAAAGAGTATAGTATGATGACAAAGATGCCAAACTTGATGAAAACAAAGTTTTATTGTCTAAATGTTTATGTTATTATTAAGAGGAAAGATCAAAGTATTTTGGAGGTATTTTTTTTTACATTTTTTAATCATTCCTAGCACGTACAAAATTTTCGTTAAAAATCTTGTTTTTTTTTTTGGAGTCAGGAAAATTGACCATTTTTTTCACTTTATAAAAAATCTGGAAATCTCACTTTGAAATTTTTAAATATCAATTATCATTTTTTTCAAAACTTATTTTAAGAAAATCAGAAATTATAATGTTTATTTAAAATATTTTGAACCAAGCTTAACTTAGCTTTTACACAGAAAAAGATGTAATTTTAAAATAAAACAAAGCAGGTCATAAACTTTCACGTCACTTGATAGGTGATGAATGACATTGACGGATTCCATGAGGCTAATTTGTTCTACAGAAGGAGAAAGTGAAATAATTTACATTTAAGTGAACAAATTATTTACCTCATTGTTTTTAAGGAAAACTTTCAGTGCTCTAATTTTTTTTTTTTTTTTTTTTTGTACATTTATTACATTTTACTGTGTTTTTTGTATTTCCATTCATTTTATTATTAATTTTGATATTTCATTTATGGAAAAATGTCATAACTGAGATTAATATAAAAATAAGATCATATAAATTTCATAAGATGATACTGATACTTGTAGGTACCCTCCTCAGTTGAAATTGAAAAATCAAATTAACTTCTCCCCACGTGTTTCGCAAAAGTAAAGGCCTTAACAGCGGAGAATAATGCTTAACTCAAATAACGCAACTTAATTGTATTCTGGTTGGTCTTTCGTACTTTATAATTACAGCCCAATTATAAACACAAAATCACATTTTTTTTTAATTACTGCAGATCTTCTGATCTGTCAAAATGATACAATTTACAACGTGCTAAAAAAAAAAAAAAATTCTATCTCATAAGGAGACTTAGGAAACCTGATGCGGCTTTTAACTAATTTTATAATATTTTAACTTAAATGTAAAAATCTATTATAATTAAGAAATAAATAATTGAATTAAAAATTCATTTTTCATCGAAAAAAATTTTGCTTTCAGAAAATATTGTCCATATTCATAAAAACAACTAAAAGCAAATAAAAGCATTTGAAATTAAATATCTTTGTTTTATTGAGTTTTGTATGTTACAATTCAGAGCTGATTTTCAGGTAGGGGGGGTTCAATTAAAAACAAAAAGAAACATGATTTGCATTCCTCAAAGCCTTGTGCTTTTAACTATTGTAATCACTAAACCTGATGCGATCGAATTTCTAGCATTTTCATAATAAAAAAATAAAAACATTTATAATAATTTCGATCATCTGTGAATGGTTCCTGAAAGTTTCATTAACATGCGACAATTATTTTTATTTTTGCATGATTTTCCAAATTAATGTGTCATACCAAAAAAAAAAAAAAAAAAAAAAAAAAAGTGCTAAAAATTGTCTATGTTATTTTACTAGTTCCGGTGCTACAAAGAGAAATAAGGTTTTTTTTTTTTTTTTTTTTTTTTTTTTTAAAATCAAAATTTAGAATGTTCTAAAAAGAAGGAAAAATTTTTTTTAAATAATTAAAAAAAAACTTTGGTCTTTCCTCTTAATAATAACATAAGCATTTAGGTGATAAAATTTTGTTTTCATCAAGGTTGGCATCTTTTTCATGCTTTTTTTTTTTTGCAATTTCGTGGAGGTACCTATTTTAATAGCAAACTAATTTGCACTTTTAAATTTGTGTTAGTATTTGTTTTGTTTTAGAAATGCAAATTACAAAATGATTCAAATTTTTTTCATGTACTTCACCTGAAAAAAAAAAAAAAAAAAAAAAAAAAAAAAAAAAAAAAAACTTAAATAATTTAATATAATTAGTTTGAGAGATGTTTCATGAAACCGGACTATTCGGTTATAAAAAAAAAAAAATGTTTTGTCATATCTGATTTGTTTATTTCCTCTAAACTAAAAAAAAGCTAGATGAACATCCTATGATTGTGATAATTACATCATTTTTTTTTTTACTTATTCTTTTTAAACAGCAAGATAAAGAAAGTAAAAAGTTAATATACAATTGAAAAGTAGACATCTATCAACTTCATAAATACGGAGTGCAGCAGAAACACCTCCCACATAACAGTAAGATATTAGTGGCATCAGTGTCTTTATCTAGCTAATGTTTTACCATTATGTGGGGGTGGGATATTTCTGTCGCACACTGTATTTAAGTTTTGAACCCTAAAAATGAAAAAATATATCAATATTTCTGTTATGTTACATTTCTTCAAACAGGAATCAATCTGTTATGAAATAAATAGACAAAGTTCTCAAATCACCTCTTACAAATCCAAAGAATATATTCTTGCTCACAGTATAAAGCTTATTCTTATTTTGGAAACTTATAACTTGGAGACATTTTAGTTGTTGGTCGGTTGATTGTTGAGCAGTATGTCAATCTCTATGAATTATTTAATGTTGAAATCTACATATTTTGTATGCAATTTTATTTTATTTTTGGAGATAATAATGGTTTAGTGATAAACCTCCTACAGAAGGTAGCAAAGAAGAGACTAAACAAACTACAAGAAAACAAAATGCATGGTCATCAGTAAAAGATGAGCCCGAAATGCAATTTACAGGTCAGGAACACTAAAATCAAGCCTGTGCAGAAATTTAAATATCTGGGAAGTGTTTTGACAGTGTGACACGAGATCTGAAGACATATTGGGATGGCCAAAGACGCATTCCAAAACCTAGGCAGAGTATTATGCAACAAGAGGATTTCTTTGGTAACAAAGAAAAGAGTACCGAGCTGCTATACGACATCTGTCCTTCTTTACAGCAACGAATGTTAGACAATCTCCTCAAAGAAGAGACTTGAGGCAACGGAGGTATGGTTCTACAGAAGGATGCTAAGGATATCTTAGACCAAGTGAGCAAACAACAATGAGGTCCAGGAGAGGATGCAAACAAGGAGGAAGCATATACTTAACATCAGGGAGCTGAAATTTCTGAGAAAAGAGGACTTGGAGAATCTGATACTCACTGGTCAAACAGAGGGAAAGCAACACATGACATACCTAGCAGACTTAAAGTGAATGACAGAACATGGTCTGGGGGAAGTAGCAAAGAGACAAAACTTATTGATAGCTACACAGCATGTGGGCGGGAGTGGAGAGCCATGATCACCTATGTCCTGAACAGATAAAGCACATAAAAAGATATGTCTTACTAATTACCACATAGCTGAAGGGCAAAAAGGTGGATTCATACCTTTCTCAAGGGTATTTGTCTGTAAGTGAATATAACAAACTAACTGGAATTGAAACTGTTCTCCAATTTTCAGCTGTTATCCATTACATCACCCATACATCCAAGCTTACAGCATGTGGTATTCACAAGCAGTCACGCATCTAGTTACTGACCAGGCTCAATGTTGCATAACTTTGGTGATCACACAGGAACCAATGTTTCAACGTGATGTGGCCATAAACCCAGTTTTCATTTTAGAGATTCCAATTTTGTTATGGAGTCTTTCAGGCAATATGCCATCAAATTTTAAAATGAAAATCTGAAGAGTGATACTAAAGTGTTATCGACCATAAAATGGTCAAAACTCGCAAACTACTTACAATAGGTAGACACTATACTGATCTGAATATGAGTCAAGTTGAGAAATAAAATGAACCATACACAAGATTTACAGATAGAAGGAAAGATACATAATATGTGTAGGATAAAGTAAATGAAAAAACAGAAATGGCAGGAAGAAGGTGTTTTACTCCATCTCTAATCTAAGGGAGAAGAGAGAGAGATAAAAAAAAATAATCTAGATGATAGCAAAGCTTTCAAGTGCTTCAGAATGTGAGAATATATCAGCCTTCACAAAAAAATGCAATGCTGTTTGATTTTATAGCTCAATCAAGAAGCAGAAATTTATTTCACTAAAAGAATTTCAGGTTACATTCTGAACTGGTTAGACTATTAGAATGGGAGGTACAATCAATTTTTTGCTTATCAAAACCCCAAAAGAAACAAAAGCTTCTTCATAACAAGGTGGCATCAATACAAAGATGTGACTACAGACATTTCAAACTCAACAGTCAATATTTCTTTTCACTGTGCAATGCACAATGAAATTGGACAGTAGTCCCCATGTGCGGCAACACATATATATATATATATACACACACATACATATAAAAAATCAAATGAAGAAAAGTAATGACGTTTAAAATTGTCAGTGTGCAGGAGGAGTATTCATTTTATGCAGAGCCTAAGTATATAAAAGTTGTCCCTCATGTACTTTACCCTAGAACTAATGGATCTAAAACCTCACCCTAATATTTAATTAAACTAAATAAAATACCATATAAAATTTGAGTAGAGATGAGTGTTTGAAAAAATGACTAAGTTGAATAACCTGTTTGGTTATTTTAAACTTAAATATAAAAGAAATTTGTTCACCTCTTTGATAGATGAATATATCTCACAATATTTTTAAAGCATAAAACCCATATGTTTACATTTTTTTTTTAAATTTGTCAATTGAAAAATGTACACATGTTCATATTTACAGGCTTTTTACAAATCATGCAGCTGCGAGTCAAGAAAAAGAATTTAAATTTATTGAGACTTGTAAATATCTTTTTTCACAAAGTATTATTAAGGTCTCAACAACTCTATTGTAGGATTTATTTATTTTTATAGAAGTAACAAGAACTTAAATATTAAAACTTATACACTAAAATAGACTCAACTGGCAAATCAGAATTTTTTTTTTTAAAAATGTTATATATACAAAGATACAAAAAAAAAAAAAAAATAGAAGCGATATGTGTGGACTTCAAAATATACTTCATGGATGAATTGAATACCCTCAATATAAGTGAAACAGTAATACAAGTGAGGAAATTAATTTCCTATTTACTTAAAAAGGCATTAACTCTGAAATATTTAAAAATAATCAAATTCACTAAATCAAATATACTAATATCTTATTGTATTTATAAATTTTGTTTGAATTTAAGGATAATATTTCCAAGAGCAAGATGATTTTATGACTAAATTACCATCATAAAGAAACTGTCTTCTATAAAAAAAGTAAGTGAATGATGGGAATCAGATGTTCATCTAAAAACAGGACCAAACAGGAAGGAATGAGTTGTTTGTAATTAACTGATTGGACTCTAATCACAATCACAGATTCAACCAAATTATTTAAGCTTGCTACAAACAATTAATGGAATGCATTAATATCATCTAAATAATGTAATTTTTAGACTCAAATTTGTCTTCAAAACGACTTACCCTGAAAGGGTTAAGAACATGAAAAGTTACCATCAGTTGAAGTTGGTTTTGATTTTTGAATGATTTGAGAAATCTTATCAATGCAAATGATAATTCTGGCAAAAAGGCTGTTAAAACATTTAGCCTTCTATTAACAAAATGATTTACTGAAAAATACTTGTTCAATCAGCTGACTGGAAAATCATCTCTAAAGTGTACCATTGTAAGAAAAGACTGAGATGTGAACAGTTTTTTAAAAAATGCAATGAAAAATTACTAAATTAGCTTGACAGACTAATTGTTGTCTATTTTGAGACAAAAAATATATTTTAAAAAATTGAAGTGAAAGGAAAGGGTGATGCTGCCTTGTGAATGAAACGTCTGAAAACTTTCAGACAAATTCCTAATCACTGAGTGATAGTGATATAATTTCATGTTCTTAAGATGTGAAAGAACCCATATATTTTCTGTACAAAAATTACAGACTAGCAATAATAAAGAGAACAGGTCTAATAATTTTATTATAGTAATACGAATTTCTATAGAAAAGTGAATTAGGAGGATTGTCTTTAGAAATTCATGTCTTGTAGGTTAAAGTAGTAGACAAATTATTTAGCTAAATAAATTAAAACTTGTGACAAAAATAAGTTAAAATTTAACTTAAGTGAGATTTAACTGTTAAAATCTCACTTATGAAAATCAATAGGTTTCATCACCAAGTGATTTTTTCTGCAATACGCAATGCAACAAGTGTAAATACATCAGATAATAATATAAATTTCAGACAATTTGTTCATTTTTTTTTTTTTTTTTTTTTTTTTTTGGCAATTCCATAACATTTCTTATTAAAAAAAAAAGTGGTAAAAATAATGGGGGAATAAAAAAAAAAAAAAAAAAAAAAAGAGTTAACTGTTAACATAAAAAAGAAAGAATTATTATCTGCATTTGAAAGTTCCAGGATACTGATTGCCACAAAAATAAAATTAATAAAAATAAAAATAGCAAAACTTAAACATTATTGATCTTTTATATACTTTTGTTTGAGATTTACAAAAACGTTTCGCTATCAAACAACAACAGTTCAACAGTAACAACTTGGGCTTATGTGCAGCTCATTAAAAATCGTGTGAAAAGAAAAAACACACAAGGCTTAGAAAACTATAAGTAATTACATCATATTGGGGGTGAATAGTACTGGCGAGATACATTGAAAGCAAGAAACAGATGGTAGGGTTTTTAAGGTATGAATGGAAGTCGACGTACAGGTGAATAAACAATGTAGTTGTGTAGTAGTAGTAGTACACAAATCTCAGGATAAACATTTCGTGAGATGGGGCTCGTGATTAATTTACTCAGATTTATAGTCAAAACTTTAAAAATGATGACTTTTTATAAATTTTTAAAATCTTTCTTCCTAACTAGAAGCACTTTTTTTTCTTTTTTTTTTTTTAAAGATTACGGCAATTTTTGAAATGATTAAGAAAACAAAAGGTTGTGTTTTTTTTTTATGGGGTACCCCTACCGAACATATTTTTTAAAATGGTAAAATTAACTTTTAATCTCTGTTCGAAAGAAAAGTTCAACAAAAAAACAAAAGTAAAGTGAATCTAGAAAATAACTTATTTTAATGACAAAATTTTGAAATTTAATTCGATGAAACCAATGTATTCGTATGCATTTAAAAATTGAGAAAACATTTAAACAACCGAGCTGTCTTTCTCTTTTTTACACTACAGAAATGATATTCGAAGCTACCACTGAAATAAGAGAAGCACAATATAAGTACAACTAGTTTCTTAGTAGACAACTAGTGTCTCTCCACTCGGTATTTCCTGTGTAGAACCTAAAATCAATTGAACAATGAGATTTTTTTTAATTCATAATCTAAATATTTACAAACGATATCGTCGACCATCGTAGAATGCTAATAATAAATAAATACCACAATGAAGAAGAGAGATGGAACCTTTTTACTTTTATTTTACTTTTTGTTATTAAAAAAAAAAAAAAAAAAAACCTGTTGCAGAATAACTTAAAAGAAATTGCGGTTTCTAAAGAAAAAAAAAAAAAAGGCTAAATAATTTGTCAAACATCGTTAAACATTTTTGTACATTGTAATTAAAAAAACTTTAAAAAAAAAAAGGAATTATATGGGTCTTTAATTAATCTATCCTAGAGTCTTCTTCAACAACGGTTGATCAACAAGAATCGAATATCAAGTGAAAGAGACAAGTTACTTCTTCGTGAGTTGACTGTTTTGAAACTCAATGTCTAAATTTAAAAGGAGTACTGTTTCAATATGGTAGGATCCACACCACGATTGTTGATGCAACATGATCATGATATTTTTAAAACTGCTTTTCAGCTTTTCTTGTACATTTGCTTATGATAGAATTTAAATTTACTTCAATTAAATAACGAGTGGTTAGAAACAAACTAAAACTAATTTCCTAATCTTAACAGCAAAAATAAAATTAATCTACAAGCAGTCATAAATTTATCCAATTAATTAAAAAATGAATAGTTTGTCATCAAGATTGCATACGGTAAATGACACTAAATTTTAAAAGCACTCTAAGCCGGTTCAAGTTTCACATTTTAAGTGCTGCGAGGGTTGGTTTATTTATTAATTAAATCATCACAATTAAATTAAATAGAATTGTGGTAGGAATCACGAATTTTTATTCAATGTGTTCAATGATTACATTTTAATATCCATGTAAGTAAGTTTAAAAAAAAAAAAAGTAAATTTTAAAATAAATTATTACTTTCAATACCGGCTACACTTTTCTTTTTTTTTAAAGAGAGAAAAAAAAAAAAAAAAAAAAAAAAAAAAATTTTTTTTTTTTTTTTATACAAATATTATAACGGGTAGCCTTCTCTAACAATTCAATTAAACTAAAAAGTAATAAAATACGAAGTACTCCCCACCCACTCAATAAAAAAAAAAATATCACGAAAATTCACTGGTACAATAATGCTTTAAAAAGCAGCTTTATTGTTTCTTCCGTAGTTTAACGAATAACTACATTTGTTTTACTTTTTTGGGATTGGACAAAGTTGGGACATAAAAAAACACGGTAGTAAAAATTATTTATCAGTAGGAAACTAATAAATATAAACAAGGGAAAGGTTCATTTTATTTAAATTATATACATTCATTAAATATTTTCCCCATTTCAATGAAAAGGACACTTGATGTGTTTTTTAAAAAAGTAAAAAACTATCGATTCCGGGACAATGCCTAATGAATTGAATACCAACAAACAGGAAAAATCCCGTTTAAAACTAATCATCATTAAAAAAAAAAAAAAAAAAAAAAAAAAAATCCACGAGGATTGTACATAGTAGTCAGGAAGGAAACACGTGAATCAACTCTTTAAGTACTTATTTTGTGGCCTGTCTTCCAGCTCGTGGGGGTAAAACTAAAAGGGATTTAGTAGCAATTAATTATGAGCACAGATTTGATACTCAACCCAACATTAAAACTGGGAAAAAGAGATTTAACGGGTACAACAACTACAAAAAAGTAAAACCGCTTTCTTTACGTAATTAATTGGCGGTTGTTTTGTAATTAATATTGTTCATCCTTTTCTTCTGGAGTCTTTCTCTTTGGCTAATTGTAATTGACAATTATATGACATTTCGTGACAATATAACCAAAGAGAAGAAAAAAAATAACCAAAATATCTTATTTACAAGTGTAAATTTCAAAAACATTTCTTGTGTAGAGTTTTTAATAACTTCCATAATTAGAACATTTCTAAAATGTTCTTAACTCATCATTTAAAAGAATTTTCCAACTAAAAAAGCCGAAAGCAAATTTCAGAACATTGGATTAGTCATCCGATATCCAGACAAATAAGGGATCCTTAGTTACTTAAAAAAAAAAAACAAAAAAAAAAACAAAAAAACAGCTGTACAAATTTTTTTTTTTTTTCATCTAACTTGCTTTTGAACTGAAAATTCTTATAAAAACGCGATAAAATCTAAAGAGGGTCAAGAAAATTAATTAACCATTTTCGTGATAAACAAAAATTTTAAAAGGAAAATAAAAAAAGGATATCCGATCAGATTTTTTTTTATTATGAATAAGTTGCAATTTTTGTTCAGTAAAAATAGAATATGTAAAAACTGTTACTGCCTTGATTTAAAAAAAGGTATCTTACTAGGCAATTAAATTCGGTGTATAAAAATAAAATCTACATTGTGACATAGCTAACGGAGATAGGCGATAATAACATGAATAATCCTACATATCAATACACGTGGATTTTCTAACAAGGCCGAAAAGAAAATGAAGTGTAGAAGTTAACGAATCGAGCAAATTGTGTGGTGGGGGCTCTTTTTTTCTTCAATTGTTTCAAAAAGTTAATGGAAAAAATATATTAATCAACTTATTTATAAGTGTAAGTTTTAAAAATGTTCCTAAAGTTCTATCAACCCAAATGAATGATACAAAAAAACAAGACACAAAGAAAAGAAAACAGTTATTGCACTTTGCACAGACAAAGCGGAGAAAGAATAATTGGCTGAGTAGATAAAATAAAATATACAAAAGCTAAAATAATTTTAATTCTTAGATTTTATTGCTACAATTAGTTCTGGTTACATAAACTAAAAACACTACATAGCTCTTAAAATGCATGTGTAGTGTGGGTCCCTTTTGGAATGTCCCTATAATGTTTGTCACACACGAAGCCATTTCAATGCAGATTTTCCCTACTTCCAAACGAAAGCAATTTTTGTTTTTCTTTCCAAGCAAATGTTATGCTTACCCTATAGTTTTTTTTTTTTGTTTTTTTTTGTTTTTTTTACTTAAGAAAAAAAAGATGTTTTTGTTTAAAATTGTTCATATGGCGAAAAAAAATTATTTTTTTATTGTAAAAAAGAAAAAAAAAAAAAACTTTTACTAAAATTTCGAAGTGTTCTAGTCCAAATTTTAGGGAAAACAAGAATTCCCACAAGATATGCACAATGTTATTCTCAGACAAAAAAATATATATTTACTTTGAAAATCCCCCATAAAGTTTGACAGTTTTTTTAAAAACACATGGTTGCCATGTAGCCGAACAGAAACCATTCATACCGAAACACACATCTTGTTTAGTTTATATAGTCAATAACTTCGATCAAACTTTTCGTGTGCCAAAATACTTTTCACTTTCATTTAAAAAAAAAAAAAAAAAAAAAAAAAAAAATACTTGCAAGTATAGTACTAGTATGATTTAGCGTTTCAAACGATTTTTATAACACCTATTTATCTCCCTTCGGATATAAATTCAATAATTAAATTAATTTTTAGTACAAAAAGTACATCAAAAATAAATATCGCACCTACCTTAACCAGAAATCAAAGAAAAATATTTCAAGAAAAACAAATCAGCGAGTAATGTTTAAAAATCCTTGGAAATGCTTAAAAAAAAAAAAAAAAAAAAAAAAAAGCCCGACTATTTTCGTTTTTTTCTACATCGAAAAAATTTAAAAAAAAAATTATTTATAATATGAAAAATGATAACAGTAACTAATACTAGTCAATCATAAGAGAACTCTGTTGATTTTATGGATGAAAAAGCTGGGATCGAACGTGAAATTTTATTTTGGTTCGAATTCAATCGAATTACGCGCCCTTCTATATTTGTTACCAATCTGGTAAAGGATTTTATTTTTTCAATAAGCATTTGTGAGACAAATTATTCAGCTTTAAGTTGAAATTCAATTATCTCATTGTTCTTTTTTTGTTACAAAAAAAAAAAAGCAGTTTTAGAATAAATAAACAAATAAATTCCAAATTGAAAATCTGTCCGTCAGTCTTCGTTCATTCATTTCTTCACGTCTTCATTTCTGAAAAGCACAACACACTCGATAACCAAAGACAATCCCGCGCTATATCAAAAAGATATTCACTCACCTCAAGCGCAGCAACAGTTCGTCCCCGGTTATTCTCCTTTCAAATTGTAAAATCCACAGAATGTGTCAGAGTTGATCATAGATGTTGTTTTTATTTCTTTTTATCTTACACCGAATCATAAGAGAGACGTTCGAACTTTCATACGCCAGCACAAGCTGCCATGTTTACGTTTACACGCATGCGTACAAACACTCCTGGAAAGTTGCATGAAAGGGCCAGAAGACGATTGACAAACTTAAAAATATGGAAGATCACATTGTCCACAAAAATCACGAATTTGTTCGATCAAAGCATATTCATTATCAAGTTTATGACTCAGTTTTTTCCATTCTTTTATTTTGTTTTTCAAGATTAAATGAATAAAGCATTAATCTATTAGTACAGTTTTTCAGGCATAATAAATTTCAGCCGTAAATTAAGGCGATTAAAAAAACAAGTAAATTAAAAACACGTGTGATATTGCAATCATTTTCTTTTGTTTCTTGCTTTATTTCTTTAATATTCTGAAAAGAAGAAGAAGAATCTCTCAAATTTTATGTTTTCCTCAAAGCATTAACTGCTCTGTGTGCACAGATATTGGTCTTTAAGCTTGTCGTCAGAGTGTTTTAATTTGGGGTGGCCTTTTTTAAGTCAATGGGAACGCGAGTAAGAATTTTGTCACACTCATAGCATAGGAATGATTTTCTGGGGGCTAGCACCTGTAAAGCCAACTTAGGCACAGAAGAAGGCTTTACCTATGAATATCCTAATTAATGATCAAATTCAATGAGAATGGCTAGCAAAAATTAGTACTATGTAAAAAAAAAATATTGCTCTCCAATCTCCATCATAGCAATACTTACAAAGCTGATTCTAGTCTGACACAAGATGGCAAAATGAAGTATTCATTAAATGCTAAATATGAAGTTTATGAGCAATGGCTTCTGAGACTATTAACTATCACCTGAGAGCAGGAATTCTGATTGTTTTCTGGGAAATTAATTTTTGTCCATGAAGTGAGATGCTAATGTACAGATGAACACACACATGTGTAATGCACTGTGTCTAACCCCATCTATTAGGCAATTGTAAAGAATAAACATTGAAAATTACTAAATATATAAAATTTGTAGAAATACAATATTTACATATTGTCCAAATGATTATTCATTTCAAGCTTAGGACAAACTATCATTTGAACAGTTTCTACATTCAATATGTCCAAGAAAGAAAGTTCTTGTTCACATACAAGACAAAATATAAAAGATTTTTATTACTTAGTGATATAAAATAATTCAAAATAATAATTAAATAAATGATGTAAATAAACAAATATTAAATAGTCTAGCTATGACTTATACACTTACTTTTGGGAGAAGTGTATAAAAAGAAAGCCAGACGGTTTGTGAAAATTGTTACAGTTGTGCATAAAATTTTCTTTGCTTAGAATTGGCTCTAAAAAGGACTGTCAAAAATAATAGTCATGGAAGTCTGTCGATGAACCATTTTTTCAAATTTAGAAAAATATATTCCCCTTGCATGTATATATTGTCTAATCTAAAAAGGTGCCTTCTACCCTTGTAAAATTTAAAGATGAAGCTTTTAATTTTGAGACATCTTTAAAAGTATATAATGTCAGTAGATGAAAGGTAGAACGGACTTAGACATCAGATGTGAAGATGGCTGCTGGGGAATTAAAGTTTTTTTTTTGCATTCACATTTGAAAATCACCACTAGGAAACAAAAACATTTCAGCATTTCTTCAGTACTATACTGACAATGAAAAAGAAGAACAATTTAAAAACTGACCTCACTGCAGCCAACAACAAAATAGAAGCTCAATGAAAGCATGAAGAAAACTGAAAGACATTTCAAAATATCTTTAAACATCCCAGAGATGCTGATGGGATAAGTCAAAGTAGGTTTTTTTTGTCTCTATTTAGGTGGGTGCACTTTTTTCTAAAAATAATTTCTTCCATTTTTAAACAATTTTTGTATGACCTTCTGAAGTTTTTTTATGATCTAAAAAATTGTATTGTAAATCTTTTTGAGAGCCAATAATTTCTATGATTTTGTTATCTTGCCTTGTTCATAAGATGCACAAATGGAAATTTTGTAAAAATTGTGCTTTGTTATAGCGTTTCATGCCAGTGTAATAAATGTTTGCCCCTTTCAAATTTCATGTAGTAGTTTTGAGTTTTATTTATTATTGTATGTGATATTTTTGAATATTTGTCATAAGAGAGGGGACATTCACTCTTCCCCCATTTCCTCTGAGACAAAAAATTCTTTTAAAATATATTAAAAAAATTAACAAAAGTACCTTGTTAGACATTTGTAATGAAACGCAAACACACAGATAGGTCTGTATTTGAATATCAATCCCTCTCTAATACATGTTTCATTAAAAAGGTACATCTGTTAAGTTTTTTATTGTTTTTCTTATGTACAACCTAGAGATTTCTTTTTGGGATTAGTGTGTATAGAAATTGCCCAAATGATTATTCATTCCAAGTGCTCTTGAATAATCTATCAGCCATTTTCAAGGAATTTGGTTGTTGTGCTATTGTAAATTTTGTGTAATTTACTGAAAAGTAGACATACTTTTAACTACTGAATACTGTCAGTATTTTATGGCTTTGTTCATGGTTGATGCTGTTAATGTTTTTTTGTTTTGTTTTTTTATGATGAGGGCCTCTATTACTTTTAGACATATTTTTACATTTAGAACAATCATTTGGACAATTTCTATACATACTAAATCCGAAAAAAGTAATCTCTTTTTAACACACAGGAAAAATACAATAAAAAGTTTAACAGAAGTACCTTATCGGTCATTTTTAATGAAACATACACACACACACGTGTGTGTGTGCGTGTGTGTGTGTGTGTGTGTGTGTGTGTGTGTGCATGAAGTATCAATGCAAATACATTTACTAAATTTTAGTAAATGTATAAGTCCAGGGAAAAACTTTCCCATATATGAAATGATCATCTGTATGAGGTAAATCGTTTGGATCTCATTAATTGTAATTCACTTATATGCTCTATAATAAAAATTATATTGAACTCTCTTTTGTGGATCAATTTTAATATTTTATATTAATAGGATCTACTTGGATTACTTACCCACGGAATTTTTATATATATATATATATATTATTACCTTCATGCTCCAAAGGATGATGAGAATAAATACTAAAATTTCCACAAAAAAAAGCACCCACATATAATCATACTTTCCTTTCAGCAAATCAAATATTGATTGCTATCAGCAACTGTAATTTGGGAGTTGTTTTCATTTATTATTTGTGTGTATGTATTCATTTGTATATGGATGTAATTATCGATGTAATGTCTGTTGTTCTGGGATAAACTATTTTTCTGATTCCATGAATGAATCAAACTCATGTGCTGAGCATTGAAGCTTCAATCACTTCATTTCAGCCAGCTTATCCTCTGGTGTTTATCACATCCAATATTCATCAAACAGAATCAATTATCATATTCATATTTTTCTTTTCTTTTTTTATTTACACTATCAATCAAATTTTAACAACTGATTAATCTGTACAATAAATATTCATCTTATACTCAAATCCAAATTTCATATTGGAGAATTTTTCTTCAGGATGTCGGCAAACATGATTCACCACAAAGTCTTTTTTGTTGTCATGACTTCTTGGGATTGATAGTGCAGCATTTGGAGTGGTTTTCTCATTGTTTTTTTTCCCATTGTTTTGAATTCAGAGTTGTCCTTCTCCTAGACTGGCTGCTATTCATGTCTAGTGAGTCTAGTTTAGCCTGCTATTTAATCCATAGCTGAGGGGATGAAGATGGATTCATGCCTCTTCTAAGGAGATTTATGTGAAAATGAATGCAACAGACTTGGCCAGAATTTGAACTCTGCTTGCTAATTCTATTTTTCATACTGATAGCCATAACACTACTTTGACATCACTGTATTGAAGAATAAAATGGCTAAAACAATAGTTTTAGTCAGAATAATTCATGAAATAATAGTAATTTTATATATATATATATATATATATATATATATATATATATATATATATATATATGCATATTTCATTGAATATAACAGACAAGGTGCTTTAATTTAGTTTTTATACAATTTCTCATGTGATCTAATAATTTTTTCTTTTTGGATGATAAATTATATAAAAACTGTCCAATTGTTCTTTTTATCCAAGTGCTTTCGGCTATACATTTAGTCATTTTCAAGGTTGAAATATATTAACTGTTAACAACAAATAGTTTGTTGTATGTGTGTATTTATATAGTTTTCATTTTCAAAACACAGTCAAGATAATGTGTCTATGTTCATAGTTGATATTATTATTTATCAAAGAAATAAATTTATAAAAGAAAAAATTATTAGATCACATGAGAAATTGTATAAAAAACTAAATCAAACCACCTTGTCTGTTGTATTCAATGAAATGTGCATGAAAGAGTATTGCTGCCGAAATAGACATATATATATATTATATATTTATATATATATTTCTGTTTACATGTTATTTTTTATAGATACTAATATTTAAGTAAATAACGTATAAACAGAAAGTATATTAAAATAATTGTCAGACTTAGTCTATTTCATAATATATATATATATATATATATATATATACATATATATATATATATATATATATATATAAAATGACACTTTCATTATCAACTCCCCTGAAGAGGGGTGGATCTGGATACTATCTTTGAAAATCTCAGAATACAGATAGAGATGTTGAACTTTTAATTATTTTTTATTTGTTACTATACATATATATATGTGTGTGTGCGTATGTATATATATATATATATATATATATATATATATATATATATATATATATATATAAAACATGTGTAAATAAAATATGTTTTATATATATATATATATATATATATATATATAAAACATATTTTATTTACACATGTTTTAGGAAAATTTATGACAATGCGGAAAAACATTTTAAATAAACGTTTCAAATTTTATCCACTCTCCTTCATGTATATGTGTAGTCACATCAACATAAATGTCACTTTAGTCCAATGAAGTCTTAAAACATTTTGTGTTGCACAAAAATATTTTGTCAAAATTTTCCTAAAATTATTGTGATATATTAAAATTTATATATTTTTTCCCATATATATATCTATATATTATGTATGTATATGCATGTATGTATGCATGTGTGTGGGCAAAGAGGTTCATTAAAAATGATTGACAATGTATTTTGTTTTATAGTGCACCCTAAAATTGTTCAATTCCTCTATACACTACATACACAAAAGAAATCCCTTGTTTGCACACAATTAAAACTTATCAGAAGTACATTGTCAGGTATTTTCAATGAAACATGTATTAGAAAGGGATTGTTGCCCAAATACTCAACAATATATTTGTATCTATGTACATGAATACATCTGTAACATAATGATGAAAAATCATTTATTTTACCCAATAAAATTTTTATTTTTCAATATAATCTCCTTCCATTTTAAGGTACTTAATTCATTCTACCTATTGTGGGAAAAATTATCTGCCTCGTCAGTTATGTATCGAAAGATACATGATCACCCAAGTGTGTATCACATGTGGGACTTAACTGACTGACTGAATTCATTCATGAATATTAATCAGATGGATCAAACATTCTACAGTGAAAATTTTAGATCAAAATTCTGTTAATTTGTCTATATCAGTTTGTGGGTTTATTGATGTGCTCTTGTATATGTGTGAGTTTGTGTGCATGTGTACAAGAATCGGCAAACTATATGTTTGTTTTCCTACAAAGACAGAAGAACTTTGGAATTTCAATAACAATTTAATATTATTGTTTCAGGTTTTTGTTCTTCAATATATCTATGACACTTTTAATGCTGAGATCAAATTAAAATAAATAAGCAGCCAGTATAAGAACTCTGAAAACCAAATTCAATTCTTCAATCTTCTTTTTCCATCCTTTTTCTCATTCTCTCTCATGTCAATCTCTTCTTTCCTTAGAAATGTCAGAAACTGAATACAAAATATATCAATCCTTACAACACATGATAAACAATTTGGAATGCAAGTAAAGCTTTTTAGATTTTCCTTCTGCTTTTGCTACATCATTACAGTTCAATAATAACCTTCTCCCTAGAATAAACCCAGATCACAAAATCATAAAACTAAACAAAGAAATCAGAATGCAGAACTAGCAATGCATTTATTGCTTTTGATGCCAAAGTAACAAAACAAATTTTTCTTAAAAGAAATAATTTCCTATCATATTGTGACAGCCAGACTTTTAGATATAAATATTAGCAAATCATCCTATCAAGCAATAATATTGTTCATTTTAATTGAATACAGTATTTATTAAATAAAAAAAGGCAGAAACTTTAAAAAATTATTTTCTAAAGAATTACATTAGTCATTTATTGGTTTATACTGTATTGGAAATATATTACTTTTTTCAAAATATCTTCAAACATTAATAGCCTCTTAGACTTCAGACATGTTGACATAATTCTATATGTTCAGATTTATAAACTATGTGAATGCAATAAAATTGGTAAAGAAGATAAAAATTGTTAAAAGATGAACAAATTCCTTTTTGAGTTAAGCTATTTCTGGAAAGATGTTTACATAAAGCAACATAACTTCCATCCTCAAGATTAATGATATTTTCAAGTCAATACAGAATTCAAAATGGCTATTATAGAGTTGGAAAGAAATTTAAACTTGCTCATTGTTCTTATTTTACACTTGTTTTTTTATTACCTTAAATGATAATTAATGCTGCCAACTGTTTTAAAAAAGTGTGGTATATGTAATATAACTGATCACACAACTTGAAAAGCAAGAAAGAGAAGTAGAAAAATTCAGATTGGAGATAATTTCAAGATGTTGAAGCAACCAGTATGTATGCTAACGGTATAGACTCCCATTCAATTATAAGACCACAGTCTCACCATGCTATGGGGTGCTGCTGTGGTTTCTGTAGCAAGTAAGTAAGGAAGAGTTACTAACCTCACACCCCTCCAGTTTTGGATTTAGTTGTTCTTTTAAACTGGTCACCAAACAAAGCAAGAAAGCTTAAACTTCCCTTCTATTAACATTTACCTATGGGAGGAGAAAAAATGAATTCATACCTTTATAAGTGTATTTGTGTGAAAGTGAACACAATGGCTTCAGCTGTATTTGAACTCAACATGCCAATCTCACTTTGCATGTTGATAATTGCTACACTTTATGCACTCCCTAAAAGTAACCAGATTAAAGTACAAATTAAATTTCTAACAAATTGACATGTAATCCCAATGACATCAATATTCAGTTGAATATTTAATTTTTGTAAAGTTGTGCTTTATAAGTTGAAGCTGTTTTTTCTCTTTAAGTTGAAATAAAAAGCATGTCAATTTTAAATATGGTCTTTATAAAGAGATCAAAACACACTTCAGCATTTATCTCATAAATTCCATTTTTCAAATAAAAGCCAGAGTAGCCTAGATCTAATAAAACTACTAGATTGTTCAATATGAAATTACCAATTTTGTTTTAAGCTTAAGCATTTTATATTGTTTTTATTTTTAATTGATATTTTATTTTTGATATTAAATTATATTATTGATTGATTATACAATAAATGTTTCATTTCATTATTTTACATATCTTATATTTTTAGGCAAATATGGAAAAATGTTTCAACTCAAAATCTTTATATCTTCCACTTGTACCAGTTGAAGCTGTGTCATAATATACTTGAAGATGCAAATAATACAAATTCTGTATTTAAAGACAATGCTATTCATAAATGAAAAGTCAGCTTTTGCTTCAGAAATTTGCGAGTGCAGATTTCAGTTTAGAATACCAGAAGAGACTCAATCAAAATCATCAATCAATGATAAAAATCTGAAAGGAATTGATCCAAAAGCTTTAATCAAGAACTTGCAGCAGATTTCTCTTTATTACTTGAATACTATATAAACATTTTTCTGTATTCAAATACTATATAAACTTTTGTCCTATATCATCAAATGTAAACATTTGTTGCTGTCATTGAATACTGTATAAAAATTTGTCCTATGTCATCAAATACGGTATAAACTGTATGACCAAGCTGAAGTGAAGTTGTTTCTTTGGAAATTTGAAATAAATTATTTCCCTAGGGTCAAATGTCTCATCTAGCACTATTTTGCATCTTATAGAGATTAAATTTAAAATGTATAATAGTTAAATGGAAATTTTTCCTTAAATCTCAAGTTGAGCAGGAGTTAAAATGATTTTAAAAACAGATAGATAGATAGATAGATAGATAGATAGATAGATAGATCTGACATTATGAACTAAGTAGGTGATCTTGCTCATCACCTTATACAGTAAAATTGCCCCAGGGGCTAAAATACTTATAAAAGGATCTTTTTAGTGTTTACCAATTGGCATATTGCAATCTGATTAATCTATTATAATCATTTGTGATAACTTAGGCATGTAGCAGGGATAGCTCAAGGCAACAAATACCCTGCCATTGACCCAAGAGATACATATGAATAAACAGAAATATCCAGAGAGAGAAAAAAAATAGGAGATAAAAAGAATACGTACACAAATATATACACACATATATACATTCTTTAGCCACTTAATTAGAGGGGAATGAATATTTTTTATGCAGTTTTCTAATCAGCCAATGACGTGGCAGGAATTATTTTTATACTATTGTTCACCCAATGCAAGGCCGAAGGCCACTCAAAGTAGAGGATAACTGAGTGTGATTGTAAGGGAGGGGGAAGGAAAAGTAAGAGAAAATTATAAAGAAGACAAGGTTAGATATCCGCTGAGCTTGGACTTAATGAGACCAAGATTGTAATTGTCAAGGAAGCATTCTTTCAGGTGTTTGTTCCACAAAGTAACAATTCTGAAGAAGAAGCTGTTGGAGTGGAACATGCTTTTTATCAAAGGAACACAAAGGGAATGAGGATGGTTTGCCACTGTGAACACAACATGATGGATCATTGATGTGAATGTCTGAGCTGGTGGCACTGAGGAATGCAATTTGCATCTGCTATAGTAATAGTAATATAGTAGTGAAAGGCTGATGACGTTTCTGTGGAATAAGGGTTGCAGGGTGGAGAATAATTCATCACCTACAAAGCCTCGTTAATGTTTTTGAACTCTGTCAAGGTTGGACAGTGAGTGTTAGACAGTACCAGCCCAGATTTAGCAGCAACACTCCATTCTTGGTCTGATTTGATGCTTATAAAGATAGAGCATAGACTAATACAATGATCCGACCATTCATCCAGCATTTTTTGTGATGACACAAACGTACATGTTCCATTTGAGATCAGGAGTGAACGTTAGTCCCAGTAGGTGTTCAAGACAAGAAGCTTCTTTGAGAGTATGATCACTCATCAGGATTGGTGCAGGTTTAGGGTCTGCACATTAGTAAAGAAATGTTACAAGTTTAGTTTTTGATGTATAGAATGACAAAGTTCATAAAATCAAGCCTTTTGATAAATCTGGAAACCTCGCAAGCCAATCTAAAGGTATCATGAAGCTTTTACTCCATGGGGTGGGAGAAGTCAGACAAGGGATGGTCTTTGTCATCTAACCTAGAGTTAGAGGCAAAGTTCATAGCAAAGAGTTTAACCTTACCTGACAAAGTTGAGATAAGAGTCATTTATAATGGAGAGAATTGACAGTTTGCTTCTATTGAGTATAGTGTTAGCAATTTCCCATAACCCATGAGATCCAAGTTTTTTATTATCTAATTTGGCTTGGACTACCTGCACAAAGCTGCTCTCTCTTGCAGTGATTACATGCAGTTCTAAATGAGGCAAGGGTTCGGCTACATCATTCCTAAAAGATATCTAGTAGTAGTAAACAGTAATAATGATAACAATGTGCCAAGGTTGCAGCACATTCAGGCATGAAATTGTTGAAAAGGTACAAGGGAGTATGAAGTGGGATGATGTGCATATTATGAGGATATGTAGGATAGATATTGGTTGACCTGAGACTTGAAGAGGCTAAGATTATAGTGATCAGGGAAGCATCCCCTCAGGAGTATGAACACAAATTTCAAAAGAGTGCTTCAAAATCATCAGATCTATGCCAAGTGAGATAGTTGTAAATGCAAATGTATTATATTTTGATAGTTTCTTTTCTCACCCTTCTCACCTACAGAACTATCATCCAGCTTCTTGCTTTCCTATCAACTATGATCTTAGAAAAAATTAAATGTAACATTAATCATCGTCATCTGTTTTTTAGAATCTGTTCTTTTATTGTCCTTTCTATTCAATAATGTTTTTTCTCAGTTTCTATCACTCTCAGTAACCCCTGGCATCTTAGTGACTATATGTAATAAAGTGACTAGTGAATATATATATATATATATATATATATATATATATATATATATATATATATATATATATATATATATATATATACACACACACACACACAAAAGTGGAATATACATATATATATATATGAAAAAATGGAAAATTTTACATTTCATTCTTCAGAATTTCATCAGACTAAATATGTTGGTATGATTCACATGAATGAGGGGTGCTGGAAATTTTAGAATTATTATTTATTTTATTTTTTTATATCTAACCAAATTCATTTAGAGTTTTTTTTTCCTTTTCTTTTCATCACTTTTGTTACTAGGTATCTCACACTGTGATATTAAAAGATCTGCCCAGAATGGGGAAATGTAAGAGCCAGGGTGAAAATTTACTGTAGATGACCTTACTATCAAGGCACTCTCTAAACATTTATATCATAGTGAATTATTTTCTTCTTTGATCAGAGTGGCATTTTTTATGCTAAAATTGGGGTCAGTCTCATTATGGTGGGAAACCAATGCATTTGATGTATTGTTCTGTAAACTTTTTCCACTTTGCCATACAATTTCCCCAATACTGTTTTTGATATTTAAAAATATATATTATCTCATTGATTTATATATATATATATATATATATATATATATATATATATATAATGTTTTGAATATTAAAAAATATTAAAAAATTAAAATTTTTGGACATACATATTTTTTTGTTTTATTATTTCAGTTAAGTTCCTCGACTAGTTTCGGCCAGCAGGAGAAAAAAAAGTTTTTTTAGGAGAAAAAAATTTCTGCTTGTTAGTAGCAGTGAACTACAGGAGTGAATGACTGTTTATGAAGAAAATGAACTTTATCTGCAGTTTTCATTTGTTTTTTTGTTAATTTTGCTCAGTCCTTGTACTGGTCAAACTCCCTCTTTCAAGTTGTTTTTAAGATAGGGGCTGGGGAGATTCATGAATCGCAGACTTCCCTTCTTGGTCATATTGAAAGTTTTATCAGTTGCTGGAAGGGGGATGTGTGTGTTAAGTGTATGTTATCTTTTAATTCTTTGGGAGTGTGTATGATGTAAGTCTATATATTGGTATGAGTATGTGTATAAGTGTGAGACCTCAACACCTCTGCAAGCTTATCTGTTTTGTGTGGGTGAAAAATATGGGGAGGGCTTGATTTATGGAGTTATACATTAATTCTATCTATGTTGTTAAATTTGTGGTTAAGCTTGTCTGGACAAAGTGTTTTGAGATGAAAATCCATTTTAAAAACAAAACTTGAAAGAGACATTTGACCAACACAAGGACATATGATTTGATTATAGTTGAGAAGGCTTGTGCAGAACCAACTACACTTTTTGAAAGAGCAAAATACAGAAAACTGGTGTACAGCATGCCACAAGGTCCCCAAACAACCTTACTCAGGTTTTGAATTCAAAGTTGTTTTTCTCTCAGGCTGGTTACCACCCAAGGCTAACGGACCCAGTCTGCTATTTTACCCATAGCTGGGAGGAGAGAAGAGATGGATTCATACCTTTTCCAATGAACTTGACTGGAATTCAAACTCAGTCCTCTAATTTGTCAACCCAAGCAGCTATCCATTACTTCAAAATGCCTCAATCTCTCTCTCTCTCTCTATATATATATATACCCTTGTGCAAATTAATTGAAACAACTGCTTTAGTTTCCTTTCTTTCACCATATGGTCAGTTTTAGACTCACTAGAGTGATAGGGTGCATAATCGATTTCTATTTTTTCCTCAGATTAGGTCATTTGCTGTGGTCTGCAGTTATATGAATCTCTTTTTGGGGTTTATGATGAAATTTGTTTGGCCTTGAAAAAATATTGTATCATCTGTGATTGCTTCAGATTTTTATTATGCTATTGTCTTGACTGTCGATTAGTTGTTTCATAGCCAATATCTGCAATGGACGTTACTGCAAGAAAGTATACGAAAATTGTATATGCTATTCATTTCTAGGTTTTTGATAAAATCCAAAGAAGGATCTGCAATGTAATAAATCCTGACTTGGCATCTCGACTTCATTTACTTTCTCACCAATGGGATGTGGCTTCCTTCTGTCTTTTCTACAAATATTTCCATGGCAACTGCTCTGATGAGCTTTTTTCCTGGAGCCCAGATTACATGAATTTAAGAGTGCTACTAGATTGGTATCTAGGTGCCAACCTTTTACTGTTGAAATAGTTAAATGTAACAGTCAGTTCTACTCCAACAGTTTCTTTTCTCGCACTTCCTGTCTGTTTACTTGCTTCCCTGATAACTACAATCTTCATAGATTTAAATGCAATGTCAATCAGCACCTTCTATCTTCTTGAATCCCATTCAACTATTATCTATTCCTCAATCCCTCCTATACCCAGTCTTTTTCTCACATTCACTCTCTGCAACCCCCTGTGTACTAGTGGCACACCCACCTTGCTTGGAGTGAAATGATTATATACACATATATATATATATATATATATTATATATATATATATATATATATATATATATATATATATATATATACACACACACACACAGATAGTATTACATACTAGCATGTCATATATATAATAAATATTGCAATCTATGTTTCAAGAAGAACCTGAAAGTTATAGAATTTGACAATGTGAATGGAAATAAAAATAAAGGATAATAAAATGAATGAAATTACTTTGAACTGTTGGCATGTTGATATATTACTTTTGAAAAACATGAAAAAGAACTATAGTCCCTGAGTGTGTCCAAAAATATCAAATGTCTATTTTGAAAATCTCACTGAGATGTGTGAAACAGTCTGTTAATGGATAAATGATCATAAACATTATTTTTATATGTATTGAAAACCTCTTTTAAAAGTATTTAAAAATGAGCATTCTTGTATACATGAGAAAAAGAATATATATATATATATATATATATATATATATATATATAAAAGAGAAAG
>OZ010572.1:64705545-64782361 GCA_963932145.1 Acanthosepion lycidas | reverse complement strand
AGAAAAAATCTTTCGCCAAATATTACCTGCTCTTCTTTTCTGTTCGGCTTGACAAGTGATTTTTTTCTTTCCTAGCAACAAATGAGCAATATGTTAATCTTAGTAGTTGAGAGTAAATGGTGGAATGATTTTCCTCTTCATTCTTACTTGGTACTTGAAAGATTAGACAAGGATATACTCAAATTCAAACTCAGCAAACATAGATTAAATGTAGATTTTTATTTTATTGTTCTGTCTCCTGTGCTGTTTAAACATAAGAACAGAAAGCAGGAAGTATGTATTTATCCCTCCACTCACAGGAACAGAGTGGAGCACTATGCCTTTTTTAGAATAGAAACTCAAATACACATTTGTGTGTTGACAAGTGCAAAAATTGCCTAGTTGAATTCATTTGATTTTCATAGGTATCAGGAAGTATCTTTGATAGTACCCCATTAATATGATAGAGAGGTACTGTTTGGAAGGTGAATCTCCAGAAACAGTTGAGCAGGAAGTAAGTAATTCTGTTCCAAGTTCTATTTCCTTGTGTAAAAGCAATCTAATATTTATATGTATGGTGTCATGGCTATGACTAGTTTAAAATCTTCAGAAAGAAAAAACTCTTCAAAATGTGTTTAAAAAGAATGCTGATAGATTTAACCAATAATTCTTTAAAATTCAAAATATTGTTTCCATTTTACATCATAATTAAAATATAGAATTAAATATTGACTGAAAAATGTATTTTGCCAATTCACTTTGTTATCTTAAAATCTATCATAAAAATATACTATTTTCAATCGTTTTCAATTTTTTTTTACTTCTATTATTAAATGCATTTTTTGATATTTGTTTTACATGATTTTGTAAGACTGTATTCTAGAAAGTTTTATTTAAAACTTTAGTAAAGCTTAATAGATTGCAAATTTATGTTCAATTTATTGTAGAAACACTTTTTAAAAACTGTATATATCATAAAAATGAGATATAAAAAAATATCCTGATTCACAAGCTAAATAAAAGCATATGAAAATTTTTGTCTTTTTACAAACCTCATTTTTAAAATGATATTCATTCATGTTAAAATGGATTAAGAAAAGTCATGTAATTCTTTCATAGAGAATTGCCTTATGATGTCACAGCTACAATTAGTGATATGAATTCTATTTTTAGTTACTTGATATTATTGTCATCTTAACAAGAACATATAAAATTCATTTTCTTTATGTTTGCTGTATTTTTATTCTTTTTATTGGTAAAATTATGAGATTTTAAATTTTGAGGTATTTTAAGTGTATTTTTTTAGGTAAAGTAATAGAAATTTCCTTTTTGTTTAAATTAAACATTTAAGTTTTTTTAACTCAGAGTTTAAAGATAACTTGTTTTTCAATGAAATGACAAATACTTATCAAGATGGTCCTCAAAGAAGATTTTGCTCTGTACTATTAAAATAACAAAAATAAAATTCCTCTTTTTGATATTACTGGCATAGTACCTATTAAAAATGACAAGATTATTTATGCATGAATCAGGACATCTGCCTTGGATCAGAATATCTGTGCACTTTGCCTAGGATCAAAGAGTCACTTCATAAAATTTATGCTGAAGATCAAAGTGTAATATTTGTGTACTCAATATATATATATATATATATATATATATATATATATATATATATACACACAAACATATTGTAGATAGCTTTATGATAATCTTGAAAGCTGCTATCTCATATGTAACATTGTTCAACACAATACAACAATACAATATGAATTTCAAGTAAAGCTCTTCACTATGATCTTTGCCTCTAACTTCACATTAGACAACAAAGGCCATCATCTTCTTGACTTTCCTCATCTCACAGAACACAATCTCAGTAACATTTTTATCACAGCCCGGGAAGACTCAAGACTTATAAAAAAATCTTGACCCTAAGAAGACTACTTAGTTGTCCTTATGTTTATTAACCTAATCTTAGCAAAACTATTTGACCACTGCTTGGAGAAATCCTTCCCAAGTCTGTGGAAAGTATCAAGTGCATGCTCTGTTTTCAAGTTTTCTCAGTGTCATTAGCAAATGTTTTGAAGCTATAATCAACAAGGATGTTGTTGATCTCCTCAATAGGGACAATCGCTTGAGCAACAAGCAGTATAAATTTCATTTGGCTCAGTCCACTGTTGATATCCTAATTGGCATTATTCACAGAATCAGTCAGGTACTAGACAATAAATACATCTCAAGGACGGTTGCATTAAATATTTCAAAAGCTTTTGACACAGTATGGCACACAGGGTTGCTGCACAAGCTCTGCAGCTATGGAATTACTGTCTTCCCAATTATCAAGTCCTTCCAAAAAAGGCAGGTCTCTGAAAGTAGTCCGTCCGCCAAGGCTCAAGTTCAAGTTCAACCCAGACGTCAAGTGGAACCCATTCATATGATCCATTGCTAAAGATGCTGGAAAAATGGTTGGTTCCCTGTACCAATCCAGTAAGTACTAGACTCCTACTACTATCTTCTACCTTTACAATAGCCAGGTCTGGCTGAAAATGAAGTACTGTTGTCATATATGGGCAGGAGCTGCCCAGTCTCGACTTTCCAGTCTCAGTACAGTCCAAATGCATTTTTGTGTCTTTGTATGTGATGAATTATTTTCCATCCCACAATCCCTTTCCCACAGACAAAATGTCATGAGCCTTTTGTTGCTCTATCACTATTTCCATGGAAAATGTTCCAACTATAACTATATTCCTTAGTTCAACCAGTTCTATCCCTCACAGCAAAGACCTGCCATGCCATACACATTGTAATGAACTACCCTCATTCCTTTCATATTCCATTGGTGAGATGTAAGTTCAACTCAAACAACTACTTTCCATGAACAACTACTTTGTGGAACTGGATCCCAGAAGGATGCTTTCCCAATCACTGCAATTTTAACCTGTTCAAGTCTAGAGTTAACTGTTATCTTCCACACATATCCTTATAAACTGTGCCTCTTTGTAATACTCTATCTCAAGTGGCTCTTTGGTCTTGTACAGAGTGAAACATTATTGTAAGAAAAAACAAAAAAACAAAGGACTGAGAGAAAAAATATTATAAAAAATTTTATAATAAACTCTTTTTCTTACAGAAAAAAAATGATTATATACAAGTTTTGAAATAACCTTTATATTATGAATATTCATAAAGGAACTTCTTTTAATTTGAAGGCAATTCATTAGCTTTTCCAAAATTCTAAATAAAGAATCACACACAGATGTGACTACTCGCAGGTTGTTTTGTGATCCTGAAATAAAGCACTTCATTATGATGAATACTTGTCAAAGCTTATAATAAAAACGATGTAACATATTTTGGTAAAAAAATGAAAATGATACTGGATATGATCCTCTTTCTCTTTTCAAGTAGCAGAATGCAAGATTATTAATCTTTAAAAAATTACAAGTATGATTGTATAGTTCAAGATCTATGAAAAGGTAATTCAACTGCTACACTTATACAATTTATTGGATAAATCTATATAAATGCACAAATATGTTCCTTGATAATTCAATCAAAACTTTTTATGATATCTTAGGTAATATCATTTTATAACATATGATCAGTCTTAATTAGATTTACATAAATAGAGACAATATTCATGATCAATCATCAAAATAAAAAATTGATATTAAATGAAACATCTTAACTTCAGTGATGTGGCTTCCCTCTGTCTTTTCTATAAATATTTTCATGGCAATTGTTCTGCTGAGCTTTCCTCCTTGGTACATGAATTGGAAAATAGGTTTTACCATTTTACTATCGAACTAGCTCGATGTAACGATACGTTCTACTGTAATAGTTTATCTTTTCTACTTATCACCTGTGGAATTCCCTTCTGGTTTCTTGCTTCCCTGCCATCTACAATCTTCAACAATTTAAATGCAACATCAATCACCATCTTCTGTTTTTGAATCCTGTTCTTTTATTGTCCTTTCTCCTCACTAAAGTCTTTTGTCACTCCCAGTAACCCATTACATTTTAGTGACATTATTGCCTTGCTTGGGATGATATAATTAAAAAAAAAAGCAATAAGTAAAAATGTAAAACTTTTTCCTATGTAGTGGATTGGTAAATAGGATTGTACCTATATATGTTAAGTGGAAGCAATATAAAGTGTCTAGTAAACTAAGAGACAGGCAAGAAGTTGACTACTGATCATGTGTCGTAGAACAACTCAATACAACATCCTAATATTTTAAAACTTCTCTTCAACTTTTGTCAGCAAAGGTGCTGGTTCCAGAACATGGTTTCAATTATCAATTCACTAGATATATGAATTTCCTATTGTAAAAATGTTAGTCATTTCTAACTTTGTAAATAAATTTTTTGCTGGATATTTTTTTCTTTCAATTTCAAAATGTAAATTAAAATATATTTCTCAGGTTGCTAAGCTTCTTACTTTATATTAAAATATCTTATATTCCCAAATAACTTGCTGAAGAGTTTTTACTCAAAATTTACTCATTGAAGAGAGACTATTTGAAATGTTAAGAATTTCTAAGTCGGCTTCATGAATGTTCAGTTTAAACAACTCTCAAAACAGGCTTAAGAAAATCATCCTCCAATAATTACAGTAGCAAATAGTGTATGAATCATAACAATCATTGAAAGAAACATATAATGAAATAAGCATGAAGCAGGTTTTTCAAATGACAGCCTGTGGTACTCTACAAAGGATTGTAGTATGAAACTCTTGACATCTGAATAATAACAGAGAGTCATGGGATTGATGATTTTGGCCTGACAAATTATAAAAACAACCCATTGCTTGCCTGGTTGAAAATGGCTGTAATGAAGACTAACCTGTTAAGAGACAAATAAAAGCTTCACACGTACTTGCAGTTAATGTGAGGGTTGTGGGCAGAAGAGGTGGGAATGGATGAATGCTATTTAACCTTGTTTCATTAATGTTATATTTTGTAGATTTTATAAGAACTAAAATTAACTAGCTGGGCCTCAAAGTAATACTGGCTTCAATCTAGACCTCACAGATGGATTAAAAAATAGTTTACAAGAGGAGCAATAAGAGTGGACCAAAGTTTAAGAGCTTTTTTAAAACATTTTTATGACAGAAAGATTGCATCTAACTTGTAATATTTCTATTTAAAATACAAGATTTTTTCTTTATCAATATTGTACATATTTACCAAGCTTAGTTTAATCTGGCACCACAAGAATGGAATATTTCTGTAATGAAGTGAGGGTACATGCTTAATGATAACATGTGCAGACTAATTTTTTTTTTAATCAATTCACTCCAAGCAAGGTGGTCATGCCACTAAGACACAAGGGAACACTAGGAGTGAAAGAGAATGAGAAGACTTTAGAAGGAACTGGTAATCCAATCTAAACAGGAAACAGCAGATAAATCTCTACTCCTGTTCAAAAGACAGGGGTGAAGTGTAAACTGGCAAAACTTGAATTTTTCACATCTAACATTACATTATATACACTGCAATACTTTGTCAATTACACTCAGCAAAGCCGATGGAGCTCCTTGTCTGATATGCAAAAATAGATTCTTATCAGCAATGTAAGAGACTGCCCAAATTCTCTCTTGTGCTTTGTTTGATATAACTGTGCATATTAAAATTCTTTCTCATGTTTGTCATAGGCAGGTGTGAGGTTACATGAAACACATTTAGTGGCTGGAAGTAACTTCAGGTCAACCTCACATCTGGCTTCCTTGGTCTGGTGTGGAACTGAGTGCAAACACATTACAGCAATGATCTGCATGATTAACTTAATTAAAAAATTAACTGTTATCTAAATGAGGTAACTTTAATTTCACGACAACAACATTATCAAGGAGAATTACATTGTATATGTTGGATTCAAGTTCTATTACACAACATTTAAAGGAACATTCCTGTCCTCATTCTCGATTTAGAGAAATATTAATTGACAATACAACTATACTCCACCATGAAAATAAAAAACAAAAACAAAAACTTCTTGAATCCCTCTATATAAGAAAAATACAATATTAAATAAGATTAATTATGAGTCTAGTAGCAATGTTTTAAAATACCTATATTGTAATTCTTTTTTAAAATTCCAATTATAACAGCAATATCTTAAATTACTTAAATTGTAATTTTTTTAATTACAAATATAAAGTTACCTCCCTTATAAACAGTTAATTTTTGAATCAACTATAACAGAGCACATTCATATGTGCTTATAATTATAACAGTGTGTTTCATGCACATTTACACAAAAAATTCACAACTATCAATTACATTAATTTTTGTCTTAGCAATTCATCTCTGAAGATGATCTTAGATGAGATTGAAAGTATTTGGGAAAATAAAAGAAATGAAAAAACTACAAAATATTCCTTAATGAATTTAATAACAGCATTAAGAAATTAATCCATGAATTTGAGAGGATTAAAATAAAGTAAACAGAGATAATACGTCTAGATTATTCAACCAAACATGCATAACTACCTTATAATGTTTATCTCCTCCCTCTGCCTGAATAATGGTGGCTGTGCAACATATGAAGTTTACAAGATGCTTGGATCTATCCAGGTATATTCCAGAGTTGTCCATATGTTTATTGTGTTCATCTTGGAATTTTTTAGATGAAGAATTATGATTAGATGATTTGCTATCAAAACTAGCATTCTCATTTTGGTTGTTATATCAGAACATTTTAGTTGTTGTACCCTCCAGCCTTCTTCAGGTGTCTGTTATCATACTCTGTAACATTCTTGTAATTTTAAACCTTTAACTCTTTATTCAATCCATAGGGATAGATTGCTCTCATTACACTTTCCATGTTTACGAGATATTTTATATTGCTTAATGCTCACCAGTCTTATTCACCTTTGTGTTGTTTATCTGTTTCTTTCATTGAACAAGAGCTTGCAACTTTTCAGCACTACCAGACAGCAATTGAACTCACAACTCCCTGGGAACCAGATATGTTTTGATCAAGGCAATAATCAACTAAGCCATGTATCTCAGTGATGTAATTTTGAAACCTTAAACCTCATGTCTATACTCAGAATTGTACGAATATGAATGGGTGGAAGTCTATGAATGTCCTAACTCAAGTGATAGAATTTTTTGACTGTCATTTCTTTCTTAATCAAAGGTTCCTCAATAGTATTAATCTCTAGGCTAGGTCTACTGAGGAGGTTGTCAGTGACTAACATGTGTGCTGATTCTTTTAGTCATCTTATCTTCCAGTGTTGTTCTCTATTATCTTGACTTCATTCCACAGCAATTGATGATGCTTCTTTTCCCTAAATATATTATCTGCTGTAACTGATTTCAATGTCTCTACCCACACTACCTCCTTACAATGCATATACATACAATTGTATACAATACAAATGATTCCTTTGAAATTGCCCATCAACTACTTGTAAAATACAAAAATGATTTGTAGCATAAAATGGATACTATTTTACCATAAAAAATTAAAAACTTAAAAGGAAATTTCTGTATAAAATGTTTTCATAACAATTTTTATCATAAACTCATTACAGTTAGAAAAAATAATGTTTCTTTAATCAAGAAACAAAAGCATTTTATTATTTCAATTATTCATTGATTTTCTTAATTTATCATTTCTTTTTGTCATCTAATTGATTCAACATATGCACATTTCCATTTCTTTCTTTCTAAATTCTCTTCTCATTTCTTATTCTCTCTCTTCACGTCATGTTTTTGTTACAAAGAATCTTCTGATTTTCTATTGTTTACCTTAATTTGTAAAATCTGTGTTAGTGACACAAATACTGCTGCTGCTGCTGCTGCTGCTGAATCATTTGTTATCCGGATCATCTCCAGTGAAGACAACACCACTTGCCATTTCAGTAGGTCTTCCGTTCACAGTCTAAAATTGAGATGATTCTTTTGCAGGAACACTGTCAGACTCATGGATCAGTGCACATAGATCAATACTTGATACTTTGTGTTTCTAGCATTTTCCCCTAAGATCAAACAAAAAGAAATAGCAGAAGGAATGTCTTTGTATTTAAACTTTTCTACTGAAGTTGAAAAAATAATTACTGAATGCTGATCCCAAAATAGGTTTTAAATCTTTCGCTCCTTTTTTAAAGAGGGGAGAAAATTAGCATGTGTGTGCATGCATTTATATGTGTGTGTGTGTGCACGCATGTGTCTGCATGCATTTATGTGTGTGTGTGTATGTGTACGCATGTGTCTGCATGCATTTATTATATCCAGTATTTGGCCGAAATTAGAATTTAAAAAAAATATTTTGTGATGATCATTTTAATCATAAAAAATTTTAAAATTGTTAAAATTTAGGCCACATTTGATATGCATAATGACTGAAAACAGTTTGTAAATTGTTTTTCTTTTGTTTTTTTTTTATAAATTAATGATTTATGTTTGGTTGGTTAATATAACAACATTTTAATCCTTACTGGATTTTTAATCTAGAATATAAATAAGTTTAACAGGAGAAAAATCACAATACATTAATGGAAATGTACACACAGATTCAGTTTGGATTAGAATCAATCAGGTAGATATAGATCCTGGTGGTACTAAAATCAAAAAAGTTAAGCATTGATTGAGTTTATACCAAATTTTGCAAGTATCCACTGGGAAACCTCAAACGGCTCCAATTGAACCAAAGGGGCATGAGTGCATCACTGTGACATCACATCAGCTTGTAATGAACTTTTCACTATATTGAATTCTATCATGGCATGCATCACCTTGTAAAAATCAGAAACAAACTGTGTACTGGTATGAGTGTTACTAAGTCACAAGATAATCAAACACTTAAAATTTTATCAGACTATCTACTACCTTCTATTATGTACAAAATTCATATCTTCCTTTATAGTATGATAATTTTATTTCATATAAGTGTATAAAAAATAATCCTAAAAATAGTAGCAAAATGTATAGCATACACTGAACTTCTATACAATTTTGATAATACACCATAAGCTAAATTACTCTTTGGAAGGTCATTTATACAAGCTTTTTCACCTAATACAAAGCCCAAGAGCCCCTCAAGGTAGAGAGTTATTAAATGAGATTGATGTAAGAGTGTAAAGAAGGAGGTAGATGTGAATATTATGAGGATATGTAGGATAGATATTGGTTGACTGGAAGAGGCTAATATTATAGTGGTTAAGGAAAAATCCTCTTGATGATTTTCCACAAATTAATGGTTCTTGAGAAGAAGCTGTCTGAGTGGAACATCCTCCTTACCAAAGAAATAGGGAATGAATGAGAATGATGTAAAGATAGAGCATAGCAGTAGGAGTTAGGTATTTTCTGGGGTGATACAAGGAACTGACCATAATTCCAGCATTTTTAGTGTTGGTATAAACATACAAGTTCCATTTGAGTTCTAGAATGAGCCTTAATCCTAATCTTCTAGCAAGAAGACTCATTGAGAGCATAACTACTCTTCAGTTCTGAAGCAAATTAAAGGTGTACTTCATGGTGATGAAATGTTACTAGCTTTGTTTTGGAGGTTTTGAATGATACAAGCCAGTCTTTCCCCTATTGAGCTGTGAGAGCTAGATCAGTGGAGAGATCAGCTGCCAGGATCTGGTCATTTCGATATTTAGAGATGCACCCATACACCGTGGTATCATCTACAAATATTTTTACTAAAGATCTGAGAATGTTCTTAGGCAAATAGTTAATAAAAAGCAGAAAGAGAGTAGGATTGAGAAGAGAGACTTGGGAGACCCCAGCATTGACCTCAAGTGTTTCAGACGAGGGACTATTAACAATGACCTTCAAATATATACCTGACAGGAAAGATTTGATAACTGAGAAGATTCTTCCAGAGATTCTTTTGCTGGAGAGTTTGTGTAGCACAATACTTATGCCACAGCTTGTCAAAGGCCTTCAATATATCTAAGGTGATTGTTCTGGAGATGTATATATTATCAAGTGTTCCACTAATTCTATATGTGATGATAGTTAAGACATTGACAGTGGATGGAAAGGAAGTGAAAACCATAGTTTGTTGCTCAGGAGGTTGTTTCTGTTGAGATGATCAACAACTTTCTTGTTGATGACAGCTTCAAAAAGTTTTCTAATGACATTAAAGAGGCTCATGAGATGATATTGTGACAGGAATGAGTGCCCACTCTCATTATTGTAAACAGGATATACAGTTGACACCTTCCATGTGCTTGGGAAACATTTCCCCTTCATACAGTAATGAAAGAGCTTTACTAAGTTCCATCATTAAAAAAACAATATTCAATGAAATATACTTAAAAATCTTACTGCTTCCATATTTTTATGTGCGGTAAGTGCCTGGGTTACAGCACTCCCAACCTATTTCAATTCGTGGTTAAGATGCAATCTCCATTAATCTTGTTTTAATTATAAGTTGGTGAATTCCCAATAAAAAAGGAAAACAAACAGTTTGCTTTTCCTTCTTCCCCAGATTTGCTGCCGTTGCCGAGTATTGCAAGAGTGACAAGATCTTACATTTTGTCATCTCCTCTACTAGGAACCAATGACATGACCACCAATAAATATAATAGCAGCTTAAAACAATTTCATTTTATGATATGTATTATTTTCATTATATGTATTATATTTTTGTCCTCCATGCGTTTTTTAGTCCTAATTGTATTAACATATGTCATAGAAATATGTTGTTATGTCCTAGATTATAACTTTACTATTGAGTTATCATAGGTGAGTGATGTAAGTGTTTATTCACAGAAAATTGCTTTATAATGCATCTATAGGAATGGAACACTGTTGTAAATCAAGGATCACCTGTACTTGTATTTATATCAGTTCACTCTCAAAGTGCTAGTGGTACCATGTAATCCAGTATGAATGACATATGGTTGGGTCATCAGAGATGTTATGGGACCTTACCCATAATAACATAATGGACTATTCCATACGTAATAAATACTGCACCTCAAGAGGAAGCAGGGAGTTCTGTCTGATCGGTTGAACTCTCTGCCTTCGGGCAGGGAGGAACCCGAACGAGGCTACGCTGAAGGGTGGAGTCTCTTTCTGGGAAGTAAACCGACCCTGAACCCATGTATACAGGTTCAAAGGGAATATTTTTGGCCGAGCCCACGGGCTCGGAGATCCCACATTAAACCGGCCTTGTGCCACATGATACTCTCGTGGCAGGGGTGACTAAATACCATTCAGTCTGAAGTCTGGAGTGAAGTCCATCAGGAGTCTGTCAGTCAGTCAGTCAGAGTGAGCGAGTCAGTCAGTCAGTCAAGTCAGAGGCAGACTGAAACAGAGTTGCATTCAGACAATTACTACTAAACCTGATTGTTCATACTAACACTTTCTACTTCTCTGTATATATTCCTGTTTGTAATATATCTGTGTTATTCCATATGTTATTCCATGTTTGAGTTCTTTATTGGTTCTACCTTGGACTATCACCGTGGTACAAGGAACTGGACCATAACAAGAGACTAAACCAGTTCTCCTACTAAGCTAGTGAGGAGGGTGGGTAGACACCCAGAAGGATAAAAAATAAGAGTAGATGGACCTTCTTGTAGAGTTAACAGCCATCTAGCACAATGGGGAAGGGAATTGCTCAGCTGTGCAGTGACTCTACAGCTACACTTTGTCATGGGACTAATGACAATTATGATGATGATGCTGATGATGTATGTAATTTCATCTTTGTATGTTACTGTTATGTAATATTATCATTGTATATTATTAAAGAAAAACACAAGACTGATTCTCTCATACATACCACAAAGCAGTGTGTATGGTCCCCAGAGTCTGTCTCTTCTCTGGGGTTGGTGTTTATATATCTGTCATCATTTTATTCTCAGGCATGTACATTTTTGATGCAGGTGGGTCAATCACATATTCATATGTTGGGACAGCTGCTGATATTGGATTTATCACAGATCTTCACTACTGAGCTAGGATGTTATGTTTTAGGTTAATCCTGTATCTGGCTTCTCTGAAGGACATTGAGTGTAAAGTTTATTTTGTTATGATCTGAGGTGAGACAAATACTACATATAGATATCTACAAAATATGCTATTGTTTGTAAGTTCAGTTCTTAACAGGTACTCCATGAATCAAGACTTGTACCAACATTGATGAATCTAACTCATATATACCTGACTTTACTGACTTTCTTAGTTTGCTTACCTTTGCAAAAGATCAGCCCCCAATAGTCATGAAATCTTAAATACAGAAGAAAAGAATTTTTCCTATATATGCTGCTATAACTAAACTTAGATTGCATATTGTGCTATTTGCAAATCCACATGCAACAAAAATGTTGATGAGACGTGCAACATTAGATACCAATTTTTCTGTGAGTCTAGTGAAACAGCTTTTCACAATAAACATTTATGGCACTGTTTTGGGGAAAGCAAAGAAAGAAAAATTAAGGTTTGGAAACAAAAGACATGTTTTTGTTTAATAACATAAAAATAATAAGATTTGCAGGTAGTATAACAATGAGCAAATCAGAAAAAGAAATTGGCAACTTGATTTGAATTCTGTCTGACTTTGCTCCATTCACTTTCACACAAATGTCTTTGGAAAAGGTAGCAATCCAGCTCTTCTCTTCAACAAATATAGATTAAATAGCAGAGCAAACTTGATTCTCTTGCCTTGAGGTGGTGAAGTCTAGAAGGAAAACTCTGAATTCAAAACCAGCTAGAAGAGGGATGGGCTCCATTAAACGATCTTGCTCTAGACACACCACTACTACTATGGCTGCATTACATGTGGTACTGCTAAGACTCTAATGAATTATGAGACTCATGATATGATATGACAATCCTACAAAGGGAGACCATACATGTGGATAACTACAAGTTAATTTATTAATAGATACTTAAGCTTTGTCTGGCTAAAAGCAGCATTGGTGAGAGTCAAACTTATAATTACTCGCCTGCAAAACTAACTTATTAACCATTTCTCTATGGCAAGTTTACAAGTTTTCTTTCTTTCTTTCTAAATTTATTTGTATATATATCTTTATTAAATGAAAATTGTTTTTAATATTGTTAATAGAATCTTTTTTTACTTTATGGTATTATATAGTTTCAATAGCTGACTAGTATTGATCATATTTGATTTCAAAAACTCCCCAACCATGCTATTATTAAATAGGAATTCTTTCTTTGACAAGTAGCAAGGGAATGTTACATAGAATCTGCTTTGACATTTAAGCCAATGGGGGTTGATGCTTAAATGAGAGTAAATGATCAATGATATACTGGGTTCATGCTTTTCAATGACAGCAAATAACAATGAATGAAATTGAAGCACAAGAGACAAACAAGACATTTAGACTTACCATTAATTAGTGATTTTATTGAAAGAACAACCAAAGTTTTTTTTTCATTTTAATATATGCTTCATTTTTTTTTCCCTATTTCCTTTGAAACAAATGTCAGAGAACCAGAATTCAATTGTAAATGTTAACCTTTCAATCTGATTTACATCTCACTTCATGAGATTTTTGAGTTTTCAAAAGCATAGGACAAAGCAAACTCAAACCATGTTTGTCTGTCAATCCAATATATGTATAAATAATAGCCAGAACTGTTGGAGCAAAAACTAATTTTAGAATTATGCTTCCTTGTAGATATGTTCTTTGCCTGAGGTGTATTGTCATTGCATAGAACATCTTGTTTGCAAAATAAGACCACGAAATTTAAACCTAGGTATCATCAAACTATAAGAAACCTTTTCAAGAAACTATTAAGTTGGTGCAAAAATAATGTCGTTTTCTCACATAGTAACATATGTGAGAAAACGACATTATTTTTGCACCAACCTAATATATATATCTTTAACAAAATCTGTATTAACATGTGATATATTTTAGGCTTTCATCTCTCCACAATATTTATTATTCCAGATATAAGCATTTTTCTAGATATTATAGTTTAGACTAAAATTTCTTACAGTTTCCTCAGAAGTATGAAGACTTCTTGCAATTGTAAACTTTATTCTTTTTATGTTATTACTCATTTCAAAGAGATACCTTTTGATGTATAATATTCTCTCCTAAATGATGATGATTCTGTATTCCATAGTGTTGAAATTCTTTGATATCTATTGCCAGTATTGCTCAATATTAACATTTTCTCTATGCTTTTTAAGCTTCTATAGCCATCACATTTAGACACAGCCTAGACAACATCAATGAAATTCTTCATGAAAAGATTTATCTATATTCTTCTTCTATGTGATGTGTCCCTTCACTAAGTTGGCGACCATGGTTCTCAACAACTTCCTTTCCCTTGTAGCTTTTAAAAATGTTTGTCTTTCCTAATCCGCATTCTGCCAACCATTTATACAATTTCGTTAGGTAGGTTTTCCTCATCAGGTTATATACTTCTGTCTCTTTTGCATTCAACATGTCCTGTGAGTATCAAATCTTCCAAGTCCTCTTTCCTCATTATGTGCCCTAGAAATTTCAATAATCTCTTTCTGATACTAAGCATAAGTGTCATTTTTGTTTTCATTTTCCTTAAAACTTTGTTGTTGCTCTCATGTACAGTCCATGGTATTCTCAGCACCCTTCTGTAAAACCACATTTCTGCTACTTCAAGTCTCTTCTTTATCTGTGAGAAAATTTCCAACATTCACTGCCATATAGGAGGACTGATATTACATAACAGTCCAGTAATATTTTCTGTGTTTCTAATGAAATTTTCCTGTTTCTTAACTTGCTTAACTTTTTAAAAGGCATCTTTCACCCAAGCAATGAGTCTTCAGATTTCAGTGTCACATTTTCCTTCCTCTATTAAAACACTTCCTACATATTTAAATTTTTGTATTTGCTTGATTTTGGTGTCTCCAGTTCATAGTTGGCATCTTGAGCTTTACCTTTTGCTGACAACAATATATTTTGTCTTCTTACAATTGATTAGTCCTTTCTTCCTGCTTTCCTTTACTACCTTCTGATTTTTATTTAAAATTAACCAAAATCAATATTCATAATAAACAGTTATAAATATCAATTTTAATGTTTAAACATGAAGGTTATTATTTTATTTATATATTAAGATCTTTGACATTACAATGAAATATTTGCTTTTTGCTTATAATTTGAAAGGCGATAATTTTGAAGAGTGAAAAGTAAAAAAAAGATACCCTCTGTTTCAGACTGTGTCTAGTTTTTATATCTGAGTCTCTACAATTTAAATAAAGGTGTATAAACTTGCAAATATTATTGAATCACCACACTTACAGGATATTCAAACAGATTCTTCAATTTGCAACAAAAGAAAAAATTATAGATATGACACAAAACAATATTTGTTTAAAAGTTGAATATTTTGACTACATGAAATATGCCTCAAATGAATTAGATTAACTTATTTAAATTAATGGTAATTTTGTTTTCAGATTAATTAGAGGAAAAATGATTGAATTATAGAATAGGTAAAAAAAACAAAAAAACAAAAAAAAAACAAATAGAACCCAATTAATATTTTATTGTTCTTCCATAAGCTTTGATGAGACCAAAGTTTAAACATTTTGGTCTTAATTCAAAAACAAGTTGTTTTATGCTCAGGCAAAGAACATATCTAAGATGTATGATTCTCACAGTATTAAATTTTTGGGAACACTAATTATGTCCCTACTCTCAGATCTGTAATAACCATACCCCACCTTAAAAATAGTTGAAAAAATTCCAAACCTCTCTCAGTGGGTGGCATAGCTAAAGTGTGTGCATAGTGTGTATATATATATATATATATATATATATATATATATATATATATATATATATATATATATATGTGTGTGTGTGTGTGTGTGTGTGTGTGTGTGTGTATGTGTGTGTGTGTGTGTTATAAAAATATAGTTTTAATGTATGCTATATTTATGAGTTAAAGTGATAAATATCAGGAGTAGAACATATGTAAATATAAAAGTGAACATGTTTAAACACAATTGTCAGCCCACTGGTTGGGCCTGATGATTGCGTTTAAGCACGGAACAGACTGTCACTGCTGAGTGTTGACCTCAATTTTATATATATATATATATATATATATATATATATATATATATATATATACATATATATATATATATACATACATACATATACATATATATATATATATATATATATATATATATATATATATATATATACATATATATATATATATATATATATATATATATATATGTATATATATAAACTATTAACAGGACCAAAGGATGAAAAAGAAAGCAATACATACCCTCAAATAAACTTTTGTCAAGGAAATTAACTGGAATTTATATGATAACACCTATAGCAGTGCTGTGGCTTTAAAAGAAACACCCTGGGTCTGTTCACAGGTTTCACATTGTCAACAATGATAAAACAGCCTGAAATACATCACAGAATAATGTTTATTGTTCAGCCAAGACAACAATAGCTTAAATAGTTTAAGTTGAATCGCCTTCCACATTTTAAATTACTTGAAATGAAAAGGTCCTTCAACTGCCAGTAGTTTCTTGAGATTACAATCACTTTTATTCCAATACAGCCTATACAGGCTTATACAACAAACCCAAAAGAGTCACCTCATAAAAGTGCCATCTGATGGTGAGCTGCAGCTCACACCTCTAGCTATGCTTCTGACCTCCCTTCATTCTTATTTCACAACTCCCATTTCGCTTATTAATGTTCAATATTCAACATTATTCATACCTTTTCATAATCCGTTTGTGGCTATATACAGCAATGCATGATGATTCGTAATGAAAACAATAACAAATGAAAGACTTTAGAAATACACTTTGTAAGGGTTATCTTCATTTGTGATAAAAACTTTGATACTTGTTTTACCCTTAATTCAAGTTTTAGTGCCTGGATTTGGTTGTAGATATTAGTTTTCACCAAAATCAGTATAAATTAATAATTCATAAACTATATTTTAATATGATGAGTAATTACATTGTGTACATTACTGATAAATTAATCAAAATTAATGCTCGTATAGTTTTAAAAAATATGTCTGAAAATTTGTTCCACTCGTGGAACCAATGGACACTAAAAGGTTAAATAATTTGCTTTATGTTTACATGCCATTCCTTCATTCAAATAAACAAAATTCAAGACTAATCCAAACTTACTCATCAGAAGTTCCCAACACCCACCCTGTTTATTCCACCCCACCCTGTAAAAAAAACAAATGAACCTTTAAGCTTGGTGTTGTGATGTCTTCTAGTTTGTGATGTAGAAGCTCTACCTCCATACCAAATGACTACTGACTTATTAGTAGTTGCTTGATTCTATGCAAAATAGGGCATGTCCATTTTGCCTATATCACTACAACTCCCAGAAACAAAAAGGTTTTATGCCCTTCATTGATCTATGACTTCTCCGAATAATAATACACGGTCTTATCTTTGTCTCATGACAGGTTTACCTGGTTCTTTTTATTGGGGATCTATTTCTGGACTCATCTTCATTCTGATCTTCCAGCTCCATAATATGTAATATTTGTTTTTATTTGGTTGCCTTTCTATCCTGAACTCTAACCACTTCAGGCAATCCAAAGAATGAATTGTCCAAAACTGAAAAATAGTCTTTAACATGCATATAATCCATATGAATGCAAACCTATGGCTCTTTTTCTTTAGGCCATGAATGTATTTTATTTCCCTACATTTTAGGCATTTTTCTATGTATTTTTCTACATCACACAAATGCCTAGGCCACCAAGCTTTGAATTTTAATAATCTCTGTGTTGCTGTTATTCCACAATGAACATCATTGTGTACACTTTTTTACACCTCTTAATTTCTTTGGTGGTATTAAAACATTTCCATTGCATATAAGACCCTTCTCTAGAGTTAACCAGTGCCTTATCTCTTTACAGGGTCTCATTTCCCTAGAATAATCACTCCATTTCTTTCTTTTGATTCTGCATGCAATCTTGCTTAATACCAGAATCTGCAAATACAAGATGATCTTAGAGTAATAAATCTGTTTCAATCCAGTGCAATATTTTATCTTTTGAATTGTCTGATCTTTCTAATGGTTCATTGTTGAACTTTAGTCATGATAGAGCCTCTGCATGTGGAATAGCGTTTCTTTTCACATATTCAATGTTGAAGCCAAAAGTCATGATCTATATAGTACATCTTAAAATTCTAGATGTAACTTTAGATAACTGCTTCCTCGGTTAAAAATAAACTGTAAATGTTTATGATCAGATTTAAGCAGAAACTTTCTGCCTAATAAAAATTGGTGAGATGTATCTGATAACTAATGCTATTTTTAAATATTTGAATAGTTAGCCTCAGCTGACATTAAACTTCTAGAAAGTTACATTATAGGATAACCTTTTTGAGACAAAACCATTGATGTGGTGTGCTCACTTGCATCCATAGTTAAAGTCACTTCCTTTTCAGGTTAAAAAATTTCAAAGTTCTTTCTTTAAGTTTTCAAATGCTTTATTCTGCCAGTGAGTCTGTAGTGAGCACAAAATAATAGTGACTTCTTTCACCCACTCCCATCAAATTCGGAGGACTAAGGAAGAAGAAAGAAAGGAACTCCTGAGCCTATGTGAAATTGTTTTTAGACCAGTGAAAACCTTCACTTCAAAGAAATTAACCAGTCAGCTGAGAAGAAGGAAAGGAAGTAGTGAGACTATATGAAATTCTTTTTGATATAAAATGAGAAGAAAAATTAAATTAAAGAGAAGAGTGTCTGAAGTCATGTGAAAGGTTTTGTTTCTGTTCCTCATGACCATCATTGAAGTTCTCACTAGTGTAAAATTACTCTCCAATTATATTATCAGCCTCTAACCAGCATTTCAAATAATTTTCTCTCAACAATCCAAGAAAGCTAAGTATTTCCAACTCTCTTCATATACTTTTTAACATATACGAACCATATATTCCTTCAGTGAGCAATTCTCTTACCTTTGCCTTAAACATTTTTGAATATTATTTTGTGTTAGATCATTTAATCTGTTGTATGAACATTTCCTCATCATGCCAATACATTAAAACTATGGATGTCTGCTTTATTTTTCCTGAAACAAGCTACTGTAAGTGTGTAAATTCATCAATAAATTCCATATCTTGTTTTGTTAAAAATTATCTGTGTGTTTCCTTGTCATTATCATTCTTCATTAATCTTCTTGGGGTGGGTAAATTAACAGTGAATTTTAACCCATAAGCCCCACACCACTATAAGTCCATTTAAATTTGCTGTTCTTTTTTCATAACTCTGCAAAGGGTTTTATCAATCACTAAACTTTGGCAAAGATCTGTTGTAAAAATTGGCTAACCCTAAAAAGATTCTATTTCTTTTTTATTTGTAGGTGTAGATACCTCTGCTATTTTCTTTATCAAATTTGTGTCTGGAGAAATTCCATTCTTGGAAATCTGGTATCCAAGATATGTTCTTGTGTTGCAATTTAACACACATTTATCCTTGTTTATGGTCATCCCAACATTTTTTTTAATTTTTTTAAAAACATGATCCTTCTTTTGTTTTAGCTCTTCTCTACTGATAGGATCAATACATATATTGTCTTGACAGATGATCATATTCTTAACCTTGCCAGTTAATACATTTTCAATGGCTCTTTGAAAAATAGCACTTGCAGTTTTTACACCATAAAGCATACACATCCATCTGAGTGAATCTCTTGGAGAGTTAGTCATAGTGATCTCTTTAAATTTTTTATCTATATGTTCCTGGTTATAGGCAGATTTGAGGTCAATTTTGGCAAAGTATTTAATTCCCAACAACCCATGAATAGCAGTTTCAATGTTAGGAATATTAGGTAACAAATCAGAGCATATTTTATGGTTTACTTCTATTTTGTAATACCCACAAATCCTTAATTCTCCAGACAGTTTTCGTAAAAAAAAGCAATAGGTTAGGCCCAATTAGTAGAACCGGGGGGGGGGGGGGGACATGCTCTAAAATTACTTGCTCAATCATGGTTTTTAATTTAGCAACTACTAAATGTAGCATGTGAATGAGCAGTCTGTGAGACTCAAAGTCAGAGGAGTAATTATTTTCTTTTCATTGAATTAAAAGTACCCTTTTAATATCCTGATATCATTACTTTCCAACTTTATGCTGTTAACTAAATTGGTTGTATTTATTTTCAAGACATCTATTCCTATGAGTCCATGACTTTTTTTACATTTCACTACCATGATGGAAATAATTTTGAAATGTGTTTTTATCACATTATTATTTTTACACATGATAATTTGATGTGCTGTATGCTTCAGCATTATTCATGGATGTATTGAATTCTTCAATTAACTCTAATTATTTCAGAAACTCAATTGTTAGAATACATCTTGTGTTTTTGCATGAAGCATCACACATACCTTTAATTAATCTCAATTATATCAACCCATCTTCAATGGTCATTTCTTCAGTGCCAAGTTTTTCAAATTCTCAGGATCTGGAAGCCTGTCAAAGCTTGTGTACAGACTGTATTATTGCTTTGTCTGGGTTTTGTTTGCTTGTGAGAAACCTTTGTCCTCTCAGCAATAGCCAACTTCTTTATTGGCCACAAATTTCTCTTTATAATGACCAAAATTTGTAAAATCCTCCAATTCTCTAGGTTATGTGACGAGAGAGATTTTTCTGATGTCCTCACATCCTGCTGAAGTCAAAAAGTTATCTGTAATCTTGTTCTCCTCTCCTGCAACTTTGTGGCCTTTTAACTTATTGGCCTGCAACCTGTGCAGCAAAACAATGAATCCATGTTTCCACAAAGTGCAGCTCATCCAACGGTGTTAGAGATCCTATCAGTAATACCATATTGTCGTGATATCTTCTCTACCTCTGTATCAATTGATTACTGACTTATTAGTAGTCACTTGACTCTAGAACAAGTCCATTTTGTCTATGTCAATATACTTGAAAAGAAAGCATTATTCCAAGCAAATCGATCACTGCACATATGTAAGGTTTGACTGTCACTTTTTATAGTAGTGTAGTTTGAGAGGGAGACAACTATCGGTGCCTTCAGTATCCACCACTTAGACATTCAAGTCCTAAGAGTAAGTGGAGTGGTTCCATAAATTTTGCTCAAAGTTGAATATGATATTTACACTTTTCATTTATTCTTGATCTTACAAGTAAAAGAAATAAACTACAACAGGTACAAGATATAAAATACTTAAATCAAAATCAAGATATCAAAGAAGCAAAACTTTCTTTTACAAAACTGCTATCTTTATCCCAATATGTTGAAGTTGGTGCCATGAATATTATGAAGACTGAGAAAAAGAAAGAAAAAGGTTATTTGACCTGGTCTCTAATCATATATCCAGCATTTGTCAATCTCAGATAGTTAGTCATTGGTTAATGGAACCCTAGAAAACAAGTTGAATGTTCTTTGTTTAAAAGGAGTGTTGTGGCTCAGAGATATATTATATTTCAAATGCTATAGTCCCACTTTTGTTGACTTCAAAATATAGTTTGCTTGCTGGTATTCAGTATAATTTAAATTTGTCTTTAAACCTGATAAGTTATTTTTTCTTCATCCATATTTATATTATTCACTTTCATGTATATTTTTTATTATTTTACATTTCTATTTCTCCTCTTAAAAAGGTTCAGCCAGTTGAACCAAATATAACAAGTAACACACATAAAACCTTGAAGCAGCATGCAATGTTTTAAACAGGAAATGGAAGCTGTCCATGCACAAATGCAAATATAATTGATGGACACAGCTAAATGGAATATTGTCCATATTGTATTTGCTATAAACCCATTAAAGTACTTAAAGGGTTTGCCTCTCTCTCTCTCTTTCTCTCATATCTATATGTTGGAAAATATCGCCATCAACTTCTGATCTGAACTAACTCTTGGTTTTTGAACATGCTAGGATATAAAAATACCATGACTTGACTTTTATACACAGCTTTGCTAACATTATGGAAACAGATAACTATACATATATGAATACCTATATAATTATGTATTTGGACAGCAATCCTTCTTTTATACAAGTTTCATTAAAAACAGCTGGTAAGGTACTGCAGTTAAGTTTTTACATAATTCTTCTTGTGTTCTTAAATTTTTTTTTCTTTTCTGGACATAAAAGTATATAGAAATTGTTCAACTGTTTTGTATGTCCAAATACTTTTGGCTATTCTTTTAGCCATTATCAATGATGATTTTATTTTTAATTTTAATTGAATGTATGGATTTTTTTATGTATAAATCTAGAGTAATAAGAATGTTTTATTTTCCAAACATGGTTAGCACATTGTGGCTGTGTTCATAGTTGATATTATTGAGTGTTGGCTTTTTCTTTTTTGTTAATAATGCCTCCATTATTTTTAGCCTTTTTTTACATGTGGATGAAGCTGTTATATTTGTATTGTCCATGAGTATGTTGTGGATAGAGTTTGGTAGGTCTCTATGTGTGTTTAAATGAGACCTAATTAGTCAGAGAGATGTAATGTGATTCTTCTTGTTTGTTAAGTCTGTAATGTATGTCCAATATAATTAGTCATAAATTTGGTTTGATCAGGAACACAGTTCTTTAAGGGACATGGGAATTTATAAATAATATTGGTTCTCTATAATTTGGATCTTGCAGGTGAATTATTGTTGTTAACAATGAGGTTAACAGTTATAATTTTTTTTATAGCAGATTATTTAATTTTCTTGTTTTTCTCAACTGGAGTTATATGTTTCTTTATAATGTTTCAAAGGGAATATTCATCCAGCTTATAGTTAGTGTGCATTTGATTTTCATAGAGAATGTTAATGTTATTGTTTTTATCTGCACATTCAATGTTGCTAATGGTTAACTTAGAAAGAAAAAGTCTAATTTGCTGATCTATGAGGCAATTTGGAAAACCATTATTAACTAGCATCTGTTTCACATTGTCAAGTTCTTTAAAGGAAAGTGGTGTGTGTGTGTGCTAATTTACTGACCACTATCCTGCAATAGGCACTTTACTGGGGGTGATATGTATATGAAACAGACAATTTTATAAAATTGAGAACTTTTCTTGTTTTTTACTTAAAAGAATACTGTTGCCATATCTGGTCAGGTGCTCCTGCTACTTAGCATCTCGACTTCAGCCACTTTCTCCCCAATGTGACATGGCTTCCCTCTGTCTTTTTTATAAATATGTTCATGGCTACTGCTGTGACAAGCTTTGGTGCCCATATTATATGAGTTTAAGCGTGCTACTAGATTGGCATCTAGGTCCCACAATTTTACTGTTGAATTAGGTAAATGTAACTGCCACTTCAACTCTAACAATTTTTTTTCTTGCACTTGCAATCTGTGGAACTCCCTACCATTTTCTTGCTTCCCTGATAACTACAATCTTCAAAAATTTAAAGGCAACATCAATCACCATCTTCTTCAACCCCATTCATCTTTTATCCTTTCCTCGATCACCCACTATACCCAGTCTATTCTCTCACCTTCATACTCTGTAACCTCCTATGTACTAGTAGCATTCCCACCTTGCTTGGGGTGAAATGATTTAAAAAAACTTTTTCTCCCATAATAAAATATATATTTTTGTAAAGGAGTTTTTTCTTTTTAATTTTGCACATCACATTTTCAAAATTTCAGCCATTAAAAAAATGTTTGACCAGCCTAAATTTAAAATATAGGCCCAAACTACTCCTAAAGCAAGTAGGAAGATTTCCAGTTTAAAAATAACTAAATAAAAAAAATGTCCCATATCTAAGTGAACAGCAACAGTTACCCATAACAGTCACTGAAACAAGTGTAAGTTACACCCATATTGGAATGTTGCTAGTTGCTGGGTAAAATCCAAATTTTTTCATAATAGAACAAGGGTCATAAGCAAGAAGATATGAAGAAAGAAGAAAAAGTGAGAGAGAAGGAAAATTGATGGAGTGGTGAGAAAGAAAGAAAGTAAAAATTAGTCATTCTTAGTCTTCTAGGGAAAGGAAATAAAGAGTGCACAATTATAAGAAGGAGTAGCTTTTGGGGGGAAGGATTAAAGTAAATGGATCTGAAGAAAAGATGGAAAAATAAAAACAGAAAAGGAGAAATTCAAAAGAAAGTCAGAGAGAGAAGATAGTGAAGACATGAAGAAAAATGTGAGGGAGAGAAAGAGAGGGATTGGATGTGGAAGGAAAATAAGAAAGAAATAAGAAAGAAAAGGAACCTTTATTGGCAATGAAGGACTAGAAAAGAGAAAAAGATGAATAAATAGGAAGTGAAATGAAAAGAAAAATATGTAAAAGATGAGAGTTGATATAAATAAGAAATGAGAAAAAGACTGATAAAAACAAAACAAAATGGTAAATATATAGAAGGTCTCTCAAAGAAAGATGGAGTAAGAAAGAGAGAAATGGTATGTTGGCCAAAACAAAGAGAGAAAGCTAGAAATATAAAGATAAGCAGGAAGCAAAAATAAATAATTAATTCCTAGAGAAAAAGAAGGAGAAAGCAACAAGACTTCTTTAGGTTTACCAAATTAATACTTTTCACCTTTTTTATACTTTTGGTGCAGTTATCAAGAAGATTCAGTAAATTTTAGAGGTTTTGTCTAAAACAAGTTTTCACGGTTTATTTAGTAACATATATAAATAAAAGAACCAGGGATAATACCTAACAATCAATAAGAGATTCAGAAATGCAGTTCTATACTCTAATCCAAACTCCAATTGTGGAATTGATTACTTACCATTCATATGTAAAACTCACACTTCAATTATAGAAATTAAAGAAATCTAAAGCAATGTCTAAACTAAAATAAAAACGACTCCAGGATGACTCGGTTTGCAAGCAGATGTATGCTGATGCAGTTATGAACAAATATAAAAACTTAGAAGAGGTCAGGCTTTCAAAGTGAAACACCTTCAGGAAAGTTGTAGCAAATGAGATCAAGAAAAACAAGAAGGAAAAAAAAAATAAAATTAGACAAAAAAAAAAGAGAAGAAAAGAAATAAAATGAGACATGACAGATGAAATTCTTAAACTGATGAAAAACAGACAGCAATGCCTAGGAATGGCATAATGTATATAGGATGTTAAGCAAAAACATCAGGATGAAATGCATGTAGACAAAATAGGAATGGCTCAATGAGAATTGTGAAGAAATAGAAACACTGCAAAACATAGATAAAATAATAAAAGAAATGACAAAAGATGTGCTACTCAAAAAGATGTATAAAATGTAAAAAGGGAATGCTCATAATAGAAAAAGAAGAGATACATCAAAGACAGAATAAATTACATCAGAGAAACTTTCAACACAAACAGAGGAAAACTGACACTATATAAAAACATGGAAGCACTTGTGTTATATAGGAATAAAGTGCTGCTGCCAATACTTGAGTTTGAACATAGATCACCAGTGAGCAAACACAGGCGATCTTGTTATTGAATTAAGTAGACCACATGACCATAGAGGAAACAGATATATAGGAAGTAGCAGACAAATAATGATCACTATTTCTAGTCTATCCTCTATACTATACAGATCACCATTTCTATTCTATCCTCTATTACTATATGGACTGCTATTCTCTACTCTATTCACTTTACTATTTCTCTATTCGGACCACTATACAGATTACTGTTCAAGTGAGTATTATCGAGCAAGTACTATTAGTGCGAGTGATATTCAAAGGCAACTGACACCAGAATTGTTCAATGGCATACTATGGTTGTATCTACAATTACAAAGGCTCTACTACAATGAGTATTACCAAAATGACGAGTATTTGTTGACATCACAAAAGTGGCAACAAGTGTTTGTTGACATCACAAAAAACTTGCAATATTAATATCTGATGGTAAAGATGTTTAGAGTTACATGGAACAGGAAGTTGTGGAGAACCATGATCGCCTACATCCGGGAGGAACATGGCACATAAAAGAAAATATAAAATTATCAGTTTTAGAGTTTATCAATTTTAGAATTGGAGATCTCATGACAGTCTTGAAAGCAAAATGTGAAAATACTAAAATTAGATGACAATCAAGGAGATTGAGCTTACATAGCCCAATGACCAACAGTTTCCAAACAGTTTTGACAACATAATTTCCTTCTCAAGGTTTTGGTTAACCTGTGGTATAATTTCCTGGCACTTCTCAATAGTGTTACATGTTGTGATCACCTTCCAGATCATTATTATCAAGAAGTCATTTCCTGACAAATCAACCATTAGTTTGAAATCCAGGTCTTATGGTCAGAATATTAAAGCTCTAACCACTTGGCCATACCCCTATATATATTTATATATAGTATGGCCATAAAGTCACATAAAATAAGAATCTTGGAAGATGAATTTAATCAGCTATTTCTGAGTATCACTCCATATAGGTAAGAAATAAGTGATTAATCATATATATGAGGGGGAGGTGTTTCAAAAGTTTTCATTCTGAATTTTCTCCCTTTTAAAATGATTCTAAATTATTGTTTTATTTGATTAACTTAATATAATATATTGCTTATATATATTGTTTGAACAATTTCTGGTGAATTACATTTCAGAAACAATTGATGATTTCTATTTGAATTTCTGAAATGAGGAAATATCATTTACATTGTCCTTATCTTTGTTGTTAAAAATTGTGCTTTCATCAGAAAAAAGCCAGAATACACAATAGCTGAAATGTTGTGATAATAACAACAATTATGAGGACAATAGTCCAAGTGTAAATAATAACAATTGATAATAATCAACAAAAATCATAATCAGAAATTGAAGTGAATTTTGTTTTATTTTGAAACAGAAAAACTTTGATTGTAAGCAAAATGTCTACCACAAGGGCTGCCCTTCAGATGCAAATGTCAAATATGGAATTACTGAGTATCATCCAGAAGAGGAGATCCCTTGAAGACATACTGTTGTCAGGATGGTCGATGAAGCATCCTTTGTTGAATAATAAAAGTATTTGTCAAAAAACCAAAGTATTATTTTGTGCTGTCATGTCATTAAGAATGTTGAACTCAAAATCTTTGGAATATATCTCTCTCTCACACACACACACACACACATATATATATATATATATATACACACACACAGGATTACTACAAATATAAAATTTATCACTTAGCTGATTGATGTTATATTCAGCATTCTGATTCTAGAGTTTTGTCGAAAAAAATTTTTGTAATCATTTGGTCTACACATCAGGAGGTTTCACCAATTATAAATAAAGGCAAAAGGAACATTTTTTTTACCAAAACATTTCATCCTCTGAAGGACTTTATCAAGGTAAATGCATTCCTTTTGTCTTTTTTCATACTGTCCTTTTATATATATATATTTATACCAAAATTTATATATATATATATATATATATATATATATATATATATATATTTAGTAAAAGAGAGTTGTATCAAACAGTGAGGAATAAAATGTATATTTATTATTAGTATAGATTTTAGCTCTGTTATTATACATTGAACATTCTTTTATTACCAGTAGCACTCACTCTGCACTATATATATATATATATATATATATATATATATATATATATATATATATATATATAGTGGGAGGCACGGTAGAGTAATGGATAGCGGCTTGGATTGAGGAATCGGAGATCCGAGTTATACATTACATTCACTTACGTGCTAATACCCTTGGGAAAGGTGTGAATCCTCTTCTTCTCCCTCCAGCTATGGGTAAATAGCAGGACAAACTAGGTTCTATAGCCTTGGATGGCAACTGGTCTAGGAGAAGGACAACTTTTAATTCAAAACCTGCGGAGGGTCGTTTGGGGACTTTGTGGCACGTAGTGCATGAGGTCTCTGTATTTGGTTCTTCAAAAAGTGTGGATGGTCCTGCATGAGGCCTTCACCACTATAATCAAATCTCATGTGCTGTTGGCAGGCTGTCGGTTTCCTAGGAACTGATCTGCTTGACCCTCATACGTCGAATTCAACAGGAGAGTCGAGTATATATATATATATATATATATATATATATGTGTGTGATAAAATATAGTTTTAAGCTATGCTATATTTATGGGTTAAAGTGCTCAATAGCAGGGAAAAAGCATATGTAAATATAAATATACCAAGCCACTGTAAAATCAGCAGATAATGAAGAAAAAATATACATAGGAGTAACTGAAGGACACTGGAAACAAAGCAAAATATCCTTTACAAATACTAAATACGCGAACAGCACAATGCTTTCTAAACATATCTAGGAGATTAAAAACAAAAAACAAAATGATACCAAAAATTTCATGGAAAATAAGAAAAACAACATCAGCCTACAATAATCAATCCAAAAACTGTAAACTCTGCCTGAAGAAAAAAATTGCTATAATTACCTTCCCAGACAAAAATAAACTATTAAATAAATCAGAACTAATCTCAAAATACAAACACAAAAACAATCTTTTACTATGTTACTTAAAAATCAAAAACTGTAAACGAACAAAAATAAGTAAAATAAGTAAAAACAAGTGAAATAAATTAACTGAAACAAATAAATAAATAAATAAAGTAAATAATAAACAAATTAACAAACCACATATGAACAGATAAATATAAGAAAATGTAGTAATAACAACCAATAATAAAATAATCAATAATAAATAAAACAACATTATAAATAGCCAAAAAATTGCATTCAGATCCACAATTATTCCCAGGCTCTAGAATAATTTGAAACACAGCTGTTAATACCAACCAAAACAACTGTTAGAATAATACAATAGACTACCCAACATGCATCACTGACCTGTATATATAAATAGTCAAGCAAAAAATATAAATATAAAAATATAAATGTGACATTATGGTGTCTGTGTAAGGAAATGTTGTGTAGACAAGATGTTTCGGTGAAAGGAACAATATATGAACAATCGGGTCAGTGACTGAGGCTAGCTAAGTTATCAATAAGACAAGTGAGGACCAGCTTCCTCCTTTACCATTTTGCCCTTGTAATGTATTTTTACACTTATGCAATAAATATTTGGCCTGATGATTGCATTTAGCATGAAACAAACTATTGCTTCTGGTTGTTGACTTCAATGTTCACTTTTATATATATATATATATATATATATATATATATATATATATATGTGTGTGTGTGTGTGTGTGTGTGTGTGTGTATATATATATATATATATATATATATATATATATATATGTATATATATTAAAAAGAAGAGAAGAGAGGTGCCGCAAACTTTTTGGGTTGTAATGTGGATTTATTTAGGAAAAAATATTATGCTTTGTTTTCCATAATTTTACTACATGTGTTTCTGGTCTCGCAACCATCTTCAGGTAAAAGCGGAGATTTCCACATATTATTAAAAATAATTAATTTTCTCCTTATGTTTTTCAATGTTAAATATTCTCGATATGAGACATTTTCTGTTTTTGTGTTAGTAATCCGAATTTCTTTCTTGAATTGGCAATGAAGAGTTCTGCACGAAGGGTCATAAAACAATTAAGGTTGGTCCAAGCGAAATGATGAATTAGTGTATTGGGGCAACAGATCATTATTTAAACATATATTGTTAAATATAACAGCCAATGAATGTCTATTATGTTTGATCATGTGCTGTTCTAAACTTCTATTATGGAGTCCACCCTTTTCTGATATAAATGGACTCGTCCTGCTGCCATAAAATAGCCACAGTCAGTCAGTCAGTCAGAGAGTCTGAAGGTAGAGGAACAGGTAGAGGAACAGGGTGGAGGAACAGAGTGGAAAGTACATAGACACTGTGATTGAGTTGACGTTAGAAGTCAGTTACAAGGACACCCAACTCTAAGGAAGTTTACTTCGAGACTGTATATAGCGATCTTTGATTAATACTAACCGGCGTTCATGGATTTTACTAACAGCATTACCTTTTGTATTTTGTGTAAATACATTTAATTTCTTAGCTTAAATATTTGCGTCTGTCATTTATTGGAGACCGATTTTTCACACGGAATCCACAACAACTTGGCAAACGAGGATTCGAAACTCACGTGGATAACCCACAACAACTTGATGAACGAGGATTCGAAACTCACACGGAAAGAAGAACTTTTCGTACATCTAACAACAAACAACTTGGCGAACACACACGGAAAAACTAATCAACAGAAGAAAAATCCTTCCCTCATCGTTCAACAACAAATTAGTGACAAACAATTTTGAGGAGTAAAAATACATAAAATTGAGTTATCATGGAAGATTTTAAAAATATGCTGGTAGAACTGATAAAGCACCAAAATGAGCAACAATTAAAAATGCAAAAATACCAAAATGATCAGCAGTTACAGCTACAAGAAAAATGGCAAAAGCAAATATTACAAACGCAAAAGGAAAATCAAGATAGACAAACAGAGCTCTAGAAACTAATATTGAAAGTAGCGGGCAGCAAGCAATCAGATATTGAAAAAGAAGCAACATTTTCGCAAGACGCAGTGTGGAATACCATAGAGATTTTCAAATATTCTCTAAATGAGGACAAAAATTTTGGAGATTACTTCAGAAGACATGAAGACATCTTTAACATAGACTGTCAAAATTGGACAGAAGCAAAAAAGCTACGTCTATTGCTTAGAAAATTAGGAACTGAAGAATATACAAAGTTCGTGGATTATATCTTGCCAAAAAAGACGAACGAATTAAAATTTGACGAAGCAGTAACATGTCTTAAAGAACTCTTCAGCCCCAAAACATCACTCTTCCATAGGAGGTGGAAATGCCTTAACCTGGTAAAGAGTGATAATGAGGATTATTCTACATTTGCCACAATCGTAAATAAACATTGTTACGACTTCAAACTAGTGGAATTAACACCGGACAATTTTAAATGTCTCATCTTTGTTCAAAGGCTAGTTTCTACAAAAGATAGCGAAATGCATAGAAGAATGCTTGCAAAATTACAAAATGAACTGGGTCTAACATTACAGCAATTATCGGAAGATTGCCAGAGATGTTTAAGCATAAAGAAGGACGCAAGGGACATTGAAGAATCAGCTGTTTCTCATATACGTAAGTTAAATAAAAGTCTACGTTCTTCACCCTGCGCGGAAAGAAAACTAAAATTTTATGACAATGAAAAAAGATTCTCACCCTCCCCGGAAAGAAAAATAAAATATTATGATAAAAGAAAAAATACAACATACAGGACAAATTATGACGGATATCGAAACAAATATAAGCCCCCTCCATCAGCATGTTATCGATGTGGAGGATTACATTGGAACAAGGATTGCCACTTCAGATATAAAAACTGTTATGAATGTGGAAAAAAAGGCCACAAGGCATCCCACTGTAGAAATAGAAAAGATACTAATAGAATAAGAGCTACAAGAATGAATAATGATGACAACACCAATGTAAGAAAATATGTAGAACTGGAAATTTTAAACAAAAAGATTAAATTACAACTGGATTCGGGTTCCGACCTCACAATAATCAGCTTACAGACATGGAAAAAACTCAACAGACCTACCATGTTACACACTCAAAAAATTGCCAAGTCGGTTACAGGCAAACGAATAAAATTTGAGGGAGAAATAATAGTGAATGTTAAATTTCACGGCAAAACAAAAAAACTTAAGATATATGTCATGAAAGATACTGAAAATTTAGTAGGTATCGACTGGATGCAGAAATTCAACATTTGGGACCTACCTATCAACTCATTTTGCTAAAAGTTAGAGGTTGAACCATCAGATACCATAAAATTGAAGGAAGAATTATACAAGCAATTTCCTGAGGTATTTTTTAAGTGGGTTGAAACGATGCAACAAATTTAAGGCCAAAATAGAATTAAAAGAAAACGTCCAACCAATTTTCAGAAAGAAGCAAAATGTACTGTTTGCTACTATAGAAAAAATAGACAAAGAATTGGAGAGACTTGAACAAACTGGGATTTTATCTAAAACAGAGTTTAGTGAGTGGGCTGCACCGGTGGTTTACGTTAAAAAGAAGTCAGGAGAAATTCGCGTATGCGCAGATTTTTCGACAGGACTCAACAAGGCAATAAAGGACCACCATTACCCACTACCAAGCCCAGAGAAGGTATTTACAAAGCTCAACGGCGGTAAGATATTTTCAAAAATAGATCTTAGTGAGGCTTATTTACAAATCCCAGTACAAGAAGAGAGTATGAAAATCCCTTGCATTAATACGCACAAGAGATTGTATAAATTCAACAGACTACCATTCAGAATAAAAGTTGTTCCTGCAATTTTTCAACAAACAATGGACACAATATTAACTCCCCCCAAAAAGGGATCTAAGGAGGGGGGTATTATGGATCCACCCTTTTCTGATATAAATGGACTCATCCTGCTGCCATAAAATAGCCACAGTCAGTCAGTCATGAGGTCTGAAGGTAGAGGAACAAGTAGAGGAACAGGTAGAGGAACAGGGTGGAGGAACAGAGTGGAAAGTACATAGACACTGTGATTGAGTTGACGTTAGAAGTCAGTTACAAGGACACCCGACTCTAAGGAAGTTTACTTCGAGACTGTATATAGCGATCTTTGATTAATACTAACCGGCATTCCTGGATTTTACTAACAGCATTACCTTTTGTATTTTGTGTAAATACATTTAATTTCTTAGCTTAAATACTTGCGTTTGTCATTTATTGGAGACCGATTTTTCATGCGGAATCCACAACAACTTCATATGGTTGCTTTAATTTTGGGTGAAAATAAAGACAAAAATTGTTCAACATTTGGATATTTTTTATTAAGTTGGTCCTTGATCTAAGTTTTTGGCTTACATGAGCCATCTTCAGAGTGTTTATATGGATATATAAACAAAGATATTCACCATCAAAGATGATATTCTGTTATGTTGACATAGAAGATTACTATGCGATGATAGCAGTCATGGACTAGCAGACACAGGTTGTAAATTCATGATGCTGTTCAATGATGTTGTATCATGTGAGAGACCAAAATATTAACAGAACCATATGTCTAGATGCAATGTAATGTGTTGTGATTAGTTTGAAATGTAATTTTGTTGAGTGTAGGTTGCTTTGTTTTAATGTAGATGGCCTCCAATATCTGAAGGTTCTTTTTCTGTGTGTATGTGTAAGTATTGTTGAGTTATCAACTAATATCTGTCTCATATTATATACATGGCTATGTTTTTATAAGAAATGTTGTTTAATAGAACTAAGATCAGAAAGGTGACAGTTAAGTCTATGTAAAAACAATATATGTAGTTGGTTATTATTAGTATCAGCAAAACAATCTCTGAACGGGCATGTAAATTGATACATTACATTGGTTTTTTGTAGAGGATTTAGTTGTGTGGTCGTAGGGTTATTAGAGACTATGAGGTCAATTGTTTTAAATTTTTTATAATATATGGGTTTAACATTTCTACCTATTATGTTTTTGAATGTTGTTTCATCATGTTTGTAATTATTATACATTTGGTTACAATAGTATAAGTTAATAGTGTTATGTTTATTTTGATGTACACTATTATTATTAATATTATCAATTTTGTTAGAGATATTAAGTTTATTGAGATACATTTTAATTTGTTGATCAATGACAGAATTAGGAAATCCATTATTAACAAGAGTTTGTTTAATGTTATGTAATTCTTTATAGAATATGGTTTTGAAAGAAGATATAATTTGTGTGCATTGGATTAAGTTTTTTTATAATGGCTAACTTATATTATTGGGGGCATTTGATATTATAATTAAGAAGACACAAGTTAATGCTTGTGGGTTTCTTATATAAAGAAGTAGTAAATTCATGTGTGCTGGAATCAATAAATACATCAAAGAATGGAATTTTATTTATAATGTTAAGTTCTAATGTAGATTTTAGGACGGAGTGAATTTCAAATTTGTTTTTAAGTTGTGTAATTTGATCAATATTTTTAACTAAAATGAAAATGTCATCTGTGCATCTTATATATATAGGAGTTTATTAGTGTCATTAAATATTTTATTTTCTAAATGTGCCACATAATAATTAGAAAAAAGGGAGTATGACAGAGATCTCATCGCAATACTGTCTATTTGAGTATAAATATTACCTAGGGGGTCATGAAAAGGTACTTGAGCTGTACTTGCTAAAAATTTTCTTAAAATAGCGGGTTTAATATTGATGGGTATGTATATATATATATATATATATATATATATATACTTCAGGTATATGCGTGTAACTAATTCTGATGTCATGTATCACATTTTTATTGATATTATTACTTCATATTATAAAAATAAACAATAATCTGTGGATGCCAGAAAAATTTTGCGTCTTTAGTTATTCCATTATTATACTGAAAATTTATTTGAAGGGATCAATTGGTTTCATAACATTCCAGTTTTTCATTGGATTTTGATCTGAAATTTTCACTCTATAATGCTTTGGTCTTTATGATTAATATTCATTATGGAATTAAGTGCATAAACGAAGAAGTAGATTATGTTGATAAATAAATTTGTTATGTAAAATAAAGGTTTATCATTATTAGGCTATGAAGTTAATGATACATTTTTGTCATAATGATTTTCCTCACTAAAAATTTTCTCCCATACAAGTCTATTTTGGAAATTCATCATTACATCAAACCCTGGCATCAAAACTTCCCTACTCAAAGAGAACAGTGATCACAACCACTGATTTCCAGTGTCCCTACAATTCCAGACACTGTGTGTCCAGATTTGGTTTGCAAAGCCACCTCCAGATCTAATGATGAATTGCAAAGCAATGTCTTCTTCAAACCTGAAAGAAAATCATGTTTGTAAATTATGAATTTAATTGCTGTTTAAGATTTTAGTGTAGCAGATTTTTCTTCTTATAAAAACCAAATTTGGTGATATATAAGACCCACTCATTTTTTCCCCCCACAAAAATAGCTAAAAAAAATATCTTCCATGTCTTATATGTAAAATTGAGGTATGTAGTTGGTTAATGTTTACCAAGATTTTCATGACTTGCAGTATGTGTATCTAACCTAAATCCATAATACTATAATATTAACTTTAAAGTTTTCCATGTCATCAAATATGGTATATGATCATCTAATGGGTTATTCTATTTAATAGAAATATATACATATCTGATAGATTTGGATGAAATAAAAAGTATTTTGATAAGAATTATTAAATAAATATGAACTTTAAATAAAAATTAGACCGTTTGTATACTTGTTATTTTTCATTACTTAAACGTTATATTTTACATAATATTTTATTAACATTTATTATTAATATTTTAAACATGATTGCTTAGACACCCTTAATTTTAAACAGTGAAATTAATATCTACTGGTCTACTACTGGCCTAGAGATCAAAATTCTTACTCAAGAAAATGTACTGCCTGACAAGAATCAAACCTGTATTTCCTTTTTAATCTAGGAAATCACTTTTAAGCCAGACATGTTTGACTATTAAGCTGCAGGAAGCCATCATTGTAAAACAAAGCTCAATTTAAAGTCTATATTTGCAAACTTTATTTTCATAAAGTAATTTTTAAGCAATAAATGGATGTTTTAATCCAACATCTATTTCTTATTACTATAGTAATAAATAATAATGATGCTAGATTAAATTGCTTAACTTCAGTGATCATATGGGAACTGATGTGTCATGTGATATGACCATAAGCCTTTCATATTTTTCAGCCATATCAATTTGTAGAGAAAATTACATTCTTTTTATTTTTGTCAGATCAAATTTTTCATTTATATTCATTTACTTATTTATGAACTAATTTTTCTTATTTCCTTTTGTCTTTTCTAGTTTCTAATGCCATTTTAACCTGAACCAGCCTAATAGAGCCTTTTCTATTCATGTCTCTACACCAGGGTAAAGTTCATTCCTTGCTGCTGGTACTATGTAACCCAATACAATCTGTTGCATGCCATTTGTAGAGGAATAACCCTAACTGTCCCAAGAGAGGACGTAAAGAGAAATACTCTGCATGTCCCCTGATGATCAGGGTAAAAAATCAAACAAATGAACACATTTTTCATAAAATTTTATTCTTTTTCCTGAGAAACAAATAACTAAAACTAGATTGGTTTGATTACATATATGTTCAATAATTAACTTTTCTTATTATTATTCATACTAATTTAATATTCTTTAATTTTTTAATACTCCTGATTCATAACCTCATCCTATTAACTGTTAGCTAAAGTATTAAGAAAATTATGTTTTGAAAGGTCAGTTAGTCAATTAAATGCACTTGTGTGCTTATGATATTAAATGAGAATTATGCAAGAAATATTTCAGTGATAAAAATTTGGCAAGAAATTTTTGAGTGTGAAATTGAAATTTGAGTTTGAGTGGTGGTCATCAAAATAACATAAGAGGGTAAAATTTTCTTTAATATATGGGAGCCTATAAAAAACAAAAATATTTTAATCTAATGATATGCACACTGTCTCAAATGTCACAAGCAAGTTTAAAAATCAGATTATGCAAGTTGGTCTTTCCATAAAAATTGGTATTATTTTTAAGTTAGTATGTATATATAAGTTAAAACTGATATGATATATTTGTACACATAAATATATCTCGAAAATGTTACCAATATCAGTTGGTTATACAAAAACATTGACTTGCATAATAAAATCTAACAATATCTCTGTTAATTAAATTTTATTTACTTTCTGAATAATAGAATATTTTGAATAATATATTTAATAAAGGAAAATAAATCTTAATTTTCTTTGAAAATCTAAAAACAAAAGGTAATATTTTTTTTAACAAAACTACATTTGAAATCCCTTTTATGGTTTTTGAAATGCTATATTTTATATACATTATTCTAATAAAGTTGGTAATTTCTTGTATTTTATGTTAAAATTTAATCAATCTTCTTTCTGCTGAAATGGTTCCCATTATATCAATAATATTAAATGATACTATATCAGAAAGTCATCTGCAATATTAAATATATTTTGTATTGAAATAATCACAAAACAATTATTTTTAAATAAAGAAAAACAGAGGATAAAAACTTAGAAGATTTGATGTCAGATCATTCAGTGATGTTTTTTGATTGTTATCCTCATCTTTATGGCTTTTATCACATTTTAGATGATCTGTTCTCCAGCCTTCTTCAGGTATCAGTATCATCCAGTGAATAGACTTTTAAACTTAAGGACTGACTATCAAAAGCTTAGTAATAAAAAAACAAAAATGAGGTCAATACCCAATAAAAAAATCATGGAATGATAACAGGACATCATCATAGAATTTCAGAAAAAAACTAAGACTTGATATTTGAAAGTAGAAAGACCATAACCTTAGAGCAGAGCCACGACATACAGTGCAGGACAGTGAATATTTAATCTGTCCACCTACCTCTTCTTCAAATACCAATGACATAGTCCTTAAGGCATTTAATCGGTAAAATTGGGTATTAATTGGGCAACATGTGATTACTCCTACCTTGGGGGTCACTTTGGGAGGTGGTGGTTCTTTCATGTTCGGGGTAATATTACTATCTGGCACAGTTGCTGTTGCTAAGGAATCAAAATTCAGCAGATTTATTGGGTGGTAATTCAATGGGTTGGTGGCTGTGACAGTTGTCCAGACAGTCTGAAAAAGAAAGAAATTAAAAAGAAGTTATGATATATTTAAAATTTTTCATGCTGTACATATTATCAAAGACTACAGTGCTGAATTTAGGTATATGCTAAAAGAAAAAACAACCTTCTGAAATTCAGAATCTTTGGTAGAGCTTTTAAAATTCTGGCATAATTTTTAACAAGTTTTATATAATTTATCACCTTCTAAATCTGGTATTGTTCAAAATTAAGTATTTTCATTATTTCTTCATCTTTGTTGTTTATCACAATGTTTTGGTCAATATATTTGTCAGACTTAGGGTGAAGTAAAAGTTACAAGAAAATTTACATATAGATGCAAGTACAAAGGAGTATGTTGAATCTGTAAAGTTCTACATATATATATATATATATATATATATTTTATCACTTTAAATGTTATTTTTAGTGGATACTCATATTTGAGTAGATACTCTGCTTATTTATTAAACAGCATATTTACTTATTTTGGTCTGTCATCCTGAATGTTTGAGAACTCTTATTGAAGAAAAACTTACACTCTCTGGTAGGATTTGAACCTGTGTAACTCTGGACAAGTGGAGCTATTGTTAAATCCGATATATTCTGACCATCTGAGCTACAAAGAACCAATTAGTCAGGCAAGGCCTGAATTGTACCTTTAAGCAAAACTTCTCTTGCCATGGATCTCATAAATATTTTCCATTTCTGCTCAGTTTTGTATCCAAATGTAGACAAAGAGTATTTTTTAGAATGGATTTTGTTTATTTCTTTTTTTTGACCCAAAATAGACATTATATAAATTAACATGGAACCAATGAGAAGTGCTCATTTTATATCATGGGATCATATAAAAAGGAACAGCAACCTTTTCTTCTTATTTTTTTCTCTCTCTGGACATTGTTCATGAAGCTTGGCATTTTTTTATCAGTTTATCACTGTAGAAAGACGTTGTGTAAATAATGTCTCACAAAATACAGCCTTCACAACCATGTCATATTTCATAGACCTGAAAAAAAAAACTCATACAATTGTACATTTTAGATCATTCAGTTATGTGCCATATGTGATACACGCTTAGGCAATCATGTATATTTCAATACATAACTGACAAGGCAGATTTTTTCCCCATAGTAGGTTGACATTTCTTTCTGCAGTAGACCAGTTGCCAACCAGGGTTATAGAGCCCAGTCTGTCCTGCTATTTACCCATACTAAATGGTTTGGTCTTATTTACTGGTTGTATCTCATCTCACATGTTTTGCCTTTCTTTCTCTTTTTCTCCAAATCTGCTTTCTTTTACTACTAGGAGTTGCAGACAGTAACATCACTTGTTACTTTTAGGCAGCATGATCATGTGTCTTTGTTTGAATGTAGTTTAATGAGTTACCTTTAAAAGCTTTAGGTAATACCCACAACAGTTGTAAAACTCTGTTTATGGTAATAGATGATAAGAAAATGAGCATTTAGAAACCAATCAGCATATAAGAATGAGAATGAACAGAAAGAGAGACACATTCTAAATAAATGAAGCTCCTCTTCCTCTTGTTCAGCTTCTATAAATCAATAGAACCATTGCTGACATCTCAGCACCTATAGATGAATCATTATAGGAGTTAATTTATAACATTACTGCTTTTGAAGAAATTAAAGGGCATGAATATACTTTGCCCCCTATAAAAAAAAATATCAACATTTCCCTGCTTCTTTTCCTTTCTCTCAGGAGAGACAATAATAATCCAAAACAAGAATACTGTTAAAACCCATGTAATTTGTGAACCTTTGTAATTTACACAGGTGGTTTTCTGGATAAAATCTGTTAAAAATCATCTAATGTAAAATTTGCACCACAAAATTTCAGAATTGTTAATATGGCCAAGGGGAAGAGGTTTTTAATTTAGTTGTATTTAGCATAATTTCACTTACTTTTTTTTTTTCTTAAGCATTTCACCCCAAGCAAGGCGGGAAGCCACTAGGACGCAAGGGGTTACAGAAGATTTGGAGCAAGATCAGATAGGAGTGATAGAGGAGAAGGATAGTGGATAGATCAAGGCAACTGGAGATGTTGATTGACATTACAATTGAATAGTTGGAGATTATAGCTCTCAGGGAAACTGGAATAGGGAAGGGAGTTCCACAAGCGAGAGGTGCAAGATATGAAGCTATTGGAGTAGAATAGATGGCTATTAAATTTTCATTAAATGAAAATAATTTTTGTTTAACAGGTAGGTATCACATTATATCATCCAGCATAAATAAAAGGGCTTTTTTTTCTGTATAAACTTATTCTGACATTAAATGGGTCAACTTCCAGTACGAATGTTTATGTTTTGTACACCTTTTTTCAACAAGAAATTTTTTTTAAAATATGCATAAATTACATGGGTTTTTATGGTACTTCTATAGATCTTTGCATTCTAAGAAAGAGGCTTTCTGGTAATGGCTTTAGCAATAGTATATACAATAAAGTCATCATCATTATTATCATTATTTATTGATAAAAAAAAATTATGAGCCTGTCTATCCTGGAATATCACATCTCCAAAATATCACCAGAAACCTCACCACAAGATTTTCCATGCTGTTATCTCTATAGTATTATGTTGTATATATATATATATATATATATATATATATATATATATATATATATATGTGTGTGTGTGTGTGTGTTATATTGGTCTAAATATTTTTAGAAACATACATTAATTTTAGTTTCAAGAGTAAAAGATATGATGTTTAATCCAACATCACTGATATAGGCCATATGGTTTTTACAGTTTTCAACAAATATACTAATGTAGCACCTAGTTAAATTGTCATCTACTAGCCCAGGGCGAGGGGTCAACAAGAATGATAGTGATATTTCCTATTATAAAAAGTCCATAAAAAAAAGTAGCATCTGTAACAATTATAATAAAACAAGTAATTATAATAAACATTATAATCTATGAAACCTCTAAAACAACAATAACAACACGCATAATTATAATAATAGATTATATTAAATTAATATTTTATTAATATTATATTTATAATAGATAAATTATTATTAGGAAGATTAAATTAAAATGCTCTATAGGGAAGAATAAGACATTCACAGTCAAACTTATAAATCAATAATAATAATATGGATTCTACACTTTTTTTTTTTAATATAGATTTCTGATGTATGTGTGTTTCATACAAAAACACAAAAACTCATATTAATATTGAAAGGAGGTAAATATGAAAAGATTAGCAAATGTTACTGAAAATAAGGAAACCCATGAAATAATGATAGTTTCATTTTGTTAAAGTATACTTTTATGTTTACATATACAGAAATAACAAAAAAACTGTAAATTACAATCTAGTTTCCCTTATTTATCCTATTTATATTCACAGTTAAATATTATATTTCAATAGGAGTAGATAAGTTCATCTGGTTCACATTCCTTTCCAGTCTTTTGAACAGGAGTAGAGGTTTATCCCTTGTTTCCTATCAAGAATTGGGTTTCCAGTTCCTCTTAAAGTCTATTTCATTTCTATACATCTAATGTCTCTGCCTAAAACTCTGAACTTTTATTTACTATTTATTTTTTACTTTATTTTATATTTTTCCTCAATAGGAGTAAAATAGGCTTGCCTATCAACTGGTTCACAATCCTCCTCTGTATTTTGAACAGGAGTAGAGGTTTATTCCTTGTTTCCTGTTTAAGACTGGGTTTCTGGGTCCTTCTAAAGTCTTCTTATTCTCTTTCACTTCCAGTAGCCCTTGGTATCTTAGTGGCATTATTGCCTTACTCGGGGCGATTTAAAAGAAAAGAAGTTATATGAAGTAAGACTAATCTTTGTCTCTCTTTAAATTATCATCCATGATCTTGGCCTTCATCTGGTCTCAAATGACAACAAATGGAACTATTTTAGTGACTAAGCAATCATTAATCCTTAACAGATATGGAAAATTATCTTTTCAATTTTTATGTTAGTTAATTTAATGACATATCAACTCTTATTGGACTATTTAATGTCAAATACAAATAGTTGAATTTATGCTTAAGGCCATATGCAAATATTGGTTGGGTTTATTCTTGAGTCAGCAAAAGGTGGTCTCTTTTCGTGCATGTGTGTATGGTGGGGAGTCTTACCCCTTTGTAGAAGATGGCATATTCTACGCTCTATTGACAGGGTACTTTCCAGTCTTTCTATTCATGCCTATTATTGTTTCTTCCTCTACTCTTCTTTACTTCCTATTTTCTCTTTTTACTTCTTTATCCTTACCTTTTACCTAGTTCTGTTTTTTTTCTTTTCTTTTACCTCATCCTTTTTTATTCAACTTCTCTCACAACCTTCCCTTTTTTTTATTTCCCTCCCTTCTTTCTTCTACTTTTTTCTTTCATTTCCTTATCTTTCTCCTACTCTCATCTTTTCCTTTCTTTCTTTTTTTTTTTTTTCTTATTCTTCCTTTTCTTTACTTTCTTCCTTTTTATTTTCCTTCAAATACCCTTTTTTGTTCTCCTGCATTCTGCCTTTGCCTCTTCTTTCTCTTCACATGTCTTTCATCATTTTATTCTTAGAGAGAAAGGTATATCTAAGAACTTAAGAAACAAATATCTATGCGACATAAGTACAATAGATTTTATGTGTATGCAAATGTAGTATAGATGTACAAATCATGTGCTAGTTTTACAAGTTGAGAGTGTTTTCCTGTTTGAAAGGTCAGTATTTGATATCCTGGCTTCACCAGAAAAAATATGCAACTATCTTAGCCACCCAGTAGGGAGAGATAAATAGACAGTAGGAAAGAGAGATGGGGTTTGCTTTTTTAGAAAGCAAGAGAGAGATTAACAGATATGAAAATGCTAAAAAAGTTAGGCTTGATAAAAGAAGACAGAAATGTAATTTGCCACACCGTGACATCATAATGAGAAAGCAAGTCTTACAGAACATTATTACTTTAGTGTATTTGATCCTTACAAGGTGACTTACTATATCAAACTAAGCTTACATTATTATATGATGGGGTACTGAAAAGTTCTCAGGACCACTCCCCCCCCACAACAAAAAAGTGGTTACATTTCTGGAAATGGGTGAGGCTATGAGCTTTTCTTCTTGTTTAATAAAGAAAAAAGTGAAATAGAAATTAAAAAAGACAAAGACAAATTGAAAGCAAAAGAAAAAAAGAGAATGAAACTGAGAAAGAGAGAAAGAAAGAGAGATGGAGAGAGAAACAACTGGAACTAAATAGAAACAAAAAAGGAAAAGAAGGTGAGGATAGAAAGAGAGAAATAAATAAAAAAGATGAGAGAAAGAAAAAGAAAAATATATAGAAAAGTAAAGAGAGATATAAATATAGAGTGAAGGGATAAAAATGGAGGAGGAATTAATTGTGCTCTTCTACAGTTTGCTTCAACTCTGACCCAAATACACCAAGGATTTGATGAGAGTGTGAAAGAAAACCCAGTCACAAGAAAATTGGGTGTAACCTCTGTACAGCAGCATAGAGTTAGAAAACAAAAGTATCACTCTTTCTTTTTCATTGGCCAAAATTCACTTTTCCCACCCACTGATCCCTAATTCTTCATTTATCCAAGAGAGACTGCAGTAAAAGGAAAACCAATAGTATAACCGTTCTTTTCAATTTTCAAACCTAACAATAGAGACTCATGCAGTTTTAAAGTATAAGATTGCATGAAAATATAATTTTTGGTTATTAGATGATGAAACTATGGAAGTCAGTTTGTGTCACTATTTTTAACTATGACAGTACATCAATAAGTCTGCAGACTAAAGATGAATAAAAGCATTTATTTTATACAACAAATGCTTATTTTTAACACAGTTTCCTTCTTTGTCAATTTAGTTAATTCAATGATGAATATTAATCATATTAATATAATAATATATGAATATTAATCATAATTCTCTATATAAGGGTCACTCTATGACTGAACATTATATGGAGAATATTTCAAACTAGCTTAAAAGCAGCCCCATTGGGTGGCATTTAAGCTAGCTCCTGTGGAGAGCTCTTGATTGAGCCTTTATCACAATAGGTAGGGAGGAGTAGATGCAATAGACAACAATAAACTACAGAAGAACACAAAATTGAACGCTGCATTTAAGTATTGCATTAATATTTGAGCTTACCTTTTAAAATTTTATTGATAATTCTTCTGCTGCTACTTAATTTAAAGAAAATTTGATATATGTTGGTCCTTACTTTCCTTACAAACAATTATTTTTATTTCATGGGTGACTTTTGCTTGATTTCACAATTAATTTCAGTTATTCCCAAATTTATTTCCAAGTTATAAAAATTGTTATTGTACAAAAAAATTTGTTGCAAAAAATCATGTAAAAAAAATCGCTGAAAATGATTACAGTAATTAAAAATTGGGAATCCAAAATTTCAGGATTGTGGGTCCGGATCCAAACTGGAATCATAAGATAAGGATACATGACCATAAAGTAATGGTGAGTGATCTAGTCTAATTCACCATTACAACTTTGTAGTGAGTTCAATTCCCACTGGGTGCGCCATGCTTAAAGTAAATAATAATATCATATGATAAAAAGCAAAATAATCATCTCTTTGCAAGTCTCTTTTATTCACTTTGTACTAATGCCCTTTTAAAAAGATAGGAATCCATTTGACTCTAGTTTTGGGTTAAATAGCAGAGTGGATTGGGTTGAAACTAGTTTAGGAGAGGGAAAAAAAATTGAATTTATAATCAGGATAGATGCAACTATTTAGCCATGAATAGCATCCAATCATCTAATGGAATAAGAATTTCTACTACAGGAGGAATATACACCTGTTAGTATCAGTGATTGAAATGCCCAAATGACAGAAGACAGTTACTTTAATCCAAGCAGACATCTGGCTCCAATCATCAATATATAAGTGGATACTGAGGTCAAGACTGAGTAGCAACAGTCTGTTTGATGCTTGAATGCAAACTTCAGACCATCATATTTACATACACTCTATCTCTGATACTGAGTACTTTTACCCAAACATAGCATACCTTAAAACTATATTTTTATCACAATATATATATATATATATATATATATATATATATTCTCTCTCTGTCTTCTTCTGTCATAAGATTCTATGCTAATTAGTTTTTAGTGGTTTTATCAATAAATACTGTTTCATGTCATTTCCTCTTTAGCCAGCTTACCGTGAAGATCCATTTAGGTGAAACCTAGGTAGGTTGTTACTGGCGCTTTAGGATTTATTTCATTTATTCCTGCTCTACTTAGCTTATTGATCACTTTACATTTTAGCTTTATTACTTGCTTGTTTTTTTTTCTTTGGACTAAAAAACTTAAGGCACTGGACAATTTATTTTGCCCTGGTTGGATGTTTCTAGTTCTTTCTTTTTTTTTCAAATTTTTTCCTCAGGTACCAATTTGTTTTGATATACTTACAAGTTGTGCTATCCGAGGTTTTTCCAACCAAGTATTACTAGTAGTATAATATATATATATATATATATATATAAACATATAAACTGTGTGAACATACAAATCAACACTGTATGATGACTATCAGTTTTATGTCTCTAACCATATTTAAGCATGAAACTTACAGCCACCATGCAGTGTTGATTCCTATGTGCATACAGTTTATATCTACAAATGCTACATCTCTTATATTGAGCACTCTTTGTTTTTTTATATAAGAGAAAGTCTCTATAGAGATGACAGTTTTGTCCTTTTGAATAAAGCAGGTGCACAAAAACAGACTGACTGAGAAAAAGCCTGATTAAATTCTTTAAAGAAAATGGTCTGAGAATCACCAACAACACTACTAATGCTAAAGTGATCAACTTCCTCGATGTAACTTTGGACCTGTCTAATGGACTTTATAAACCACATACTAAAGATTTATGCAACCATAAATATGGCAACAAACAATCTAACCAACACCCTAGAATTCTAAACAATTTACATAAATCGGTCTAATTTAGGCTGTCCACCAGTTCTAGTAATAAGGAAATTTTTGACAAGTATAAAAACAAATATGTAGAAACCCTAGAACAAAGTAACCATAAAGCAAACCTAGAGTACTTAGACATAAGCAAAAACATTATTAACAAGTCAAAACACTTAAACTCAATATCATATGGTTTAACCCACCCTTTAGCAGTAATGTCAAAACTAACATCAGAAGATCTTTCATGAATTTAATCCATAAGTATTTCAGCCATTCCCCAACACTAAAAAAAGATTTTCAATAAAAATGTTAAAGTTAGCTACAGTTGCACTAAAATCATTGACCAATATATATCATAGCACAACAATGTTATGTTAAACAAGCACTGAACCAACCTACAAAATAAATACAACTCCACAATTAATGAATGCAACTGCTGAAAAAAATAAGATCTTCCCACTGAACAGCAAGTGCATGACTAAAGGTATAATTTATAGAGCAAGTATCAAACATGATGGTGAGGTCAAATTCTATTTTGTTTGGTTCAACTGAAAACCATTGGAAATGACTTTTCTATCATCACCAAATGACATTAGGCAATATCAAATATAGTAACAGCAGTGCTTCCTCTAAATGTTTCTGGAAAATAAAAAGCAGTAATAGAAATCCAACCATTACCTGGGATTAAGTAGTAAAAGTCAAACCTTTCAGTGGAAAAGGGGATAAATATCATTTATGTCTTTCAGAAAAATTAGTGACTCTAAAACAGATAGATAACCCTAATTTGTTAAACAAAAGAAGTGAGTTAATAATCTCATGCATACCTAGAAACAAATACTTACTCAAGCACATTGAACCAGATTAATATAGATTTCTCATATTTGGATGCCACACATACTACTATTAATGTGACTATTATTACTATATTATTAATATTAATAATAATATTGTTAATATTATTATTATTATATTACTAATGTTATCATATTATCATTATTATTATTATTATTACTTATCATTAATATTATTATTATCTATTATTAATATTACTATTATCTATTATTAATATTACTATTATCTATTATTATTATATTAATATTATTAATATTATTATTATTTTATCACTGTGTACCTATTGTTTTATTATTATTATTTTACACTACTTAACTATTGTTTTTTTTAAATGGCTTATCTAGGCAAAAAACAAAGAGTTATCCCAGTTGACACTTAATATATTTATAACTATCAGCATTCTATGATGGCCATAGTTTAAATTGAAGTTAGAATTTCTAATTTTTAATTTTAAGTGAACCTAAATTTAAATTTAGATTATAGTGTAATTAAATATTAAATAACAGTAGTAATTTATCCAACTAACACCACAAAACAAAATAACCAGAAATATTAACCAGATCATTACCAGTTCAATTGTACCTGATGTTTGCATAGTGCCTGAAACTCCAAGTCGTACTGTTAGTTTGGGGTATTATGTACATTTATTAATATATACTTAATAACTCTGTTATTTTGCATTGAGAACTATTTTATTTATACCAAAGGATATATATATATATATATATATATATATATATATATATATATATATATATATATATATATATATGTATGTGAACACTTGCATGTATTAGGTTGGTGCAAAAATAATGACGTAATAATGTTTTTTGATGTATTTTTTAACGTTATAAAATGACATTATTACGTCATTATTTTTGCACCAACCTAATACATTTATTTATATTTATTTATATATATATATATATACATATATATATATATATATATATATATATATATATATATATATATATATATTGGCTATCGACTCACACAGCAAGTATAACCATCACCACTGACATGCCCAGCTTTCAGTTAAACTCTCCCTGCCAATACTACATTCATCAGTTGTGTGAACGACAGTGGCTTATAATGCCATCCATCGATCTGCATTTCTTGCCACATATGTCGCATATCAAATCATTTCCGGGTCATGGAAGTTGACTTTGATCATTATCAATTCCAATCTGACTTTTCATATACTTTGTCAATATATATATGATAAACTACATCTGGCAGCAAGTCTTCTCATCATCGGAAGATTTTGGATCCTGGAATGTTCGCACTCTCCAGGACAATGATTCTGCACCAGAGCGTAAAACAGCTCTTGTTTCTCTCTTGTTGAAGAAATATAACATCGACATAGCGGCCATTTGTGAAACACATCTGGCTGGTAATTTTCAGCTTAGGGAAGAAAAAGGTGGATACGTATTTTTATAGGCTGGCAAGACTGAAAAAGAGCCATGCCAGTCTGGTGTTGGCTTTGCCATCAAGTCAGACTTTGCTAGATCACAGCCTTCCTTACCTAAAGGTGTATCTGATCGCATAATGGCATTAACCCTTAATCTGGAGTGCAACACCCGCGTGACAACGGTTAGCTGCTGCACGCCAACCTTAGGTAGTTGAAGGAAAAGATGATTTTTACAATCTCCTTCAAGATGTCATCTTCAAAGTCCAACATAAGGATAAATTAATCATTACAGGTGGCTTCAATGCTCGTGTTGGCAATGATTATCATTCTTGGAAGGGCATTTTAGATCACCATGGCATTGGTCATGTGAATTCTAATGGATTACGCCTTTTCACTATCTGCAAGGAATTTGACCTTAGTATCACTAATACCTTCTACCAGCAACCCAGCTGTCGTAAGACCATGTAGATGCATCCTCGTTCGAAAGACTGACATCTGATTGACGACATCATCACCAAAAGATGGGACATAAAAGATTTTAAGATAACACGTTCATTCCACACAACATGCTATCTGTCAGATCACGCTATATATATATATATATATATATATGTATATATATATATGTATATGTATGTATTTACATAAATATGCAAAATATTGTTGCCACTGCTTTTAGTCAAACTAGAAATAGTACCTGCAATGATCTGCTCATCCATGTCATGATACTTCTTCAGTCTCATTTTGTGCTTACAATCAGCAATCAAGAATTATCTGTTTATGATAAGCAATAAAAACTTAACTTTATTTATGATTAGCAGTAATGTCTTAACTGTTTATGACTTAGAAATAAAGTCTTATGTGTGTTTATGATAAGGAATAAAGTCTTAATTATATTATGATAAGCAATAAAGACTAAATTGTATTTATGATTAGCAATAAAATCTTCCTCTTTGTGTGTGTATTTTCAAAATATTTACTAATTTTCAAAATATTTGCATGTTAACTTTAAAATTAATGAATAGTTTTTCTATGTATTGTGGTTACATGGCTGTCAGAGGTTTTTCCAGAATTTAATTTTAATAATTGTTATTCTTTGTTTTTTGAACTTTAAAAGAAATTTATTTTTATACACCATTTTCTTGTCAGTATTTTACTGTTGACTTACTGCAATCATCAGAAACAGTAAATTGTCCTTGCTTATGATTTGTGACATCAAATAACAGCATTTGGCTCCATGTACCAAAGGTAATCCTCCAAGAAGATCTATTTACTGTCTCCTCTTTATGCTTTACTAGACTGTGTAAAATCTGAATTATTCAAAAGAGTATATATTATACAGTACACATTTATTTTTAAGGTTGTTTAGTGAATCTAATGTAATTCTCAACATTTTCCATGTTCTCTTATTCATTCAAGCTGAAATTGATACTGACCTATTAGGAAATGTTGGCGAAGTGCATTCACACTTAACAGACTTAAAAAAAAATGTTTAACTGTGTCTATGTAGAAGTATTAGTTAAATTGGGGGAAGGGCTGATAATAAACAAGAATTAAAATGTTCCACTAGGTTGGATTCAGTTACAGACCAAAACTATATGCTTGATAAAGCAAAGAAATGGGAGTGCTGAACCAGAATTCTTTCCTCCTATTTATACAGCTTGGGTTTTTATTGGTGCAGTCAGTGCCAAACCAACTTCTAAAATAGGGGCCTTTTCAGGACAAGTTTGAAATATAATTTTTCTTTGTCCAATAATGAGGTATTAAAGTGTGGTGCATTAATGTGAAAAGGTTTTGTCCCTATTTGATTTACACCAGATGCTGACATGAAATTATTGCAGATGTTACATTATTTTTTAATGCTATGTCCCTTCAGAATGTAGGTAATAACGGCTCTCCACAGTTTCCATTTATTTAATATCTGTAAATTGCCATGACTGTTATTGAAAAATTTAGTAAAGTTATTTCCTATTGGCTTTTCCACCGTTTTGCAAAGCTGCTTGCCCTACTAAGGCTAGAGAGATCAGTTCACCCTGATATTTTATACATCACCTGGGGAATCACTTATGTCTTTCCCAAAGGCTTGGTTAACATTTTCCACTGATATGAAATGGAATGATTATATTGAATCAATTGCTAGCTCTGCTGCTAGGAAAGTTGGTTCACTGAGGTGTGCTAAGCAATTTTTCTTGCCTGAATCTATCTTATATATATATAAGTCTACCATTCTTCCATGCTTAGAATATTGCTGCCACATTTGATCTGATGCTCCTGTTATATATTTAGAGGTCCTTGATAAAATTCAAATAAGAATCTGCAATGTCACTGGTCCTGACCTGGCATTTTTGCTTCAGTCACTTTCCCACCACCATAATGTAGCTTCTCTGTGCCTTTTATATGAATACTTTCATGGTAATTGTTCTGATAAACTTTCCTCTATAGTACTGAAACTCCATGAATTTAAGTGCAGTACTAGATTGGCAGCATGGTCTCATCATTTTACAGTTGAAATGGCTAGATGTAACCATTAGTTCTATACTAACAGCTTTTTTTCTCACACTTCTTGCTTGTGGAACTCTTTTCCAGGTTCTTGCTTTCCAGTCAAGTTTGATCTTCAAAAATTTAAATGCAATATCAATCGTTATCTTCTGTCTTAATTTCTGTTCTTTTATTGTTCTTGATCCTTTCTTTTTCTTATATTCTTTCAGACTTAGTTACCCCCTGCATCTTAGTGGTTTTGTTGCCTTGCTTGGGGGGAAATGATTAAAAAAAATTAGGGCAAAGTGAAGGCAGCAGCCTCAATCAGAATTTGAACTCAGTTTAATGTTTCCATTTTCTGTGTTCATAAACATTATGTCATCTACACATTAGACCGAAGGAGATGAACCCTATCTTTTTACTCTTTGATTAGAAATCAATCTAAAACTTTTAGATTAAGCAATGGTAAAAAAAAAGAATGGTCCTTATACTTTTATGGTTAAACAGAAATTTGTGCTTAAAATGGACTTAATTCCAATTGAGATTGATAAGTTGAAATTAGAATTTTGTTACAAACATTAAAATTATTTTGGTGAGTTATCCTAAATTTTAATTCTAGGTGCAAAAATCTTTTAGCCCTAATGAATAGAAATTACTGTACAATCCCTTTACAACAGACAAAATAATTTGCTAGATTCTTTCTACACTAGTTTGATTTTCATGGCAAATGTTCAGACAAGCTATATTCCTTAGTTTCACCAGTTCAAGTCTTCACAACTAGGACATGTCATTATCCTCATTCCTTTCATATTCCATTAGTGAAGAGGGACTTCCACTCAGACAATTTCTTCCACAGAACTGTCACTCTGTGGAACAGATTCTTGGGATGATGATGATGCTTCCTCAATCACAATGTTCTTAACCTCTCTAAGTCTAGGGTGAACTGTTATTTATCCTACATATTGTCATAATATGTACGTTGTACTTCCTCCCTTTACGCCCTTACTACAAATTCATTCCTTTACCTTAAGAGGCTCTTGGGCCTTGTATTAGATGAAAAATAGTATGAAAAAATGTCAACCTTAAAAATCTCTAAGGATTGGCTTATCATGTTGGAAAGACCCCTAAAAGACATGAGGACAGGCATTGTCATTCAGTAAACTCACTTGTCAACTTCCTTGCTCAGAAAATGTCTTTTAATTGATTTATTGATTCATTTTCTACAGCTTATCAACACTTTGTAGGTGATTTAAAGCCAGAAAATATTTTTAGATTCTAAAAAAAGTTTTTGGGAGATAATGATTTACTGATATTTACTAATTAACCCATAGCTGGTGGGGATAGTTTCATACCTTTCCCAAGGATATTTGTGTATAAGTGAATACAACAAACCTAACTAAATTCAAACTATCCATTATACCACCTGCACATCCAAGCTTACAGCACCTGGTATTCCCAAGTAATCACCCATCTAGTTACTGACCAGGCACAAAGTTGCTTAACTTCAGTGATCATATGGGAATTGGTGAAAAGGTCATTTCTCATCACCCAATGCATCATTCATTGGCTAATTGTTCAATGTCATCCTGCACAATAAAAATTTGTCCAAGTTCCAGCAATTCCTATAAAACAATTCTCATTGAATTTTCCCAAAACCAAAGAACTTCTTCTCCAGTTGATTCTGTTTAGGTTAAGATGTTGATGGTTGTCTTGAACCAAGCTACAGTGTTCTTTGTTTTGAATTTTTGTAATAAAACCATTTTTTATTATTTGTAACAATCTTATCTAAAATTTTCATTCTAGGAGAGAGAATCACTCAATATTATCCAAGGATAACTATAAAAACTGTTTTTTCATTACTAATGACTACTTTATTCAAAATTTATTTTTCTTAAGAGAAAGACAAATGTTTAAATACTAACCAATATTCTTTTCCCTATTTTAATGTAGGGCTTATTTCTCAAGCCTCAGAATTTTCCCCAAAACTTGTAAAATGATGCTGATGAAATTGACTAATAGCCCAAACAAAAAAAAAAAAAGCTGACTAAAGTTCAAAGACACTTCTAAGATTTCTCTAATGGTTTACAAAACAGAGCACTAAGATCTTTTTATCAAACATATATACATGTTTATTAATTTCCTATTTTACAGTGCATTGATTCCATTATACCAGTTATATCAAACAATTTTTTAAACAATATTTTTATAATCAGCTTTTATATAATCATGTTTGGAAGTATTGTAAGGTAATAGCTGGCTACTCATTTCTGAGTACACTCATCTGCTGGGAGCAGGAGTAGCTAGCTAATCCCTGTTGTAGATGTCCACTCAGACACATTTGTGTTTCTTCAACACCTCCAGTGCCAACCTATGGTTCATACTGCTGTGTGAACCTTAGAGTTTCTGGTAGAGAGCACATAATCTAGTACACTCAAACCTTTGGTTACAATGATTTGTGACTTTGTCTGAACACAACTATCAATGGCTTCTGAACAGTTTTGTTTATCTAAATTTACTCACAAGGCACTTCCCTCATACAGGGAACATCTCCCAGGTTAATATTATCAAGAAGTTGCATCCTTTCCAAACTGGGTTTCATAGTGGGAACACTAATTTCCTGACTACTCACTTAAAACTCTGGAAGTATTGTAATCAGAATAAAACAGATGGAGCTTGGATAAGTTTCCATCACAAAGAGCTGGGGCAGCCAACTTAGCTTTAAGAATATTATGGGATAAATTAACATTCAAAAACATAGATTTGATTAAAATGAGTAAGTTGAATTGGTAAATATTTCAATGTTTATTTACACCATTGACAGACCCTTAAAGAAGTGTAGCATGAAGGTGTGCTGAAAAGTTGTTAGTCCTACCCATTTCCAAAAATCTGACCAAACATCAGATTTTGCGGGGAATGGTTTTTGGCTGTGCTGAATATTTTTTAACAGCTATTAATATTAAAAATAACCATTAGTGAATGTTAAAAGAAAACACAACTGCAAAATGTATATTTATTTCTTTTCTGCAAATGCTCCTGAAGCTTTGAATGACAATTTAAAAAAGAATGACATATTTAATGGTTAAGAGCATTGGTTAAGCATTCTCCAAATTCATACTTTTCTACCCTTTAGCTCAAATGAGGGCTGATATAAAAAGATGACAGCGGTAAAAAAAATTAACATCAGTCCATTCCTTATTGCAGATGTCCACAGCTTTCTATTTTAAAAGTGGCTTTCTTCTAGTTGCTCAGCTCTGATAATGCACATGATGAAGCTACTGTTCTGCCATCCATGGACTGATTTCATCACACAAATACTCTTTTCTCTCTGTCCAAGTTGACCTGAATGAGATGGAGTTTCTGTTCCTTCATTCAATAAACTGTATTACTACATCGTTCACTGATGAAAATAGAGTTCCTAATTTCAATGTTATTTGATGCCAGATTGATCAATAAAATAATTATTTTTAAGTCTGAAAATTTCCATACTGTTGGAGTATGAGACATTGTGAAGTGATTGTGCAGTTACTTTTTTGAGTTTTTATCATAAATTGAGGAATTGTTAATGTGTATATCTTTATTAAATTTTGTGTTTGTGTAAATTAATGGTATCTGTTTATTTATGTTTCCATTATACAAAATGACAAAATATTTCTAAATGCTATCTTATTAGCATACAATAATCACTGCAAACACTAAGGAATATCCCGTCTTTCTTTTAATACGGTATAAAGAAGCAGTTCCCAAATTCAAAGCATAGTATTATTATACACAATATTGTCAGACTTTAACAGGAAACTAATGATCCACCAACAAAGCAAAACAATAGATGGTTGTTACATTATGCAGGTTTGATTAGCATTTTCAGGATCTCTAATCAAATGTCACCACATAGAGTATTTATACTGCACTTTACAGATTGTATTTCTCTAAATTTCAAAGACTTGTCCTTCATTTTCCGAAGTAAGGTATGAGTTGTTTCTCTTGGACCATGTTGAATGTCCAGCATTGAAGGAATGAAAAGAGAAGGAGACAGTGTTTTACTTTATAATGATAAATAGAGATTATTTACAGTTGGATCAATGTCCTCATCATTGTAATTATCATCCCAACCTTTTGGCTATTGTGCTCTTCATCCATCTTCAGATGTTCACAGATCCTGGTAATCTCCAGGAAATTTAAAACTGAACCCTTTATTCAATTTATGGGCATAGAGATTATTCTCATTCTGTTGTCCTTGTCTAGGGATAATATATCCTGTTTTAAAAAATTTTTTTTTTTTAGTACTACTCAATTATTGCTAGCCCTGTTTCTACTGAATCTGAAAGGGTTGATAAGCCATAGAAAACCAATCAAAAAGGATATGAGTTTGTACTATCCAGTTCAAGGATTGAACTCTCAATTACTATGAACTAACACTTTAATCATCTTGGCTACCAAGCTTCTAGTATCACTGTCAAGCTGTATTTTTAAAAAATTTGACATTTCATTTTGATCCTTTTTGACTTTCTTTCCCTTTGACTCACCTTCGCAATTTTACCTGATATTGTTTAAGTAAGTCATTTCTTTTCAAAGATATCTTTAAAATTTTGAAGTTTTCTATCTGCATGAAAGAAGCAATATCTGTGCATCTTTTTTTAAAACACTTGTTGATTATTTCTTTGCAAAGTTTGTGTTTGTTGTATTGCTTTTTGTGAGATCCTTTTCTCTTAATTGTTTATGAAAAGTTTTTTTTCTTTTTTAATTTATATTGGGTCTTGAGTTATTGTAAACAATTAACATGCCTTTTTAGGTTCCAGAAAAAAACAACTTTTAAAGGTTATAATTAAGCAAAGAATCTCTTATAACAAACTATCAGTGATGGGCATGAGTATTACTCATTTATCTACCCTGTAGGGGAATTATTTGAGACAATACAAATTTGCTTACCAGTAAGTTTTAATGAACTGCATGAACTTAAGTGTGCTACTAGGCTGTCATCACAGTCGAAACAGTTAAATGTGGCTGTCTCTTCTACTTCAATAGCTTCATGCCTAACACCTCCCATCTGTGTAATTCCCTTCCTATTACTTGTTTCCCTGATAGCTATAATTTCTAACTATTCAAATGTAATGTCAATCGACATTTCCAGATGCCCTGAACTATCTCCTGCCCTTTTCTTCACCCTTTCCTCCATCACACCTCTTTACTCTTGCTCCCATTCTGTAACCACCTGCGTACTAGTGGCTGTTAAGGTGCTGTTTTCAAGTATTCTTTGTCAGATATCTGTGTACCATAGCCTGTTTATGAAGGCATCTCATATCAGTTTGGCTCAATATTGTTCCGCTGAAAACCGAAGAAAATGAATAGTCCTTACTTAGTTTTATTAAGGTTTGATAAAATCCATCAATGCAGTCTGAGGGCAGTTGACCCCTTGTAGCCAATATATGTCTAGAGACTATTTCATTTTTCTTTTTAATATAGATCCTGTCCAGTATTGTTAAAGTTTCTTTGTAGGAAGATGTGTCTGCAAAATACTCATAAACTTGTGCTGAGACATATTTGGTAAGACAATGTAGCTTACTATGAATGAAATATGTCATAAGCCTAGTTTTAAAGTGGGAATCTCATGCATAAATATGTAAGCGACAAAAATTGGCAGTTCCTTTTAGGGACATTTCAGGCATCATAAGTTGATTCTAACACTCCTTTAACTGCAATTTTAGTATTATTATTATTATATTATTATGGTTCATTATTGTCTCAGTCACTAATGATCATATTTATGTCAGGGTCACATATTGTCTCTAGCCAGAAACAATTAAAAAGCACTGAGATATGCTTTAATTGCTGTCAAATATGTTCAAAAAGACTGCCTGATGATGTTGAATTTTCCTTTAAGTAGAAGTTTAAAATCACCAAAAGTGATAAATTTGAAAGGTTGTAAGTTGATTTAATTATATGAAAATGTCTATTTGAATAAAAGTGAACTAACTACTGAAGAGTGATGTTGCAAAAGTGTTAAAGTGAGGAAGTTAAAATACATGCCATGTTATCTCATACGAAGACAACCAACACAATGGATGATTAAGGTGTGAATTTGGGTATTCACACCTTCTGGATAAACACCAGTAAAATATTTATTTTGCTTGTTTTCTGATTGGCTAGTCATATTTCTTTTTGGATTGGTTAGAAAATATAAAAAGCAGAATTTCTAGTTTTATCTAAATTATGTTCCACATTTTTCTACAAAATTTGTACTAAACTAAATATAGCCTAAACCATTGGAATTTTCGTTTCAGCAAAACTTTGTAAAAAACTTTGATTCAATAGAGTGTGTCTGTAGGGATTCAGCAATTCAGTTTTTTTGTATTAAAATCCTAATGTCTGAATTCCAAACAATAATAAAAAAAAAATAAAGGAAACATGTCTGTTAAATAAATCATTTGTAGTTAGAAAAATATGTGCATGAATTCAAAAGAGTTAAAAGAAGTAAAAATAGTCTTTCGTTGATTAAAGGCTTTGGGTAGTTGGTATACAGAAAAATCTGTAGTTTAGAAAAAATGTTTAAAATAGTTGGTCCACAGAAAAAAAGCTGATGGATTTTATCTCCGGTAGAGAAATTTTATTTAAATCATTTTATTTTTTTTACAAACTGTTTTAAAACAACTACTTTTCTAAAAACTGCTCCTGTCAGAATTGACAGTTATCAACAAGTGCCTCCTCTTTCTGCTTCAAGATTGGCTGAACATTCAACCCTGACATCAAAGATGTCACACAACTTCAAACTTACACAAAAAGTAAGAAATCTTTAAATATTTCACACACATATGTATCACCCATATAATTGTTAACTTTTAATGTCTTTAATGTACACAGAAACACACCATTTATCAGTTCCAAAGAAACTATATCAGAATCTCTTTTCTTCTTTAAAAATAGATATTTTCTATTATTGTTTAATGATTATGTTGTCCTTTTTCCTATTACTCTAAAAATGTATTTGATATTTATTTGTAATTAAAATACAGTTGTATTCTTAGAATATAGACAATTTTCAGTATATTCTAATATTTAATTACTAATTACTAACAATTAATTAATCAATGTCTAATAGCCAATTCTTTATTTACTATCATTTCATTTATTTTTTAAGTTAAAATAAATAATCAATACATTAGTGGAAAGAATAAATTATGAAAATAATATAAAATCCCTTTTATTAATTTATGGAAGAGTTGAAAAATGCATTTCATATCACAGTATGTAAATAAAAAGGTATCTTTATATCATTGGTATTACATCTGAGAAGTAAAATTGATATCCAATTGTTAGTAGATCCAATGGATTTAATGTAAATATAATTTTACGGTAAAATTTGGCTACATTAGAGGTTGGTGAAAGTTTTTTTTAAATTAATCTATTTTAAATTTTTTTGTATTAATAAGGAAATAACTTTATTTGAATAACAATGGCTTAATAAACACAGTAAAGTTTAGTAAAGATAAAAAAGTGTTACACAAAAAATTCAAATATCAATTGTTGAGTAAATTGTTTTGTTTTCAAGCTTTATTGTGTTCCAATAAATGATTTCTTGATTCTGAAAAATGAATAGTGACAGATTGGATTTTGTTTATTTTAGTTATTTGAATTTGTTTTAAAATATTGTAAATAAACCACTCGATGAATTTCTATTGATTAAAACAAAAATGAATGAGAAATTTGATAAAAAGGGGGGGGGGAACAAAATATTTTACGCATAAATTTGCGTTGCTCTAAGGGAGGTAAATGATATAACCCGATTTGCATATTTTACAAGGGGAATAACTTTTTTTAGTACACTTTCAGATTGTGCTTTCTAGACCTTTTAATTTCACAATATATTTTTCACTTGAAGATCTGGCTAAATTTCTTCAGTTAGGCAGAAAGATAAGACAATTCTAACGACTGTTCATGCTATCATATTTTCAGGACACCATTTTATTCAACTTTGATTCATTTTAGAAAGCAATTATTCTTGTATGTGAATTCAACACTGATTGGTTGTTTACTGACAAATGAATACTTTGCTTTCATACAATTACATAAAATTTTTGGTATGAAATTGTAACAAAAATCTTTCCATCTTATTTGCCTTGGATGAATTGTTTCTCACATTTTATTCACAAAGAACCAAAAGCTTATCATTTTCTATATTGTAATATCAATGAAGCTTTCATTTTATATTAAAAAATTATGTTTATATATAAGTGTCATTTATTCACAGATTGAGTGACAAAATTGTGTGTGTATATATATATATATATATATATATATATATATATATGCATATTGCCTTGGGAAAGTAGTAATTCTTTCATGAATGGAGATATTTGTAAAAATTTGTGGTACAGATTTGATAGTAGCACTCTTAAGAATTTTCTGTCTAGGTAAATTACTTTCTCTTTTAAGATGTGTAGCATTCTTTAGATTAAAGTTGTGGTTGAATATATTGGGTTGGTGCATAATTATCAGGCGTTTTTGTAGACAGGAGAGTTATTTATTAATAAAAATTATTGTTTTGTTTACTTTTTTGAATAAAAATATTTTATTTTCAGGTTATAAAAATGCATGTCGATAATCATTTAAAAATGTTATTGTTGAATTGTTATGTTTCTTTTTTCATAATAAACATTGTTTAAAAAACGCCTGATAATTATGCACCAACCCAATATTTCTGTGTATAATTAATTCATTTGATAAATTATTGTGTATAAGATCCTTGAGCACTGATGGAAAGACAAATCTGAGCTCTCCTAACAGTGTTATATTCTCTAAATGAAAAAATGTGTTGTGAAAAGAATAAGATAGTCTTGAATATAAAGAAGCACACGATAAATCAAGGTCTCCCATAAATAGAAATGGAAATAAGATCGATGGAAGGACAGGGAAAAATAGAACAAGGAAATTCCAAAAATGGAACAGAGTGTAAAAGAAATAAAAGATCGACCAATGACATAAAACCTTTCTGTACCAGGGAGATGCAATGATATATAAATATAACAGTTTGATTATGTGCGCATGAATGAGAGGCACTCTATATAAACTTGAGTAGTCATGAGGGGAGACATATTTCGTGAGTAGTGATTGTGAGCAACTTGCTAATACTACTATTACTGCTACACATTATGATGGGAAGGAATGTTAATAAATATTGAAATGTTAATATAATAGATAATAATTTTGGTTGTTCATCAGATATTGATTATTTACAAGCATATTTTTACCATTCTTATATATATATATATATATATATATATATATATATATATATATATATATATATATATATATATGTATATGTATATGTATGTAAATATATACTGATATATATGACAAGGCCACCTGCTGCAGAATGCTGGTTAGTAATCCAGCTTCATAGACTATTGTTTATGCTGAGTGACCCACTATTATAGCTTTATACCAAAGTAAAATAAGCTTAACAAATCTGTTCCAGTACATGATAAAATTAAATACATGATTAAATAACTAAAATGTTTAAGTCTTCAAAATTGAATTATTTTGGTGGAGGCTTGATGAGTATGATCCCTATATGCATTCCTCTTTCATCATAGCATTACAAGTCAAGGATATCTAAATATTTATTGATCTTCCTCTGTATATATAATTGTATTTTTATCTGTAGGTAAAATTGTGCATTTGTGTGCGCACTTTACTTTTGTACTTACATATAATTACAAAAATAATCTTCAGAAGAAAAGAACAAATTAAATAGTTAATGTAATAGAAATATTAATCTCAGTATTTACTAAGGTTACTAAAAGAGAAAACAATATAAAATAGAAAGACTAAGTTTTGCCAATCTTCTAAGACTTGACTGCTTTGAAAATCTGCATTTGAAAACTTGGCTTTTAATTGGGCTTGAACTCTGATCATTGGTTCCAATGGGAAATATGAAACTACCTCAATCACAAGAAAGACTTCATTAATGTTATTATCAGTGAAATTTTGTAAATATGAACATTATCAACTCCAAAAAATAAAATAAAAATAAGATCAATCAAGAAAATTTAGAAACATTTTTAATTAATATCTTTTATTTATTTTTTTAGTTTATCTGTTCACAGATTATATGTGTGTGTGTGTGTGTGTGTGTGTGCTTATAGCGTATATCTACTTCCCTATATACATATATACATCAATAAATCTGTAGCTTAATGCTAAAAAAAGCCTTTCATAAAAAAATATTTACTTTTCGATATAATCTCCTTCCTCGTTAATGCACTTAATTTAGTAGTGAATATTAAGCACAGAGATCAAACTAGGATCATACTAGGAAAATTTTAATTTACATGTCATTTTATGGATGTAGTGATTCACTTTCGTAAATAATTATTATGAAAATGAGTAACAATAATAATTGTGAATGTGAATGCAGTTTTGTGGTTATTTTATAATGCTGTGTGTTAACATTATACTCATTATTTATAATTGATTACTTTATTATTTGTTGTTAATTATTATAATTACAATCACTTGTGTTTATTTCTGCATTCATGATTTGTCATTTTGTTTACTTTTTTATTCATTTTGATTATTTTATTTTCCTTATTTATTTTTTATTTTATTTTTTATTTATTTTTAGTTTTGATTTTTAAGTAATGTAGTAAAAAGAATTTTTTTCATGTCTGCATTTTGAGATGAGTTCTCATCATGTATTTAGTAATTTGTGTGGGTCTGAGACGGTAATTATAAATATTTTTTCTCCTCCAGAGTTAACAATTTATGGATTTATTGTTGTTGGCTGATGCTGCATTCTTTATTTTCTATGATATTTGTGGTATGTTTTTAATTTCCCATATATGTTTAGAAAGAATTGCACTATTTGTGTGTGTGTGTGTGTGTGTGTGTGTGTGTATATATATATATATACTGTCAATGATAAAATTATTTGTACACCCATTAATTTTGAATATTTTTATCCATTTCTCAGAATCTAATGCCCATATGGTGCCAAGTTTTTTTTATACCGTTATAAGCACAAAAAATGAATATAAAACTCAATTTTCAGAACAATAGGTTAAATACAACAAACATGACAGACGAATTATGCAAAATAGGAAAAGACAAAATTATTCGTACTGTATGAAAAATAGAAAAAATTGAACAATTTTCACAACATTAATAGTCAATAGCATGGTCTCTTATCTTTATAACTTGCTGCAATCATTTTCTAAAGTTTTTGATAAGATTTGAACAACTCTTTTCTTGGATTTTTTTCCATTCTTCAATGGCTAAATTCCTGAAGGATTTTTGGTGACTGATGATTTATTCGAACTTTCAATTCTTGCCATAGATTTTCAATAGGATTCAAGTCAGAACTCATTGAAGACCATGGCAGAACTGTAACCTTCTTATTCTGAAGCCATGCAGTCATTGATTTAGACATACTTTTGGGATCATTATCTTGCTGGAAAGTAAATTGTCAACCTAGATGAATATTTTGCGCTGATAGTTGTAGATTTTCATCCAGAATTTTGATATAGTCTGCAGATTTCATTATTCCTCTTATTGCAATTAATCATCTAGTTCCTCTTCAGCTGAAACAATCCCAAAACATCATCAAGCTGCTGCCATATTTTAATGTTACCACTGTGTTCTTTGGGAGGAAAGCATCACTTTTCTTGTACCAAATCTTCTGTACATCATTATGTCCAAAAGCTCAATTTTTGCTTCATCACTCCATAGTATTTGTTCCCAAAAGCAATTTTCATTGTCTAAGAACGTTTTGGAAAAATTAAGCTATACAACAATGTGACATGGTTTGTGAAGAGGGGTTCGTCATGGTTGGTTTCCATACAACCCATTTCTATTTAAACAACGTTGTATTGTGCGAGTACTTATGCTGATACCTATTTTATCCAAACTTTTGCTGATATCTTTCAAACAACTCTTGGGTTTATGCTAACCTGGCAACACAGTTTTCGGTGACAATTTGGTTTTCTTCCACACCCAAGCAAATTCTCTGTCATGCCAAACTGTTGTACCATAGATCTAGGGATAGCTAACCAGTTTGCAATAGTGCTGTAACTATTTCCCAACTTGCAGAAGTTAATAATTCTATGTCTCATGTCAACACTAAGCTCCTTTGTCTTCCCTATCATGTTGTTAACATAAGAATAACAATAGTGACAATATGCACCATGTGATGTTCTTTGCAAGAATTATCGCAAACATTTTACTGAATAAATAGTCTAGAAATCTTCACTGATAAAATAATTATGTAAATTACTTATACTTACATGAATCAATTTAAAACAATATTTTCTATGAATAATTTTGTCTTTTCCTATTTTGAATAATTTGCCTGTCAAAATTGTTGTATTTAACCTATTGTTTTGAAAATTGAATTTTATATTCGTTTTTGTGCTTATTAGCATATAAACGAAATGGCATCACATGGGCATTAGATTCTGAGAAATGGATAAAAATATTCAAAATTGATAGGTATACAAATAATTTCATTGTTGACACTCCCCCCCTCTCTCTCTCTCTCTCTAAAGTTAACAAGACTATTGCTGACTCATTGTTTTTAAACTTGACAAAAGGATATAGCAATATGTAAAAACCAATAAACACAAAAGTGTTTAAAAACTGCAATTGCAATTTACATGCCAAAACAGCAATTATTAAGCAATAAAGGCAATGAAGTTAGCCTTCTCAGTCATATCAATACACCCACACATGCCACACCTCAGTCATACTTTTCACACATCAGGGTGCTGATAGTATAATAGACACTTGTTTTCATATCTGTATTTTAATTTTACCTTATGTCAAATGTCATCTTCTGTCTCCTTAATTTACATATATTTATATATATATAAATAGCAAATATATATGCACCTATAAATCACTACATATAGATAACTAGCAGCATGGCCCAGCGTTGGCCGTGCTTGATTCAAAAATCGTACAACTCATACAGCAATCGCTATCACTTGACTTAAAATATTTTTGCCCTTCCTTGCCTTTGAAGGAGTGCTCTTTGCCATGCTGATGTTGCTACATGCCTTACTTCTTGCCTATCTCACACTGCAAATTTTTTCTAAGCTCTATACTGAACATTAAATCTGTTACGAAAAAAGAACTAAACAAAATGAACACAAAACGATCACCTTTAAAAAAGGACTCGTAACTGGAAAAACCGAATGAAAAAAGAATGTCAACAACAAATACTTTTTCACACCCAACCCAGTTCTGCGGAATCAGAATCAACGTTGAGTTTAAGCAAGCGAATGAGCCAATTGGAGTAAAGTTCCATGCAGATTTAAATTTTTCTCACTTGTCATGAATGCAGCTATCAATTTTTTTGCATGCTAGCATGTTAGTTAACATTCGTGTCAGTCAGCTGTTGGCTCTCACACTGGCCAATAGAATCTTCCTATCTATCTGTGGCAGGCATCTCACTCTGACCAGTACAAAATGGCAGCAAACTACATGAAAACTGCTGTAGAAGCATGAAAAAATCGATTATTTCCACTATCGATGGGAGTTGGGAAATGCAAAGTCAGTCTTGGCCTTCCCACTAACTTGGAGCATGTGCATGTAAATTTTGGTGCAAATCCGTCGAAAATTGCGGCCGTGCATTCATTACACACACACACACACACACATCCTGCCTTTTATAGATAGAGATACAGGTTGAGATTCCTTTATCTAAAATTCTTGGAACTAGAAGTACTTCACTTTTCAGATTTTTTCAGATTTTAGAATGCAGACTATTTAATTTCTATATATCATCTATAAAATGGGACAGCTTGGGAATGGAACCCAGGTATAAACACAATATCCCTTTACATCCCATAATATAGCTTATACATATACTCTGAAGGTAGTTTTATATAAATAACATATACCCTGAAAGTAGTTTTGTATAAAATTTAATAAATTTTGTGTACATACAGATACAGATAATGATGCTAGTCATGTAATGCTCACACGGATTTTTACGTGTTGAAATCAAGATTTCACATGAAAATAATGTTTTGTACTTTCTGTACGTGTACAAAAAAACGTGATCACTACTTACAAAAAATATATAAATGCAGAATTTTTTGACATTTTGAATAATATCTTTACTGAACATGAAACACCTGTTAAGTAATCCATGAACGAAGGTGTTGCTGTGATGATTGCTAGCAAAAAACTGTTGCCAATATAGGCTACATAGCTGTGCTGGGGAACCCCCACCCAGGGCAGATGAGACTACTTACAACAGCTGTACATCACATAGGAATCTTTCCAGTGGTTTCTGAAATTTTCCATTTGTGTTATGTCATGTCAGCACCAGAAATACGCTCAGATTTGGGAATTTCAAATAAACGATACTCAACCTGCATGTGTGTATATGTGCGCTAATCACCTCCTTCCATTCTTAGAACTGTTTTGGGTGCAGTTCATGGTATTTTTCCTTCTTATATGTAAATCTGTACACATGAAGACATCTTAGTTCTCTTAGGGGGTTAATAAGGAAGGAGGTCATAATAATTGGTTGGGTAGAGTTGTAATTATTCTAAATGTACAATAAACAGAGAAGGTTTTAATAAACAGAAGGAAGAATGGAAAACCATTTAAAGGATCAAAAAGTGTGAAATTATTAGGTTGGTGCAAAAATAACGTCGTTTTCTCACATAGTAACATATGTGAGAAAACGACATTGTTTTTGCACCAACCTAATAATAAACAGGGTTAGAACAATGTGAGCAATGAAGAAGTTTACATTTTGATTTTATTCATAATGGATTTAAAAAAAAAATGTTAATTCAATGTCACAGGACCATATTCAACTGCTTCTATTTGGCTTTTTTTATTTATAAGCCTCTTGATTGAAAGAGATGGCATTTCAATATGATAAAATTGTTAAAGACAAATCTGGTAGTTATCTCAGTATTTATTTGATGCAGTTTCTTAAAAAAGAATACAGGAATATCCAGAAAGTAGATCCATTTCAGTAGAAAGTATAACCACCAGTTTTGAATTTAACATCAATATATGAAATCATTTTTTTTGTTTTGTTTTCATCATAAAGTTACTGTTTGTGTCAATGCTTACACTTTCATTTATTATAAAAAATAACCATTTCAGTATAAAGTATAACCATTTTAGTAGAAAGTATAACCACCAGTTTTGAACATAAAATATTCTTAATGATAAATTTGTTTTTATGATTTATCAACCCTTTGTGAGTTATCTTAACCCCAAACATATTTTGGATTGTAAGAATAATTCATTTTTTGCAAGTGAATATTTATTGCATTTAAGGTAAGGATTACTCTACATCACAAACTGTTGAGAATTCACACTTACAGGGTTTTATAAAAGCATACAAAATAGACACCATTCCCTTACATATGTTATAAATATAAAAAAAAGCTAAGAAGATGTATTTCTGTAAATGTCAGATAATTGGTAGTCTTCACACTGGTCTCTTAACACAACAGATTTCCACACCTTTGGTGTAGCACAGAGCCAGGTTGTTAGGATAAACCAGATATGGCTCCAAAGGAAGAGGCTGACTGATCCACCCCAGTCTGGGTGGTCCATAGGTTAAAAGAATATCTGACTCACAACTGATCTTACTTGCAAAGCATAACAACTTTTCCTTTGACAGACATTTTTGTATTCCTGGATTGGGAATCAAGATATGCAAGTCAATTAGAATACCAATGACAGACATCTCTAATCTGCTAGTTCTTGTACTAGAAGACTTGTCTTGAAGCTATCATCAATTTATAGATTTAAGCATTAGAGATTGACTTTCAGCATTGTACCATCAATCATGGAACACCATTCCTGGATAAAATTCCTGTAACCTGATGAATCCAATCCAACTTTGTATGAAGTGATAGTCACATAAAAAATTGAATCTATATTTCCAGACTGTGTCTTACCTCAATTCCAAGGAGGGAGTGATTTCATTCTGGTGTGATGTAATATATGTGGGAAAAATGAACCACTTCATTGTGATGTCTCATGAATGATTGTTCATAAGATTATTCTAAATTGTCCACACATAGATATATATATCCAGGCAGTAATCTCATTCTGGTACAGGATAATGCTTTGATACGCAAAGCCACAGTCACTCAGGAGGCTGTGCAGTGTTACTGGATACCAATTATAGATTGGCCAGCAAATTCTCCTGATTTTAATAATATTAATTTAATCTAATATTATCCACCTGGCCAAACTATCCAGGAGTTTTGTCATGGTAAGGCAGAGTAGTAGCACCAGATATGATTGAAAATTAAACAATATATATATAGTTTTCAGTTTGTCTGATGATTGTCACGTGCATGATAGAGTTGCACCAGACAGTGAGGAACTAATATATATTTATTATTAATATAAATGTTAACTCCATTATTTTATGTTGAGCACTGTTTTATTACCACCAAACCAACACTCAGTGCATGCTACTAAATATATATATATATATATATATATATATATATATATATATATATATATATATATATATATATATAAATAAAGACAAAAGTACAACTTTTCTTAGCCAATGCATTTTGTCATCTGAGGGACTTTATCAAGGCAAATATAAGGATTTTATTTTGATACAAGAGCAAAAATGTTATTGGTTTTTAAAAATTTTTAGGTATAGAAATGCTCATGAATATTCATCAGGTTAATGGAAAAGTTAGGCAAGTTTATGGTAGACATAGCGAAAAATTTTGAAAAACCAATAATGTTTTTGCTCTTGTACATAAATATATGTCACAAAGTAAAACCCTGACATTTGCCTTAATGTCACTCGGAGAACAAAACATGTTTGTCTTCAGCCTTTATTCATATTGTCCTTTTGCAGATATACTCTATCTGATATTTTTACACACACACACACACACACACATATATATATATATATATATATATATATATATATATATGGTGGCTGTCACTTGCAAAGTGAGTATGACCATCACTGACATCTCCAGCCCTTCACTTAAACTCCCTCCCACAACACTCATTGGTTGTGTGAAGGACAGTGGCTCATAAAGCCAGCCATCAATCTGCATTTCTTGTCACATATATGGCACATCAAATCCTCTCTGGGCGGTGGAAGTTGACTTTAATCATCATCACTTCTAATATGCCTTTTCATATGCCATGTCAGGTCCAACCTGGACTTGCACACCCGACTGCAGGTCAGACACTCAAAGCATGCCATTATGAAATCATCATATACAATAGACTGTTGATGTTGGTGTGACCACCGGTGACTGAGCAGACCCTCCCTGGACAGACATATCTAATTGCATTGGGCACATGGCCAGGTTGGCACCACATGGCAAGTCAGGGATCTCTTCTAAACCCCTCTATTCAGTTCTGTATATTTTTGTGATGCCTTATGAAAAATCTTGACACTGTCAGCAATACCAGCTCTCCAAAATACCTGGTCTTCAGTAAGAGTCTCCCAGTTGTCCAGACCAATATTGCACTTGTATAGTGACTCTTTAAGGCAATCTTTGTAACAAAGTTTGGGCTTGTGCTGCAATCTTTTTCCCATTTCCAATTCTCTATACATTATTTGTATTGGAATTTTGTCATCCGCCATATGGACAACACGACTGTCCTTTGCAATCTGTGGTTGTGCATAAATGCTTCTACAGTGAATGAATTGGCTCTTTGTAGAACAACAGTATCAGTGGTATGAGACATCCAGTGGATTTCAAGTATAGACTAAAGGCAGTGTTGATAAAAATGTTCTAGTATCTTCTAGATGTCTGTGATAGACTACCCATGTCTCACATAACAGAGATGATATAATGCAGGCATTATATATTTTAATTTTTGATTGCTTTTTTATGCCTTTCTGTCTCCAGACATGGACCATGAGTGCTGCAAATGCATTTGAGGCCTTCTTAATCTGTAACACTATCTCATCGTCAAGAGAGCAGTGGCAGTTTTGGGTGCTACCAAGGTATACAAATTTGTCTACTATCCCAAGCCGACTACCATCAACATAAATAGATGGCTCTATATACAGAATTCTTCAGGCAGGTTAATACATCACCACTGTCTTGTCAAGGCTGATGGACAGTCCAAAAACCTTACATGACCCTGATAGTCAATCCATGAACTCCTGTGAATGCTGAATTGTGTGTGCAACCAGGTCACAGTCATTGGCATAGAGAAGGTTGCATACTAAACTCAAAAAGACTTTTGTCCTTGCTGCAAACCTACGTATGTTGAAAAGCTTGCCAGTTGACCTGTATCTTATCATAATACCATCCTGGCAGTCCACGAATGCATCAAGCAGTACAATTGCAAAATAGATAGAAAACAATGTAGAAGCCAGATATCCCTGCTTGACTCCATTTTCAACATTGATGAGCCCTGTAAGCATACCGCCAAAACTAACACAAGCTTCCATACCATCATGGAAGGACCTCAGAATCTTGAGAAAGTGGGGGGACAGCCCAATTTAGAGAAGATCTTCCAGAGATCAGCAAGATTAACAGTGTCAAAAGCATTCTTCAGATCTACAAATATTTGATAAAGGTCTATTTGTCGTTCACACCTCTTTTGCTGGATTTGTCATGCTGTGAATATCATATCTGCAGTCCCTTTGTGTTGGTGGAAACCACACTGTGACTCAGGCAGTATATTGTCAACTATGCTCTGGTTTAATCTTATTAGAAGAACAGAGGCTAAAATCTTGCCTGCCAAAGAAAGGAGAGCAATCTTTCTGTAATTACCATATAATTCTTGGGCACCTTTACACTTATATATAGGTATCATTGTTGCATCCCTCTGATCTTTTGGCACTTCATCTCTCCAAACCTTTACAATTGGGTTCCACTGTAATGGAATATCTCAGAAGGAAGGCCGTCAACCTCAACAGCCCTGCCCAAGTTGAGTCCCTCCATGCCACGCATAACCTCGCCCAGTGATGGTAGGCTGTCAAGTTCTAACACTATGGGTCTTTGGGATATTTTCTCGATAACCTCAGGTTCCATAACTGAAGACCTGTTCAGTAGCCCACTAGGATGTTTCTTCCATCTTTTCGCCATGCTATCCATGTCTGTGAAGAGATACTTGCTGTCCTCTGTCCTGAGAGGAGCAATCTTGGTGGATCAGAGGTCAAATACTTGTCTCATCAAGCAGTATATCTGCTTTGTATTATTTGAATTCACTGTATTTCATCTGCTAGCTCTGACCACCATTTTTCCTGCATAGTTCGAAGAGCACATTGAGCTTCTGCTTTTGCAGCTTTAAATTCCTTGCACAGTTTACTGTGTTGTTCTTTGGACAGGCCTTTTTGCAATACAACTTTGTATCTGATTCTTTCTTGCAATGATCTCCTTGATAGCATCTTCATTTTCATCAAACCAGTCTTGATATTTTGCTGGCATTTTGCCCAAAACTTCCTCAACTGCTTCATATATATTCTTCTTCAAGATGTATCATCAATTTCAGCAAGTCATTGTTTTAGTGATTCCTGCATTTCCAGGGAGTGCAGTTTCACAACATTCAGTTGTGAAGGAGGCTTTCTTTCCATTGTTTTGTTTAGTTGCTGGTTTAAGAACAAAATTCATTTTGGCCATAACTAGGGCATGATCAGTCCAACAATCTGCACCACACATAGATCTAACAGCATGCACATCCTGCATATCTCTCTTGCGAATTATGACATAATCAGTGAGATGTCACTTGCATGAATAGCGATGCATCCGCATAGTAACATGATCATCCCTGTGCTTGAATTGAGTGCTGGAGATAAAAAGATTAAACTCAGTTCAAAGTTTGAGAAGCATTAAACCACTGGTGTTGATTTTCTCAACATCATATTTTACCAAACTACTCCAGGTCTACCAATCTGCACCAACTTGGGCATGGAAGTCACTGAGGAGGGCAAAATCTTGTCACCTTTTTGAATTATGTTTAGTATACCTCTCAAGGACTCATAGAACTGAGCCTTTAAAATGTTGGTACTTTCCCTTGTTGGAGCATAGGCACTAAAGATTGTAACATATTGTGATCCATTGAGATGTAGGTGAAGATCATTAAACATTCACTGACTCCTTTAGGATGTTCAGCAAGACTTGGAACAAGTGTGCTACATATAGCAAAACCCACACCAGCTATTCTATCCTTCTCAGTGCACTTTCCCTCCTAGAAGAAAGTGTAGCTACCTCCGACTTCTTGAAGTTGACCATCACAAGCTAAATGAGCTTCCAAGAGACCAGCTACATCTATAGAATATCTCTCTAGCTTTCTAGACACCAGAGCTGTTCTGCATTCAAGAGCAGATCCAAAAGGATTATCTATGAGAGTCCATGTGTTCCAACAAAATAGTTTCAGTTTCATCTTCAGTTTCTTTTTTACTTTTGTTCGAGCACAAAATAGACATGTGCCAGCCATGCTATACTGGCCAGATAAACAAGACAGGCAATTTTTGTGTCACCTTTTCTAGACCCTTCCAGCAACCTTCTAATGAGTAGTGCTCTCCTTTAAAGGACTGCTCAGACCGCCCCCCCCCCGGAAGAACTGAAAGCCAACCCTGTCTCAATGAAGGTGAGCTAGCAACTTTACATTGACCCCGAGGCTGCCAAATGTGCAGGTCAGCTGCTATGCACTTCCAGCTTTTCAGACCTGTATGTGTCACTGCATTGCATTGGACTTGGATTGAAAAAAAAAAACCCAAAAAAACAAGCTAGCAAGTTGTCAGTAATGCTCATGTGGGCTTTAAGGTCAGATGCAACTTGCACAGCACTGCATCAACCCTCACCACAAAATCACATGATCCAGAGACAAGCAGTTGCAAGATATCTAGTGTGGCCATGAGGCAGGTTTTCTATCAAAGTTTTCTTCTCTTAGGAGACTGCCAAAAGGCTTGCAGAGTTCCACCCCCAGTGGGCTAACTGCATGTCTGAATACCAGCCAAAATATTTGTATGGCCTCATGCAGAGATTGCTAGATGGCTGTTGACCTCTCAAAGAGATTCATGGTGGGGAAAATGGTTTAGTTGATGATTGCCGACCGGGCAACAGGTAGTAGTACTGGCCTACATAATACCAGTAGCATCCCATCAGAATGACCTCACACACACACATATATATATACAAACAAGTTTGATTAAAAAGAGCCAGCAAAGTCTGTCCATTTAATTTTTTATTGTATTTTTCAATCTTTGAGTAAGAAGCTGAGTATTGTGCTTGAAATTGTAAACTGTCAGTCAGTTCATATTATGTTATTGGACAATTTATCCATAATTTTGAGCACAATACTCAACACCTTATTTGAAAATTGGGAAAATACAATAAAAAATGAAACAGGCTCACCTTCCTGGTTCTTTTTGGTCAAACATATTTGGATGAATACTTGCTGTCTAAATATAGCTCATTCAAATCACAAACATGCACACATATATACCGGGCATAACTGCAAAATTGTCCAAATTGTGTAACAGCAAAATTGTCCAATTCATAGATTAAGCTTTGAACTGTTTTATCTTAGAAACGATTAAAGATATTTTACTAGAATTCTCCAAGGTTTTTATAACACAATTGGACTCTGAACAATAAGTATGTATAACAAAAAATTGTGATGAAATCGATCATAAACAAAAATGACATGTTCATCATTAATTAATCAGAGCTAACGATCAGAAGCTCATGAAGGATTGATATAAAGTTCAAATATATATATATATATATATATATATATTATTCATCATATTCCAACTTATTCAAGATGATCTTTGCCCTTTCTAACCTTCTAACTTTCTGTCCTGGAGTAACAAGGTGCCTCATAGGTTCCACATATGATTTCATTTTCATGTCTTTTTTCACTGCTCTTAGGACTGTCATCGCTGAAACTCCTCTCTCACGTGCCAAATGTCTTATAGATTGAGTTTGATCTTTTCTAATTGATCTCTTTAGCTCTAAGTTGAAATGATGATCCCTCTTCATGTTGTGACTTCTTGATCCAGTTTTCCTCTCTACTGTTATCTCTTTTTTAAACCTATTCACCATTCTCTTGATGGTCCTTGAATGGACTTTGAAGATGGGTGCCAGAGTATGAATTTTGGTACCATTATTGAAGGCCTGAATGATCTTTTACCTCTCACTATTGCTCATTTTGGAAGACAGTGGGGCTGACACAAAATGATTTTAACATATTCTCATTTTACTTGAATAACTCAAAGGATTTGTCAGTGTGCATTATGACAATTGATGTTAAAATGGCTGAATGTCTTATCTGGAAATCTGGAAAAAGAAACTCAATTAGTTTAGTGCTTTTTAGATATTAAACATTTTGTGGGATGGAAAATTATCGCTGTTACACATGGTATATATATATATATATATATATATATATTCGAGCATGTTTCATTAAATAATATAGACATATTATGTCTATTTATTTTTATAATAACCCTTTCTAGTTGAAAATTCATCAACATATGCTGCCTAAATACACACATATGCATGCACACACTCACATACACACACAAATATATATAAATTCAACCACAATTTTGATTCTATAAATGCTATACTCAGAAGGAAAATCCTCAAGAGTGCCACCATTGAATATTATCCAAATATTAATCTATGCCCAAGTTTTTTCCCAATATCACCTTTCCTAACTGAATCACTATTTTCCCAAGCTAATGTACACAACAAATATATCAAGAAATCAAAAGAAAATGGTTGAATCTGTCAACACAACAATACAAACATTATTTCTATATGTGAAAATATTCTCTTCAAACATAAAGTAATTGATGTAATTTTTCAGTTGATCATATGAATATACAATAGCGTTTCTAAATTCTTCTTGTTGCTAACGACATTTTGTTTGTTGTTTATAGATACTCTGTTTCAATAAATTCATTTTGTTTTGCCTTGAAAAAATCCACATTGGATGAAATGCATTGGCTAAAACAACAATTTTCCAATAGTCTTTTTCCTTAATACACACACACGCACACACAGATATATATAGGAAAAATGATTTCCTAGATGTTACATTCGACCTCAGAAAGGGTACATATTAGCCATAGAGAAATATAATGACAAACCAGTTTACATAAGCTACCCTCCAAAACCAAAGATAATTGAGCAAACCCCACAATCTATTAATTGCAGATTATCTGACAACTCTTCCAATGAAATCATTTTTTAATGAAGCTAGAAGAGATTATGAAATGGTTCTAAAATATAATGGGTTTTCAGCAATGCTAACATATATACTACACAGAAAAAAAAACAACAGAAGAAGAATCTTTTTTATGGTTTAACCCACCTTACAGCAAAAATGTACACGAAAAAGAAAAATATTCATATCCACAAACATTTTCCTCCATCAAGCACTCTCCACAAAATATTTAATAGAAATGCACTAAAAATCAGCTATTTTTGTACCAATAACATGACACAGGTAATAAAAACAAAAAACAAAAAACACAATAAAATAGTAACAAAATACCTACACACCAACCAAACCGATCTGTAACTATTTACATTATTTACATTTGGACACTGCTACTACTGCTGCTGCTTGATGCTTGACTGCATTCATGAGGTTTTGCTTCCTTTTGCTTACTGCTGTTGAATAGGGCAGGTTGATTGTTCACTTTTTTAGAAAATCAATATTGCACTCAGTGTAAAAGCTGCGGTTTGATGTGATAAATACTGGTGCCAAAAACTACATTCATAATCTTCACCAATTTCTGAGCATTTAGTTTTAAAGAGCATCTGAAAAATGTACAGAAATATCTAATATCCACAGGTTTTTGCTTACAAACTAAATTCAAATTTTACTATTTCAAGAATAAATCCAAATAAAGTTAATATCTTTTGTATTAGATACATTGAAAGGAAAATATATTCAAACCAGAATTCTGTTTATGAATCACCACATGCAAATTATGAAGTTTTTTACTGTATTCGATAAGTAAAAACTAGAAAAATTGTAAAAGAATACAAAAATGGCTACTCAATGAATAAGATTTTTTAGATTATTTGTTAGATGATAATTAATAAATACAAAATTAAATAAAAATATATATAACACCATTTTACTGCTGGGCAAAAACAAAATGTTTTAAATGTGATTGTTTATTGAAAATCACACTAAAACTACAACACTATATAAACATATTACATCATAATATAGGTAAATTCTTCAGTATAATTTCCCTTTGAAGTAAATGAAAGTCTTATTTGATGATACAATGATTTATTATTAATTTGCTTGTGCCATACATCTTGTCCACATACAATTTGTAAAGCTTCGTTAAATTATAAATTTTATAAGACTATGCTATAAGGCTTTCACTGATCACCGGAATGAAATTCTAACACTACGATTTTGAACCTAAACGTAATCTTTAAACTGGTTTCCTCAAAAAAAAACAAAAAAACAGTAATAATTTGGAAAAAATATTTTGTGTTGTTATTTATCATGTGAAACCCCAATTTTCAAACTGAGTGCAATTCCATGTTTTCGAAATTGACCTGCCCTACTGTTGAATCCTTGCTAAGATTTCTCTTCATTTAATAGCTTTATTTATCTTTTATATACAATATTGTATTTATTTCTTTGCTAGGCTTTTGAGCCTTTGAGCATCAGTGTCAGCAGCAGGCAGATTAAATTTAAAACTCCAAGTCCTACATTCAGGATTGTCCCACAAGATAATAGCCTAGTAGATTAAAGCATTGGTTTATGAATTTTAGTGATATTGTAATTGTGACTTCAATACCTGGACTGACTAGTGAAATGTAGACTTAGTGAAAACAAAGTGAGCAATTATTGTGAATGACTAAATAAGAACAAAACAAGATATCCCTCAACATGGACAGTGGAATGGGAACAATTTACCATCACATATTAAATAGAAGGTTCAATTTGAAGAAGTTACCTAGTTCAACAAGCACCTGAAGAAGACTGTGATGATAATAACAAAGATGAAGGCAATAGTTTGAATGTAAATAAGGATAACTCCTTATCCCAGAAATTCTGACAGAAACCAACTGTAGCTGCAAAGCAAAGCATGAATGTCTCTTAAACAGTAATGGTCTGCAAAGTAACATTATAAATGGTAAAAACAGAAGGTAATAAAGAAAATATATACACATAAATAGCAGAAGAATCCAAGAAACAGAGAAACTATGAACAAAAAACAAATTTTAACTACAATAAATATGTGTACAACACAGCCCTCTATAATTTAGTCTAAATATGCATGGGTCCTTAAAAACAAAAACAAAAACAAAAACAAAAACAAAAACAAAAAAATAATATGAAAAATAAGGAAAATAACACCAGCCTACAAAACAAACTCTAAAAACTATCAACTTTGCTTCGAGTTGAAAATAACTATAAATAGTTTTCCAGATCAACATAAATTACTAAATAAAACTTATTTCAAAATAAAGACATGAATACAAATTTTCACTACATTAGTTAAAACTTGAAAACTAAAATCTAATACCTTGTAAGATACTACTAAAAAAGAACAAATAAAATATATCAACTAAAGACAGCAAAGATAATGTAATTTCTAAAGTAACATTTGTATCTATATAAATAAAGCACAGTGTATGCGTGTCCATCTGTTTTTGATCTCAATGAACCTGAATTAACACACAATTACAAATTAAATAAATAACTCATTTAAAGTTAAACTTAAACAGAATGAAAGGTTTAAAAAATAATTCTTTATTAAAGGTTTAACTTTAATTTTGTTTTTCATCTCAACTGCAATTGATATAGTCCAATTAAACCATAATTAAACCTTAAATGGGGTACAGTATGTTGCTCATGTTTTTTTCTTTTTCTCGCATATGTACTGTGACATATTCAAAATATTACATAATTCAGGTTCTCTAATGTCTTTTAAAAGTTACTTTAAGTGAAGTGATCATAAGGAATGATGATTTTAAAAGAAAATAAAAATTGCATGCAAAATATATGTAAACAAACTACAAAGATTAGTTGCATATACAAAGAAAGATTATGCTAAATTGAGGTGTTGAATAAAATAATTTTATTATTTCTAAATTTTTATAACTTTTTACATAGATAGGATACTGAAGGTAAAAGACTGAAGGCCTAAAAGACCTGCACAGGAGTTAGCCCATAGTTCACCCAAAGGGCGGTTTCTAGGCTAGTATACAATAATTAAAAGAAATCAAATAAAAATGAATGAACACATACCCACAAAGAGATTTAATTACTAAATAAATATAAAATTAAACAGTAGCAAATAATAAATGAATAAATATAATACTAAAAAATTAATAACTAATAAAAGTGACCTAAATGCCAATCCTAAATTTATAAGTCATTACTAAATGAGTTAAGTATGAACTATAAGCTTATGATCCATTCCTTAAAGACCTAGATAATTAATTATAAACATGATTGTTTGTAATCTTGAAAATGATACCATCATGAAAATACAATAAACAAGAAATAACCATTTTCTCCCTGAAAATAATAGCCATTAACACAATAAACATGAAATAATCAGTCTTTCTACCCATAATGCTCAGTGACAAATATAATAAATAGTTGGCAACTCTTTCACCAACATGGACTTAAGATTGCATTTAATCTGTCACCTTTTAATGTTGATACACATTTGTTG
>OZ010572.1:64667462-64692462 GCA_963932145.1 Acanthosepion lycidas | reverse complement strand
TAAGTGTGAAAGAAGAAAGTCCGGTTTTATCTCGTTTCCAGAAAACAAAGTATTCTTTTTCGTCAGCAAAAAAAAAAAAAAAAAAAAAATATATATATATATATATATATATATATAAATGTCAACTAGTACAGTAAACAAACTAAGCCACATTAATACTGCCTAGATTTAAGTAAAAGTTGGATTAACAGTCATAAAGGATTTAGCTTTAAGTCTAATGGGTTAAAAAATAAATCAAGTTTAAAAAAAAAGAAAAACCGATGCTATCGCTTTCAACTTGTAAAAAGAAAAGCTTTTCTAAAGAGGTTCGTTCATTAAACTAATTTTAACCCTGAAAGTAAAAAAAAAAAAAAGATTCTCATAAGCTTGCATAGAAAAAGAAAGTCCGATGTATTAAAATTATTATTAACAATGTTTACATTATTTTTGCTTATATATTTTTTTATCAGTACACAACACTCAAACTTTGAAAAAGTAAAGGCTTTCCTTTAACTGTGTGTACTTTTTTTTTTTTTTTTTTTTTAACTGTGCGTGCTTAATTGTAACAAATACTTACCTGTATCATTTCAGCTGGTTGTGTGGTTTTGTTCCAAAGATAATTCATTTTTATCCAGATGGTTGTTAGATATTTTTCCTGATGAGTTGTGTACAGTAGATTATCCTGAGTAATAAGGTGTGTATTATTTCTTTTTCTCTTCTGGATCAGAAATGTTTTTTGCTTCTTTATCTGCTTCTACACATCTTGTTAATGAAAGTGTCATGCTTCAGTAATTCGCGCTTGTCTACTGAAACACAACTGAAAAGAAGAGAGGATATTATTTAATGGAAAAACTTTTTTTTTTCTGGTATATAGTGCTATATTTGGTAAATATTTTTCTCACTTTTTTAGAGGTTGAGAAAAACAAACTTTTCTATAACATCTTTTACTTTCGGCCAATCTGAATAATAATTACATTGTTAAACCCAAACGGTTATCACACACACACACACACACACACACACAAACAAATTTAACTCGGGCCATATTTTTAATAATTTTACACGTTACGGTTAGATAGATCCATTTTTTTTTAGTTAGATTATGGCAAAATCAAAGAACACACATCTTTTTTGTGTGTAGTCAGAAAAATAAGGAATAAATTCTTATTTGATAAGAAAAAATAGTCATCCGTATTTGGAACATAAATTCACCTGTATTGTTCTTAGTAATGCCGTATTTAAGTAAAAAAAAACATGTATGATTTTTTTTTTTTTTTTTTTTTTCATAAAATTGTGAACATGAAACAAGAAGGTCATGTGTTCGTCCTAAAAAGTAGTACAGAAGTACATCGGTTATCATCAGGAATACACTATCTTCTTTTCTCGTAATGAAAACATTTTCCGTGTTTGGATTGGCATTTCTTGTGTATTATTTTATTATCTATGTGCTCTATCTGCTTAGAGCTTCACAAAATAAGGTCAGTCGTCGTCTGATATACATTTATTATAATAATAATTACGGTACCTCAGCAAAACAAACAGAAATCTATAAGGACACAGCTGTTTAGTTTACAGTTGAAGTGAATTAAAAGAAGCTGAAACAAAAGTGAAAATAAACAAAGTTTGTAAAAAGGTAGAGTGTCAGTGGAAGGTGTCAGGGAAGAAAACAAGAAACAACAATTAATGAAAATTTCAAAATATCAATTATGAGGCCACGAATTATCCCAAACTAGGAAATGTCCGATTTTCGCAAGTTATTCAATTCAAAGCAAAGGCTTGTAAAATTTTAGATTATTAGTTTTACTTTTAAAATCGCATTAAAAACTGAAAGAATACGTTTTTTGCCTTGAAAGGTATAGAAAATGTAATTCAGATGGGATTTTTTCATCATAAAATATTGTGTAAAAAAATTGTTCCCAAAGTTTGCATAGCCCAGTGGCATACCTAAAGTGGGGGGGGGGGGGCGAACCGCCCCGGGTGCCAGCACAGGAGGGGTGACACAATGTCACCCACAACAAAATTTTTCAGCCAGGCTAAGGTGCCAAAAATAGTCTGAAAACAGTGGTGGAGACACAGGGTTTCGCAGGCGGGCATATGACCCCCCAGTTTTGTCCCCCCGTCAGAAATTTTCTAATAAATTGTCGGGAAATTTGTGAGTAGGAAATGTTTTCAGCTTTCATGTTTCAGTTGCTACAATCTTGGTCTACAAGAGACATTGTTGTAACATTTTATTTTTATCGGATGATATGGTGTTTTCTCTGCATGATGCATATTAATGATTAATAACAACAAAGCGAAATAAATACGAAGCCAAAAGTGCAACAATTTCAGTCTTGCCTGTGTATGAATTCGCTGAGATACAATTTTCCATTGAGTGAGCGATATACTTTTGAATATATCTACTAGTGTTGGGACGATTAATCGGAATCTGAATCGAGAATCGGAAAAATCGGAACTTTTGGGGGTATCGGAAACGGTATCGGAATCGGGAAAATTTGTGTCTATTTTCCGATTCCAAAAACGATTCTTTTAAATTTTTAACTTAATTTTTCATTATTGATACTAAATGATAAATATTTATTGTTTTTAAATTATCACTAAAACTAAAATCATAATAACATCAAAATACGATGTAAATTTATTTTACTTGTATAAAGAAAAACAAAAAAATAAACTTTGCATAAATTCTCTAGGTAACCTTTAAAAGAACGCAGTTGATTTACAATGTTCGAAAAATACTTAAAAATTAAATAGAACATTTTTGTCAAGAAAAATACTTTCAAACATCATTGATAAATGGTACCCTGAAAATGACGCAACAGAAAATTGGACACTGGAAAATTAGCAACAGAAAATTACGTCAACCATAAAGCCGGTCGAGACTGTCGGATCTGGCTGTGCTGTCCATTAAAAACGAGCTTACAAGACAAACAGATTTTGATGTCATTGACCAGTTTGCCACAATGAAAACAAGAAAACATTCATTCTAAAACCATAGTATCGAATGTCATTCTTTTGTGTATTGCTGTGTTTTGTATTTAGTTGTTCTGAAAGTGAACAGTTGCATTTTAAAAATCTTTTGATTTGAACTGATTATTTTGTGGTATTGGATTTTGTCTTGGATCATACATGTAAACAGTAACGTACCGGTCAGTAGAGTAAAGTAGAGGTAGAGCATGTATGAAAATTTAGCTACAGCTAACCATTCAGCATCGGGTGAATCGGGGTCATTGGGGTGACATTTGAGCAAACCGCCCTGGGTGACGTTTATTCTAGCTACGCCACTGGCATAGCCAATAGATTATGCAGCAATTTCTGAATAACACTTGTGACAAATGTCTACTAATCAACAACCACACCATTCTCTAAATTGATTGGCAATCTTAAATAATGGTGGTTCCTCTATTTTAAAAAAACATAATTGTAAACAAAAACATGCAGTTGATGATCTGTTGTCAAAGTTAAACTAGTGCAACAGAATTTTACTGAAAAGAGAGTTGCTTACCCATGATGAAAACAGTGAAACCTTGTGAACATTCCAACAATACACTCACAGAATAAGGCCAGAAAAGAGAACAGTTTTGTATGACAACAACTCAAGGCTGCATTGCAGTTCAGCAAAAAATGCACATTCAGTACGTCCCTGTTTTGGCAACATCAAACTTCTGGTTGTTCATGAAATTGAAAGCAATGAAAGTTCGACAGTTTTCATCCAATACCTAAACTGACGTTGATGTATGTATTTGGATCATTTGTTAACCAGAAACTTTAAACATGAGTTGTACTAAATAATGGCTGTTGAAAAAATAAACTTGTAATTTTGAAGTGAAACAAAATGACTTAAGTTTGATACCAGTTCCATTATTTCATCTGGTCTAAAACTTAAATGAACAAAGTTGAAGTATTTTAGTGCTCTCACTCTGATGTATCCCAGGTCAGTGTCAAAAAAGCATCTGTAATGGCTGCTTATTCAAATTACATTCATGGTCTATGACTTGTAATGGAAATGATTTAGCAATTATTATAATAAAATTATTTTCAAAATTAGTGAATTCAACATATTTATTTATATACAAAACAACATAACCCAGAAAAGGAGAGAAAAATCTTGTGATTTGCCATGCAACATGTTATATGCTTGGGGATTAAGTTCTATAGAGAGGAAATGAGAGAATGAAAAAAAAGACAGGGTTTGAGTCCTTTCTTTTTATATTGCTTTATGCAACATCACCTAATGGGTGTTAAGAGAAGTTCCTTCATGGACAAGATGGAGTAATCCTATACATCCATCCACTTTGAATATCTTGAGAAGTGGTTGCTCTGATTTGATGTAAGTTGGAAACCAGTCAGCGGAGAATTTAGTGAGTAAGTGTAAACAAACGAACATTCTCCACGGGTTTTAAAGAGTTCCTGAGAATCCTTTTTTCACTTCATCACAGAATTTTCTCTCTGTAGAATTATGTGTATATGTGTATGTGTAACCTTCAACTCATAAAGAAACAAAAAACTTTTCTTTATTTTAATTAATGTTAAAATACTTTACCAGTTGTTGAAAAATTGACAGCACCAAGTCCAAAAGAGAGGAAAGCTGGCCACATCCACAGACATCTAGAAAAAAAAAAGAAAGCAATGGCAAAAAAGATTGTGAGGGTTACTCCACCTTGTCTGTCAGGTGTCATTGTATTCAGGGATATAAAAGGAAAGGATTTTTCTTTTTGCTCTTGGATGTAGTAACAATATCACAGTGCTCTTCTCTTCCAGCAAAATGCTCCTCAGGCAGGCCAATTGCTTAATTTCAGACAACCACATGGCACCTGCCTCACTGTGTATGACTAAGTGCATGAATTTTTTTTCTTCCATTTTTAAAGCTATCTGTATATGCATGAATATCATTGTCTCTTTCTCTTCTTTTGTGAGCTTTGCTGTTCTTTATATAAACATATATTTTATTTTAAAAAACAGCAAGCTCATCTATTTTAAAGTACCACCCATCTATTACAAGTTATTATATCATTTTGCATTTCAAGAGGCAACTCACAAATAAAGTTCAATACTGTTGGCTCAAAAAGCTATTTGCTTAAATGTTGGTTATAGCCCATGATAAAACTGCCCCTTATTCCTTGAGGTTTATATAAACTGGTGTCAAGCAAAGTGAACTTATTAGGTTGGTGCAAAAATAATTTCATTTTCTCACATAGTAACATATGTTAGAAAACGAAATTATTTTTGCACCAACCTAATAGACTGATGGTTAGCATTCTCAGTTCGTTCAATCATTCATTAGTGTAGTGAATCTGACCTGCTCTTATCATCCCGTTTCAGACTAACCTAATCTTTCTAAAGAAAGGGATGGATTTTGCATTTATTAATCTGACAAATCTTAAAATAATGTTTAATAAAATATTAAACATTATTTTTAGTGGATATTCATATTTGAGCAGATGCTCTGTTTATTTATTAAAAAGTATATTTATTTTCGTCTACCAGCCTGAATATTCTGCTGGACAGTGTATATTTTTTTCTAATAAGATTTCTCAAATATTCAGACCAGTCGATGAAAATAAATAAATAAACTGTTTAATAAATAGAGTGTCTACTCAGATATGGATATACACTAAAAGTACTGTTTAAGTAATAAAATCTGTCAGATTAATTAAAAAAAAATCCATTTGTCTTTTTAGAAATTGCCTTGTTTATATTAGGATACAAAACTGAGCAGATATGTGTATTGTGAGAGTCAGAGAAAAATCTGTGTTTAAAGATACTATTCAACTTTGCTTGATCATTGACACACACCATGGCCAAGAGGCCCAAAATATATCAGATCTAATGACCGTTTCCCTTAGGAGAATGCATGCTTGAATCCTGCTGGGGAGCACATATTTTTCTAATAAGATTTCAGGCCTGTAAATGAAAATAAATATACTGTTTAATAAATAAACAGAACATCTACTTAAATATGAGTACTCACTATTAATAACTAAGTAATAATAAACTAATCTTCAGAAATATATGGCCTACTTAGTAGGTGAGATAGTTGTCTCTCTGCCAGTGTTACTATTGATTGATTCATTCATAAGCTGTAATGGCTTTATCAACCCATTTCAGCTTATTTAAAGCCAGAAAATATTTTTAGATTGTAAGAATTTAAAAAAAAATAATAATGGTTTAGTGATACAAGTCTTACTAATTAAGCCATAACCGGAAGGAGAAGAGGTGGGTATTTGCGTGCAAGTGAATATAATGAACCCAAAGGAAATTGGATCTTCGATTAACAATTCTGAGCCGTTATCCATTACACCACCAACACATCCAAATTTCCAGCACGTGGTATTTCCAAGCGGTCACCTATCTAGGTACTGACCAGGCTCAACATTGCTTAACTTTGATGATCCTACAGAAACTGGTTTTTCAATGTGATGTGGCAGTAAGCCTAGAGCCACTATTCAAACCCAGATAAAAATCAGCATTTTTCATGTTGGATTTTCAAGCCAAGTCAATCCTCCTCACTTAGAAGATTGGTGCAACATAATTTTTCTATTCTTATTTAGCCTTAAGCTTAATAAATATCTAAGTTTTAAAGTGAGCTATAGACACTAACAGTTTTTAGTTTATATATTTGGGTGTGTAGGCAGTGTAATCGGTAGATGCTTGGAATGAGCAAATACCTTGGGAAAAGTATGAATCTATTTCTTTCAATCCCTCAGCTATGGTTTAAATAGTAGGACAGACTGGATTCTTCATCGTTGGTGAGTAGTCTAAGAGGACAACTCTGAATTCAAAACCGTATATTTTCCTAGTGAAGTTCCTTCTGTTCAGCTCATGAAATTCACGACGATTTATGATCCCAAATGCCATGAACTTAATGATTATTATAATTATTTATTTATTTTTTACTATTTTAGCGAAGTTTTTCTTATTTCTTTTCAACAAAAGGGGTGTTGTGTGTGTATTGGGAGGGGTGAAATTATTTCCTAGAAAAATCAATAGATTTAATTTCAATATAAAGAAAACGTTAAAAAGAACAAAAATACCTCAAAGGATGTAATTACTTGAAATGTCAAGAATAAAGGAGTCAATAAAAAAAAAAAAAATGAAATTCAACATTTTTTTATATTTTCTTGTTCATACTGAACCTATATTCAAAGTTTCAACAAAGAAGAATTTATGGACCAAGAAATATCCTCTACACAATTGGCAAATGAAAGTATGCCAATTTATGAGAAGGAGCTGATTGTCTTAAAATTTCAAGACAGTCAGCTCCTGCTTATGGTCAGTTTTACCTTGGCTTAAAAACTGGCCATTGGTGCCAATGGAAAAATATTATCTCAGCTAGTAAGCAGGCTAAGGTAGTGATAATGTTACTAAATAAGATTTATTTACTATATGATACATTTGGAGGAAGAAAGTGCACAATAACCTGAATTACTTTAATAGTGTTGAATTATGAACTGTAAAATCCCAAGTCATAGAATTAATATTCTTGAAAACTGCTTATGCTTTAAAGAGAGGTAACCAGTGAAAGTGATACTGCATAAAAGAAATTAGACCCGTGTCAAGTGAAATTGGATCAGATGCTTTCTTTATTTTGCCACAACAGAGGCAACAAATATATAAACTTAAAAAAAAACAAAAAAAACAAAAAAACTTGAAAAATCAAAATGAATTAAATTTGATGTATGCAAAAAAGTGCTCCAAGCATAAAATAAACTATATACACAAGCAATATACCAATAGTTTCAAGATAAGACCAATTGTAGTCAGAATTAAAATACCATTATATATAACTTTTAAATTGTTTTTTTTTAGTAAAATCAGCCAGTAGGCTCAGAAATATTTACATGTATACATTATGTAACTATATACACAAATGGAATATGTTTGTAGTGTAACAGTTATCAGAATCAAAAGTGGAATCAATAAGCCAAATTCAAATTCCAGTCTAGTTAGTTATGTCCACTTTCACACTAATGCTCTTGGGAAAGGTATGCATCTAGTTTTTCTCCCCTGCAGCAGCTATAGGTTTAATCATAGGGTAGAATGCGCTTAGGTAGCAAAGGGCCTATGACTGGGGTGGGCAATTACTTTTCTTAGTGGGCTGCATTGTTACTATGGACATGGCTACTGGGCTAGATGCTTTTGAAGACTTTGTTGCAAACTCTTGTGTAGATGTACATTTAACAAGTATGCCTTGTTGGGGTTTCAGTTTTTTTCAACCAGGCTCATTCATTTGTTTTGCAGTTCTTGTGTGGAAAAGTTTTTGCTGAAGTTGCCATGTTTTGACTGAAAATGTCTTTTCAAATTATATTTCTTGAATACTACAGCAGTATCGTGGCAAATTAGGCACACAACTTTTGTACCATTTTCTATGAAGAAATACTTTTCAATTTATTCCTTCTTAAAAATACAGCATTCAAAGTCAACTTTACATCTTTTAGAACTCATTTTTCATTGTCTTAGAATGTAACTTACTAAAAATTAGAATCAAATTTTAAAAACACCACAAAATGGGGACTCTCACTAAATCTCATTTACAAATATTCTGCAAAATAATACTTAAACTAAAATTCGAATCAAAGCGGAATTATTACAAATGTTTCTTCCAAGAAGTTTTTATACAATTTTTAAATACCCGGAAAATTTTTTTTATTAAATTTGTAAATATTATAAAAGTAATAGAGGGCCACATCAAAAACCTTTGTGGGCCAGATATGGCCTGTGGGTCAAAAATTTGCCCATCCCTGGTGTAAGAGGACAACTTTGAATTTAGAACTTCCCAAGAAGCCATGACAATTTACAGATAATGAAGATTAGGAATCTGTGGAGATTCATGATCCACTACACTACACCCTGAATGGATATAACATTAAAAAAAAAAAAAATTTACACAGTAGAAGTATAATGTAGTACAGAAAACAAGATTAATAAACCCAAGTTCAAATTTCACTTGAGCTTGTTTAAAAAAAATAACCTTTGAAAATGTATGAATTTATGGAAATTATATGAATCCACATCTCTTATTGCCAGCTATATTGAGAGAAAATGCTTTAATGCTGATTCAGTCATGCTGGCTGAAGAAGAGAATGGATAAGAAAGCACTGTAGGTAAATCACTCTCCTATAATTACTACCCAAACTGTCCCACCACACACAGAATTTGTGGGAATTCCCAAAGATAGATGCGATTTCAAATCTTATCAGAGATTGATTCTTTAGTTATGATTCCTTTTACTAAGAATTCCAGAATGACAATCTGAAATTCTAATAAAAAGCTACTGAAATTAAGATGGTATAAATACTATCCAAAATTCTGTGGCCCAAATCAGCAACAGAATTGAAAAAAAAAAAAAAAAAAAAAAAAAAAGAAAAGAAAAGAGAAACTATTTCATTTATTGTATTTTTCCTAGCTTAAATTGATAATCCAATGGACATATACATTTTGACAATAAATAAACAAAAACAAGACAAAAGAAAAAGTTTCTACATCAAAACTTTTTTATTATTAAAACAATATTTTTTATAATTTATTTTTGTCATAACATTCAAGTGTTGGCAGAGAGAGACTGTACCAACTTCACAATCAGAAAACATTTACACAAAAAAAAAAAAAAAAAAAAAAAAAAAATCACAGAAAGAGTTGAGAAAAATCAATATTTAAAATTTAATGAAAACAAAAGCATCCTTCACATTTTTCTAAAATATTTTATTTTTCATATACCCTTAATATAATAATATAAAGAACTTTCCATACATTATCTAGACAGAAAATATAATCTAGATAATGGAGATTTCTGAAAAAAAAAAAAAAAAAAAGAAAAAAAAAACTAAGTTGAAAATTTTTGGTATTTGCATCAAAATTTTTAAGAAAAAAAAAGAAAAGAAAAAAAAAAAGGGTTTTTTACCCAAAAATAAAAATAAAGAAAAATTATCTCATTATTCCCCATCCTGTTGAAAACTTTGTAAAGTTGAAACATTTAAGTATCTAAATTAAAAAAAAAAAAAAAAAAAAAATGAAAGAAAAGTGTGTGTGTATATATATATATATATATATATATATATATATATATATATATATTCTATTACTAAAATTTCATTTAATTGATTATTTTAATTTCCAGACTAGCATTCTCATGTTAGTTTTTATATTTTGACCGGTGTTTCCTAATGATAAATAGTTGACATGTTATGGCATTTTCATCAACCACTTACATGTGTATTATTGATAAATTGCAGCATGAATTATTTCCCTATCACTAAAACATCATTCAATGACATTACTCTAAAGAAGAAGGAAAGAAAGAAAGAAAAAAAAAAAAAAAACAAACTTTCATTCAGAAATTTTACATCACACATTTGTAATGTCATTTAATCTTGCATATTTATTTTAATACAACTACTACTAAAAATAAATAAGTGACTGCTGTCCATGAAGAACTTCCTAGCAGACCCGCAGAGAGCTGCAGACATTTCAAGACCGCTTGGACTCAGTTGGTTCGGAGGCCGTCTTAAAATGTTCCTGATATTGATGCAGAATAAGGAGGACTACTGAGAACTCCTTAAACTCTGTGTCACCATATCAAGATATCAATAAATAAAAACCATCTTTGAGGCATCTAAACTGACACTTTCCATTTCATGGTACCATTTTTTGAATGGGAATATTCTTTTGTTTTAAATTTTTATTTGTAAATTTCCTTTTGGTTCAATGACAGAATAAAATCCTGATGTTATTGGAAAATGGTTGTGGTAGAATTAAGGTGTTGGCAGGAGAACCAACCATTTCAGATTTTGGCATTTGGATATCATTTTTGTCTTAGTCTTTTGTCTCTAGAAACCAAAATAGTGATGGAAGGCTAAGTTGGGCCTCAGTATGATAAAAAAAAATAAAGACACTACGAGTGGCACTGGACAATGATCTGTTTCATTGGCAGAGAACCCATAAGATTTTAAAATGGATTACTGAATTATGACTATCTTAAAAATAAAATGGCAGGAAATTTATAGAGAGAGAAATGGTTGAAAATTTAATTTAAAAAAATTAGACATTGTTGATTTACACTTTCATATGAGTTAAATGGTGGTAATAATCTTATCGAACATTGCTGAAAGTCAATTAGAAATGTATGTGATTTTCGAATTACAAATTAAAAATATGCAAATATAAGAAAACCCATTTCAATCTGTGTAGAGAATTTAGATCAAATTATATCAAAATTTAAGGAATGCAAATAAAAATTCATAAAATATTCCTCACCTGTCATATTATTTTTATTCAATTAAAATCTTAATATTCCTATATTTTTAAAAGTAAATTTTATTTTTATGATATTTTGCCAATGATTTCTTCAAACATCCTGAATTTGGTAAAAATATAAAACTTGGATGGAATCAAGACATTAAGATGGTTTATGATTATCTGAAATTCTGGATATTGATAAAAAGTTTGTTAGTTGCATTGTTACATGTTTTAAAAGGGATGCTCTAACTATTGAAACAATCATTGTTTCTCTGGCAGCCACACTGCGTGTAAATGAAATTGTCCATTTCAACCAAGCCAATGAGAATTGATGACCAATAATAACAAGTTTCTACATGGCATCAACAATGACTGGACTGATGTTATGGACTTAACCACACAGTTTATCTTTCTGTGCATTTATGTATGGATGTTGAATGCATCTATTTCATTTCCATCAGGAGGGAGCTAACTAGTTCCTGAGGTGAAATGAATAGAGAAGCATATTCAACATTCCCATGACAAAAGACTTATATACCAGGATAGCCATTTTGTCCTCAGAGGACTTCACACCCTCTTTTTTTTTTTTTTTTTTTCACACGTCAAAGAAAATAATTCTTGTGCAGATTATTAAATCAATTATAAATATTGTAAAAACAAGATGTTAAAGCAATGATAGGAGAGAAGGAGTTCAGCAAAAAGTTTGTAAACTTTCAAGTGATAATAAAAATATATAAATGTTTACCTTTTTATGGGAGTGGGGAAATGAAAGGAAGTCTGTTTTTTTAATGGTGTAATCCAAGAGAGAGTGGTTAAAAAATTATGATTTTATTCAAGGCTACATGACATATCAAAGCTTTTGCCAGAAAGTCTCTATCAAGTTGTAGGTTTGTTATCATGGCCAAAAATCACATTAGTTTAAAATGTAAAAAAAAAAAAAAAAATCAAAATGAACTTTGACCTTCTAAATTAAAATTAGTCTAATTTTGCATTTGAGGCTTAATATATATGAAACCTGTTTTCTGAAACAAGAATGTAGTGCAATGTCAAAAATACAGTCTAGGATTCCAATATGGAGACCTATGTTGGGTTATTACAGATTTTGCAACAATACAAACGAACAGAACATGTCTGAGATATGAACCATTTACCAAAGGTCTAAATAGTAGCTCTCAGGAAGAAACCTGAGCCAATTATTTCACCATGGTCAGTAACAAAAGAAACATTGCTTTTTACTGAAACATTCATACCTTAGACCTAAATCTACAATTGTTTAAATGAAGAGTTGTAATAGTAAAGACGATCAATCTGTGATTTGTTTTTATATTGAAAACATTATGTAATGAATCCAGAACTTGTCAGTGGAAAAATTCACATTATACATGTTTGAGAGTATCATTTAGGTATTATAGGCTCAGTTTAAAAAAAAAAAAAAAAAAAAAAAAAAAAAAAAATTAACAACCATATTAATTGAAGTTGCCAACAGATACAATTTTGATTTGCCTGTTGTTGATTCCACAGCAAATTTTGAAATATGCAGCAATGAAGCAAATACAGATTGTATGAAATCATTTTTAGTTAAAAATCAGATTTATATGGAGAAGGTAACAAAGCTGAGAAAGATGCTGACAAAATGAGATATAAAATGCGAGTTTCAGTGCGTAAAACATTCAACAGTGTAATACAACACTTGTGCACTAGAAACACTGTTGTACATCATGACACTTAGATAATCTAAAAATCTCATACAATAGAACATTGAATAGCTTAAAAGACTGTTCCACTGTAATCATAGAGCTGATTACTGAACAGGATTTTTTAAATTTGTGGATCTGATGAATAGTTTCAGGCAATTGGGCAATGATCATTTTGAATAATATATAAGAAAGAAGTTTTGAATTTAATGAAAAATTAACAGATGAAAATGAAATCAAGAATAAATAGACTGTAAAGTTTGTAAACAAATTGGCAGAATAGAAAAATGGGAAAGGATGGAATTTAGCTCCAATTTGAATAACAAGTAAAAATATTCCATATTTTGATTATCCCAATAAGCAAAAAGTTCGATAAAAAAAGGCAACCCTTATGTCATTTTGTGAAAAAATTTCATGAGAATCTTTTTGGCATAAATAAGAATTGCTTCAGTTCACCAATAGAAATTAAATATTTATTTGATATTTTAGAGAGAATATTTTTTAAAACAATAATGATCACAAATATAAAAATAGTAAAAACTGATGCAAGTTTCTTCAAGCTTACAAGATTCCATGATTTTATTAATATAAAAAAATAAAAATTAAAGTCTACAATTATTTCTATAAACTAATATTTATGAATTTGTTATTATTAAACAGTAACTAAAACAAGTATATTTGTATCTAAGGGAAAAAAAAAAAAAAAAATAGTGTAAAATTTATGAAAACATTGATGATTATTTTTAACTTATCAAATTTTTCCAATCATGATTTAATTTATAATTTTCAAAAACTAGCAAGTAATAAAGAAATATATGAAGAGGTCAGAAGATTCCAAACTGATTTCTCAAGATGTGCAATTCTTTCCTTGTGTGGATGAAGGAGTAAGGACACAAAAAACTACAATCTGCACAAATAAAAGAAAAAATAGTTTTATTACAGGCTGTTGGAGGTGTTTTATATTTGGACCAAGTGAAGAATTTTATTGTAAAAAGATGGTGGAATTCGAAAGAAAAATGAGATCTTTGCCGAAGAGTAACTTTTCAATGGTACATTCACATCGAAAAAAAAAATGTTTTGACAAAAATGAGTAGATTTTTGTTTATTATGAATTTTAATATACATGCAGGTTATAGAAAGATGGAAAAATATGTGTAGGCATTTACAGCATATGAATCAATAGAATGACAGGACATTTTTAATTTTAACCCTTTAAATTAATTTTCTTAGTTTTCATTTAGAACACCAATATTGTCTAACAGAAAACATACACACATAAAATTCAAGGATATATTAGGAAGTATACATCAAGACATTTATCTGAAAGGGTTTTTCATTTAGTATGAAAGTTTCATTGAGATCTACACTTCCCACTAAGGTCATTCTTCATAAGAAACAATATCTACAGACAGATGGTTCAGTATTGGACAGATAAAAATAAAATTGCTAATTTGTCAGTAACAAAAACTATATGTACTGGAAATTACTCAATCTAGATTTTGAATAAAAATCGTGTACTTTTCTTTGAGATGTGCAAGTGATTGTGAAACAGACACTGGTCAAAAGAACAAGATGAAAAAATGCTAAGTATTTGACTGACTCATTAACTTCTAATTTTATTATCATCAATAAAGTTAGAACAAATTCCAGAGTCAATACAACCAAAAATCCACTCAGTTTCTTGATTGATCTATTTGTTAAAAAATGCTATAAAAAATATCAAGTTGAATTCTTCTGTAAAATTTATCAGTTAAGAAGAATCTCACTTATAAAAATAAAGAATGTATTGAAAATGTTACAGTCCAATTAACAAAAAAAAAAAAAAAAATGAAGAAAAGAGACATCAAGAGGGGAATTAGTGCCAAAGGAAAAGTCGGGGTAACTTCTGGATTTCCAAGTCCGTTTCCGCCCAGTAGAACATGGTTGCCTACAAAGTCATCATCGGTTTTTTTGGATGTACTGGCTTAACAGAACGTTTGGAGGATTAAAATAATCCTTGTTATTCTCCACTTCAGTCCTACGGGTTCCTTCATCATCAAAACCTGCAAAAAGAAGTCAGAGGTTTTATTTTTTCATGATAAAATTCAGTTCAATTAAAACCATTCAGATCAATCTTTGAAAAATTAGGTAAATGTTATTCTGATAAGAATCCAGATAAAGATTAACTAACAAACTGATCTTCAGAAGAAACAAAATTGATAACAATCTAATCAACCAAATAATAGTTCTAACATTACTTTGGCAAGAGACTGAGTGACAGCCATACAATAAGAAACTCGTATCTTATCAAGTCTCTGTTTCCTGCAATTATTTTCCATAACGACCAATAGATACCATAAAGAATTTACTAATCATCTTTTTAAAATGAAATTTGTTAAGAAAATCTTTTTACATGCATACAATAATGCATTTTGAAGAAATTAACTCAGTAATAAATTTAAAATCTCATGTACTACTTCAAAAATAGCATTAGCAATACTTTAAAGTTAACTGAACAAAAAAAAAAAAAAAAAAAAAAAATCAAAAAAAATCATGTTTTATGAAATGTAAAAATTTTTTTTACAGTATTTTTTTAGTTTTATCAATCATCAATCAATTGCTCTGAGTGTAATCTTTCCAAATTATACTAACTTTTTGACTTCAAACCCAGGTACTGACAAATGGCATGAAGCAGCATTCGTTCAAAAGAGTTGGCAAGTTGAGATATGTAAATGGCAGTTGGCCATTCTTGAAAGAAAGTGACCAACTCTTCCTCGATGGACATTAGCAAACCCTGAAACACAAAGAGAAAAAAAAAAAAAAAAAAAAAAAAAAATCAGCGAATAAAAGTATGGCTAAGTAATCATAATTCTTAAAAATACAAATTCTATTCTTTATAAATAAAATTAAGTTTTCTAATATTTGGAGAATGTACTACTTCTTCAAATCAAAATATTCCATTTTATAAACTTATTATAATCTATAAGTCAAAATTCATATGAGGTTAATTCTGGATGTATATTAATATATTTAAGTAAAATTATACTATTTTTATTCTCAGCCATTTTTTGTGCATCATATTATTGTCACTAATAACACTTTTGTATTTCTGAACCATGAATTACTAGAAATTAAAAGCTTTAACTTTCCAATATGTGATTTTAGTGCTATGTATTTTGTAGCTTACACATCAAGGTTAACAGTTTATAATGAGAAACTTTAGCATAAATGTTGAAATTTGATTTCCTTTTATAAGATATGCTTTGCTATAAAATGTAAAATTATTTTACGAGTCTTTATTTGGGTACCTAAAATAGGTAACGCTTCTTCAGAGTTTTGCTTCTCAAATTCCAGATGAGTAAGAAGAACCTAACAGTGTGACAGGAAATTAAGAGCAGCAAGAAGGAATGCTGTGGCAGTAAAACAGCCGATACAAAGATGATAGGTATTTGTTCTAAAAGTCACAAAAATGGAAAATTTGAAAATGGTCATTATCACTTTTAATGCTATTAATTATATTGCATATAGTTAATTAGCTTGAAAAATAAAAGATCAAAATAGAAACAGGTTTGACCTAAAATATTTTCACTCTTTATAGTAGTTCCTCTAATGTCTATGTTAAATGATGTGCTTATAGAATGGAATAATCTCTTAGACTGAATCTGATTCCATGACAATTTTCAAGCAAATAAAGGGAGATATCCCATGATGTATTTTAGTTAAACAAAATTATATATCTTAAATCCAAACCTACCCCAACTTCCTGAATTTAAAGAAATCAATCAAAAACTAGAATGGGCAGAATACTATATATAAACAAATATTAGCTTTATTATTTTCTCTTTATATTAAGAGCTACAAGTAAGAAATGAATATCAATTTTTTTTTTTTTTGGAGAGAATTACATTGTTGCTGCTAAATCTCATGCCATGAAGTTGTTGAGTCTAGGCGACACACCTTGATGGAGCCAGCAAACACAGCACCGAGTAATGGTGTGCTGGATGTTCAGCTGGCTATTCAGCTCTTGTTTGTAGAGTCCCATATTTTTTTATGTATGCATAAGTGCACATTTTTAAAAATGCAATGAAATATCTATCAGAAGCATTGCTATTTATATCCAGAGAAACTACACATAGAGAATACATCATTAAATAGAGCAAGTTTTAATTTACAAAACACTATTTTTGTGCATATGCTTAACCTGTTATTGTGCTTTTTTGCCAGCAATGGATAAAAGTCTTCATTTATTGGTTGATAGCAGTGTAGGACCAACCAAAATGTAGTGTCACACATATTGCCTGTTGTTACAGCTGTAACATATTACACGTTGCTTAACTGTGCTCCCATCCACTGTATTGATGAATATCAACAGGCATGAGTTTTAAGCATAGAGGAATTAAATGACACAGCTTTGCTTTCTATGTATTTTCATGTCAGGTGACATTTTGACAGACTGTCACTCAACTGCCATCTGTAACTAAGCAAACACAAAATATGAGTTCTTGACAGGAAGGCTAAAACCTTTACTGCCAATAAATTATTTTCCTAACAACATAATAAGTGGCATTACATTTGGAGTGATGTCAAAAAAGATGGGATTATGTATGGATCAACATTTCTACCAAGAATCAAAGTGTAGCATCTGTGCACTGTGAAAAATGTTATATAGACAAAAACTATGGAAGAATATATCCAACATTATTCAAAAACTCAAATCTTATCTTTGTAATTTTGCTGTTGTCAATACAATGTTTCATCTGATCCCTTCTTCAGCTCTCTTCCAGTATAATCAGCTTTGATGACTACCACAAAAATAAAAAGAAGAGATTTCAGTGTTCAAATAATGTTGGGTATGTTAATGACTCTTCACAAAGTTATGGACTAAAAAGAAAATTTAAAAAAATTTAAAATGACAGTTTACCTGTGGGAAGTGACGGCGTTTCAGTGTCGATCTTAGCCTTCTGTCCAATCTTTGGTAGCATTCCTCTGCAGTAAAAGCTGGATGAGCTGAGTGAGTAAAATGAAGATTTAGAAAGAATGAAAACCCATTTCATTATAGAAAAAGAAAACTGCTTACACAAAAAGTTAATGTTTCATAGGAGCAAATAAAACTCAGCAATGATACACATCAAATGCTGTCTGAAACAATGAGATGAATCAGTGCTATTATACTGTGAATTATTTAGACTAGAGTTCTCATCGTTGTTGTTTTAAACTAAATTTATGGTAATGAGTTCTCCTGTTTTCCTCTGATATAATTTCCTAAGTACTGTTCTATATTACCAACTCCCCATCACAAATATAAAATGACACTAAAGAATGACCAGATGCCACCCTGTGAAGAACAAATAATGTCTCAGCTGCAACTCTATAAAATGACAAATTAACTCAATAATGGATATCCATCTTTATCCAGCCAAACAGTTTACCAAATCAAACAACTACTTAATTCATGATTAGTAATAAATGGGAATAAGTATTATATGAAAATAGACAACATAAAAAGATAAGGAAATTTGTTTTATATACTCTGTATTCTGGCTGATAAGATAAAACTTTTCAGCTTTATGTGGCACTATACCGCTTACTTTGAGTCTTCTGTTGAAATAGAAAAGAGCCCTGGTTGAAACTGCAACAAGTGAAACACTATCCCTACTCATGCCCTCTACGGGTTGTCTCAGCTGGAATAACTTAAATTTTTGATATCATAATTTGTTATTTATCATTATTATTTAAAAAGAAACAAAAAAAAAAAAAACAGACCAATGAATCAAGAATCTTTAAACACGGGTAAATTACTTTTTTGAGTGCTGAAAATGACTAATGATTAGTATTTCACAAAATTTCATTTTTTCATCCCAAAGAATTTTAATGTATTGGTATCAAATTATTTTGATTATATATATAATATATTAGTCTTTTCAAATAAAACAATTTGTGTGTTATTGTCAAAAATTAGTGAGTTGATGTGAAACAAAGCCTATTAAAGCCTTGTTGCACATCAAATGTTCTATCATCTCTTCAATTTTAAAAACATTGGCAACATATTTGATATTAATTTACTCAATAGGCAGTGAAATAAAGTAGTTTCATTTTTTCTATCAAAATAAAACAAAAATCACTCAATGCCTTATTTTAATTCTTTCGGTTGTATTTAAAAATTGCATATTTATCTTCTAAAATTGTTTTATGTTGGTAAAATAAAAATAAGACAGATTCTGCTGCATTTGTCAACATAAGAACTAATTCTATTTACCTCCTTTGTATGCAATTACAATTAAATAAGACATTAAAACATTGATTTACTACTTCAGTGAAGTAAGCTCAAGATATTTTTCAACTTACTGGTTCTCATATCAGGAATTAGTTCCCAGGAATCTGGATCAAAGTCCTTATCACTTGAATCAGCTGGAGACTGTTCAGTTTCATGGGTTTTATGATTCTGGTTGGACTTTTCCAGCAATTCCTTCTGTTCCTCTTCAGAACTGTTAATATATTCATTCCAGATCTACAGCCAAAAAGGTGAAAAATGAAAGTTTTCATTTGTTTTCTTACACTCCCATCAAAGATTGCACTTATGAATTATGCTTCATGACATATCAAATCAAATATAATGGTCATCTTTTCAAGTAGTCACAAATTTTTTCTCATTTTTTCATGGTTTTGAATTTTCTTTACACCTTATGAAGTCAGAGAGAGGCTGGTAGATGTTACAATTTGTTCAAGAGTGAATTTCACATATCTGGCTATGTATTTATTGCAAGGCTGTACCTATAAGATATATAGTTTATTGTCTTTTAGAAATCTGAACTGTGTTGGATGTATTGTTTTACAACCTAAATTTTATAAATAAAAGATCAAAGAGATATATGAAATATTCTTCAGTCAATAAATATATATATAAAATATAGACAATTTTATGACACATTGGGTCACACTTTAAGAGAAAATTAAGATTGAGAAAAGATTATAACTTATGCGATGATTAAGAGAGAATATGTGTGTGTTTTGTCTGACATATACAAGAGGAAATCTATTTTTTGGACCCATATTTTGTACTTGCATGCAAATATAGGATAGTGATTTTCCAAGCGTAGCTTGGATGTGGCACAAGACAAGGGGCACCAGTAAGGATCGAACTCACTACTCATTCGTAATTGTTCTAGCGAGACAAGCTTGCTAACCATTACACCACCTCGTGGTGCCCCCATGCAAATATGGGATAATACTCTATTAAGAATTTGACAGTTATCTCCCTTGAAAAATAGTTTCCGCTTCAGTTTTAGTACGAACTCCACCATATTGTCATTCATTTGTAAGACACCCCAATTTTTTTTTCCTGTATTCTTTAAGTTAGTATATTTTAGGAATGTCTTAATTCAATACCTCTAACTGCATTGCACCGTTTCAGTTCCTGGTTTCATTTTTCCAATTGAATACAAACACTGACACCCACAACATTATCATTCAATTGCAGATTACCTGGATGAGAAGGGCCTTAATTCAATAACTCTGGTGACTTATGGCTACTGAGAGGTTACATTTGACTTTTAGTATTATTATCTAGTTGATAATCCAACTTCGAGATAGATATTTCTGCTACTTGATGAATATATTGTTTCTCAACAATTCAGGATGTAATTGAGTTAAGAGTTTTCTGTCATAAAATTGATAACCATTTTGAAAAAAACTGAGTTAACTAATTTTACATTTGGGCTTAGATAAAAATAAAATGATTTTTAATTGTGAAAGTAAAAATATATCCATATGTAGATCATACCATCCTTAAATTTGTTGTCTACTCCAGATTTTTATTGGCATTGCTAGAGAAAAAGGTGTCTTTTTTTTTCATGTATAAAAAGTTTTTAGAGAAGGATTACTTGATTAACGGTTGTAGAATTTTTTTTGTGGTGGTGGTGTCATATTTCAGATTTGTAGTGCTCAATTTTTCTTGTTATGATAGAAAGAGGGAAAATTTGTCATGACTGAGAATGAGTAAAGTTGAAACTGCTTGTCTTGTTTATATTCATTTACCTTCTTTCATTTCCTTTCTTACATCATTTCATGTCATTAAAAGACTATAGATAGGATAAGTAACAATAAAGAGGAAAAGAAATTCGTTTTCCATAAAATAGGTCTGATATAATCTAAATGAATGTTATACAACTTGGCTAAACTTACGTCAGCAACTTTCAACATCTAAGGGAGATAACGCAGAAAGAGTGATTCACATTTCGTATTCTGCACCATAGTTTTACAATTATTTTGGTCAATTTGCATTTTGGGCTTTCTTCAATAGTTATGATTTCATTGCAGCCTTTTAGTATATCAAGAATTCCATGACTCTTGGATACTGAATCATGGCTGGAAATTTTAAAAAGAATTAAACAGAAAATGCAGAATGAACTTGCCTCCCATTTTTCAGTCTCCATGAGCAGCTCTGCAAATACAGAAACTTTGTTTTCCAATTGATCATGTTGCTCCAGATTGTCCCACTCTTCCTTGGGAACCAAATTCAAAAGGTTACGCACTAGAATAGTTGAAGAAAAAAAAAAAAAAAAAAGATAAAACCAAAACATGATAAATTTAGGTTTCTATAAGCATATGTAACAGAATTGAATTGGATATATTTTACATAAGTGCATGATTTATTAGAATATATAAAAACACATAATATATTGTATATATAACCTCCTCACCATTTTGTGAGCAGATTTTAAAGCTAAAACTTGATTGCTCTGGCAATAATCCATTGAATATACATATGTGAGATGAAGTAAATACTATTGCTTGAAATTAATTTTATATTAAATATCCAATTTAAAGACAAGAAAATTTCATGAGTAACTGAATTCAATTATTTGATAAAAAAAATTACAAACAAAAAAGGTAAAAAATTCACATTTTTAAGGAAAATGTAATGATTTTGTCTGGGTGTTCGTGAATGTTACAAAGTCAAAATGATTTGCAACTGGTTTGTATTTGGTAAATCACAAGTTTTAACTCTGCCTGACTCACTGTGGGTATTTCACATGTATCAGTAATAATGCTAAATATAAGGATCATGAAAAAGTATATATATATATATATATATATATATATATATATATATATATATATGTGTGTGTGTGTGTGTGCATGCTCATATGAGAAATGAATACTTACAGTTTTCACATCTGCGAGCCTTGTTGGCACCCATCTTCTTCTTAATGTACAAGTCATCAATTGACTTGTACAAGGAACCTTTTCTGTTACTGCGGCTCTTATTCAAGCCACGGGGTTTGCCCAGCTGAGACGGCTCAGGAAGTTCATCTTCAGCCTCCAAGAGGCTAAAACAAAAAGAACAAGAAGTACAAAAGTCAGTTTTCAGTTGATTATAAAGAAAACTACAAAAATATTGGAGTTGGAGAAAACAATATGAATAAATATTTGTTTTTCATTTCGCAAATTTACACATATAAGCTACATTTTGGTCATAAAGTGGATTCTAGATTAGTGAATTGGCAAGATTACTTTGCTCCAATTACTAATCTCTCTCAACTATTTCATTTATTAATAGCTCGTAACTAAAATGGATTGTCTTTTCATTTTGTAATGACAAGTTCTCATAATTTATCTGATAACTCTTGTCAAGTGGGTCAACTATTTTGCCTATTTCTCTTTTAATCTCATATGAAAGTGTCTTCTTCCTATTGTATATCTAGAAATTTGACATTTTTGTAAAATGGAATTTAAATTATGATTCGCATTCATTATTGAAAAGAAGATTTAATGGTGGGTGGAAATTTCAAAAGATGTTTTTATAATAATCTATCGATCTTTTTTTGTTTTCTCTGTTACTAAATATAATTTGCATCAATTTTTCTCGGTTACTAAATATAATTTTTATGTTAACTACAGATAAAATTATTTACATTTAAAACCTCTATAATTTAGCTGTTGATATTTTTTTTCAGAGTCCTATAAAATTTTTGGCAATGAATTTATCTTCAGAAACAAAATCATGTCAACAAAGAATAAACAAATATATAAAATTTCTGTTAGTTGTAACATGATAAAATTCTGTAATATTCACCACAATTTCACCATCTCAGCAGGTATGAGATGGTTCTACAAAGTCTTGTTGAAAAAAAAAAAAAAAAAAAAAAAAAAAGAAAAGAAAAAAAAAGTAATTTTAATATTTGCACCTTGTATTTCATTCATTTAACTGAACTTGAAATAATACTGGTGTTTGTGTATACGATCTGCTGAATACTATGAATATATCTATACATTAAAATTCCATACTGTGAAAGTGATGGATGGAATCTTACTTATTATAAAACGCAGATTGTGTGTGTGTGTGTGTTACGTTTATATATTGGATCGGATTTCCTACACTTTTCAACCAATTTCAACAAAACTTCACAGGACTACGTAAAATTACCATGCACCAAAAATTGGAAAAACACAATTGTTTTTGCACAAAATCAATTTGAAAACACGAGGCATTAATGAAAGGGGAACAACTCACTTCAAGTTATACTTATAAAACCCAGGTTGGTTGTTTGTGTGTGTGTTTGTGTTCGTTTATATATGGGATCGGATTTCCGACATTTTTCAACCGATTTCAACAAAACTTCACTTTTTTTTTTGGCAGGTAGTGTTTCTTATTGTCTTGCACACTTTTTTCTTTATTTTTACATTAAGAATGCTTTAAAAATTCCATTTATAAGACAATTGTTTATAATAAAATTCTATTCAATCGGTACACTCATAACGATTGAAAACGATGTTTTTTTTGTGAGTTTGAATTGACCAATTCGTAAAAAAAAAAAAAATAATTAAGACATGCGTGTCCGTCAACCTTAAACAAATAATCTTTGTCAATTTTATTTTTCAGTCTTTATGATGGTCGATACTTGATCTATATCTCTTACTGTTACATCCCCGGGCTCTACTGCTAGTTTAGAATAAAAGGAAACGTGTAATTTATGACCCCAAAAACATGATTATGTGATTAGGACCAAGGGGATATAAGCTTCAGGTGTTGATAGATTCACTTTCACCATTTAATTCTTTAATATTTCTTTCAAGTTCTCCACTAAACAGTAAAGCAAATTAATAAAATTTAAAATATATGAAATTTTTCATTTCACTTAACCTACATTTACATTTTGCCCATTTTCTTTTAAGCAATAGTCATTATATATTGAACTTATTTATTTCTAAATTTATTAAAAATATTTTGGGGTTTGTTTGTTTTTTTTTTACTCAAGTCAACATCAATTTCATTATTTTTCTCTTCTAGATCAGTTGTAACTGACAGAATATTTTATATGAGATTATATTTTTCAAAGAAAGCAGACAATTTATCTGTTAAGATTATTTCTTTAAAAACCATAAAAATTAGTTTTTTTTTATGCTGATAAGTGAAATTTTAAGCAGCAACAGATGTAATATCTGCCAATATTTGATATAATTGCTATGTTTTGCCAAAGTGACAGCTTATTCATAGCACAGTTCATTAAAACCCTATTAAAATATTTGTGGTGTATATTTGAGGAAATAATTGTAATAGAATTTAAATCCTCAAAAAACAAAATATAAATTTGTATGCCTTAAATAAAGGTATCATTTTCACTATATGTCTAAAAGACCCTTAAATTCTTGGTAAAACATCAATGTTGATAAAACAATTCTTACTGTCCAGTTTAAGTGAAGTAGATTTTATTAATGCATAAAAAAATCTTCAAGAAAGCAACTGTTAAGGATGATACAGTTAACATTCATTTTATCTCCATCTAGTAGCTGCCTCGCAGAAATGATTCTGTTCATCTGCCTTTATTACCAGGTGTAAAAGTTAATATTATCTGATTGAGAAGTAAATGTTAGATGGAGCAAAGTCAAAAGAGACAAGATTTGGAATGTTATCAACTCCATCTGAGGATCTAGAAAAGGTTTTAATTTGTTTGTAGTGCACTGGAAACTACTAAGTTGATTTTTCTGACCTATTGACAGTGATTGTCACTGGATTCACTATAAATTTAGATTTGCTTTAGCTTTTTAAATTGTAACTTCTTAACTTAGTCACCATAGTATTCTCATATTTAAAAAAAAATCATTTTAAAGCT
>OZ010572.1:64492462-64662462 GCA_963932145.1 Acanthosepion lycidas | reverse complement strand
GTCCTTGTTCAAAATTTTCTTTTGTTTAAATGTATTTACATCTTTTGGCAAGTTGTCTGTTGGTTCCACCAACTGTTTTAATTTTTCTTTATTATATATATTTATTTCTCACCACACAAAGCAATAATGCCATACTAAAATGCAGAGGGTTACTGGGAGTGAAAGATAATGAGAAAACTTTAAGAGAAGGAACTGGAAACCCAATCCTAAATGGCAAACAAGGGAAAAATCTCTTATCCTATTCAAAAGATGGAGAAGGTGCATGAACGAGGCAATAGGCAAATTTGTGTGTGTGTGTGTGTGTACATTGTCCATTTTATATATATATGTGGATTATTCATTTTACTAGTTGTCATTACATTTCTACCATTATGTTCTCCAGCTTCCATTTGAGCTTAAACAAAATTTCTTATTTTGACAATTGTTGCTTTTTTTAACTTTTGCCAGCATTTGAAAGAGAAAAATTTGCAATCAAGAGACAAGTGTTTGTGCAACATTTGTAATATGTTTAAGAACTATAGCATGTAACTTTGTTGTGGCAATCTGAAAATTATTTCAAATGTAATGGAGACAGAAGTTAATAAAAAGTGTGTATGCAGAGAATTTGGTTCAAAACTCCTTTAAAATTACAAGACATACATCTATATAAGAAAGGCTACAGAGCCTAGGATACTCAAAGAATTAACAGAATAGTGACAATAGTTGATCATGAAACTTCAACAACAATGAATAAAACATTTTTTGCAGCTAGTCTTTTCAACACTTCCATTGCTACAACATATGGGAATTTCCTAGACAAAGTTCCTGCAAGGGGACAATCTGAGTGGAAGCCGAGTTATGGTGATATTGCCATTCTGAATACAGACAAAGGTAACAAGAAAAAGCTACTTTGCAAGATAACAATTATGAGATGCACTGCCTCCTAGAAGCCTTTCCTTTGAAGAATTCGTTAAACTCAGCACTAAGAAATATAAATATATTCAAATACATGTAAGGAAAGAGAAGGTAACAGGTCATAAAAACATCTTTTTGATGAATATACTATTAAAGATGTTTAAATTGGTATTATATTCTCAGCCCAATCTACAACTCAAAATCTGATGAAGTACCAAATTTTTTTCTTCTGGTCAGACCAAGTACTTTTCAGCACCTCCTAATCATGATTAAAAGCTAGATTTACTTGGAAATTATGTTTGTCAGAGAAATCTCTTCATCTCATCTGTTTTTTTTTTTGTTTTTTTTAAATTAGATAGAAATTATTTTTTATTTTTTTGCATTGAATAGGTAACAAAAGCAGGATAAAAGGAAAAAAATTCAAAAATTGCAACTATAAAATCTTCCTGGTTATAAAACGAAAAATCAGCTTAAATTTTTTTTTAACTTAAAATTGAGTATTAAGATTTTTTTTAAAGAAGTTAATTAAATTCTCTTCTTTACATGTCTGAGGGAGGTGAAAGGGCGACACAAATAGTCACTCAGAATGGATTAGTCAGTGTGTATGGCCTATTGAGAAGGTAGTTGGCAGGATTCAGATCTTCCTTCAATCGCTCATTTATTTGCAGCAGTCAGCAGTTAATTATCTTTTAGGGAGGTGGCAAGATTATACAAGTTGTTCTGTGACATGATGTCACCCAGAAAGATGACATGCTGACATAAAAGTAACTGTCCATAAACCCAATTGCATACACACAGAATTGTACACACAGATCAAAATATCTGAAACCAGTTATGTGTGTGCATGTGAGTGAGTGAGATGATAGCCATGCATCAAGAGTATGCACACATACAGGTCAATGTACACAAAATAAATGTACATATATATATTAACATTCACTTATTAAAAAAAATGTAGAATCACAAAAAAAAAAAAAGAAAAAAAAAAAAGAGACAATACATATAAGATATTGCAACTACAACGAATTGAAATACATGTATTTTGATTTCAATGGAAAGGAACATATCCTATTTTGATATTGAAAGGATGAAAGAGATGAAGAATAAGAGGAAGAAGTGGAATGAATCTGAGCATTTGGATAACCTTAATGAACTAAATAAGCATAAAAAGATCTTTTAGGTCATTGTTAAGAAATTATATGCATTATCTTATTGACCATCTATTGTTGCTATTGCCTAAACAAGTAAGGAATTATGTGAGATTGATTTGACCAAGAGCTCATTCATTTCCCCTCTCTTCTCCATCAAATATTGTCATGGCAGGAATTAGATATATGATAGGGAGAAATAGATTTATACCTTTCTCAAGAGCATTACTTTGATGTAGTTTGATATATATATAATATCTAAATATATCTATTTCCTCAAGCTTCCATATATGCAAATAAAGACATTCAAAACAATTTCAAAATGAAACTCAGCATTGTTGGCAAAAATAATAACTTACATTCTTGAAAAATCAAGTTACCCTTAGAATTAATAGTGTACATCTGTATATCTAATAATAATAATAATAATAATAATAATGATGATGAAAGAAAATGAAAAAAATATCTAGTGCAGAATTCATGATATTGGGCACAGTATATTTGTCTTTTATGCTGTGTGAGATTTTTTAACATATATATCAATATATAGGAAATATATTCCAAAATTTATCAGGAGAAAAGAAAGATTATGCTCACTATTTTCAAAAATCATTTTTATGATTAATTTAATAAAGTTAAATAGGTAATCAGCTTCAGAAAGTTTAAAAATAGAATTACTGTATCCGAAACATTATGTCAATGAGCATAAACAATGTGTGACTATACAATAAGAAAGACACTTGCTAACATTTACAAAACAGACAAGAGACTTTATTATAGTAAACAGAAATGTATAGAATTGGAAATTCATATAGTGTGACTTTTTATGATCAGTTTTTTTTCCACACACATACACACACACACAAAATAATAATAATAATAATAATAATAATAATAATATAAATAAATTATGACTTTGTGCTAGCACAACTACTAATCTTTTGAATAGTTTCATCTACCCAATTTCAAGTACAAGGCTTGGGTCAACCCGTGGTATGGTATTCAGACATTTTTAAATGATGTTACATGCCAGGATTGCCACCCCAGGTCAGTAACATCCAAAAGTTACCCCCCTGATAAATTGGCCAGGGTGAGATTCAAACCTGGGTCTTATTTTCAGAAAGTGAACATTCTAACCACTCAGCCATAGGCTCATAAAAAGACAACATAAAATTTTAACAATTATTTTAACTTGCACATGATCATTTGTACATCAGAGTTAAATGTATTGTTTCTCTTGTTCTCTTGTTTTATACAATCAGGTGGCACTCAGTACTTTTAGTAACTTTTCTGAAACAAGAGCACTTTTGCTCAGAATGAAACCAATTGTTCACTCTTGTACATTCTTGTCTAGCTGTACATTTTTTGTACAAGTGAGAATTAAAATATGAATCTCTTTCCTCAAGCCATCAGTGCCAAACGATTCTAGCAGCCAAGCATCATATTTGAAACTGTGCCACCAACAGCTAAAATTTCACATCTTGGCCATATGAATATGTACACTGACATAAAAAAGAAGCAAAGTAGAACAAGGAGAAAACAGGTGAGTACAGGTAGAGGAGAAAGCAAGAAAATATCTTTAAGAAAGATGGGGAGAAAATGAAAAAAGAAAGATCTGAAGATGAAAGACAAGAAGTTGCAAAGGAAGAAGAGAATATAATTGTGTTGACTTTTTTCTCTTTTTACCACCTGTGTATTGTTATGCATTTGTTCAGCAGAAATCCTGCAAGTGTACCAAGTCAGGTTAAGATTACTAAAAATAAAAAGTATCAGCTGTTGTCAGATGGAAAAATAATAACAAGCTCAGCTTGTATGAAGTTGCTATTTATGTATAAAGGTTAGAATCTTCAGTTGTACATATACAGACTCACATACATCAATACATACGTAAAGAAATTTAGGGATTACATAAATGTGCATACATGTATATACTCAACATATCTTACGCATGATCTATGTATGCATGTGTTTTTTGTTTCATATGTGTATTTGTTTAATAAAAGTCAGAGACAATAATAGAAAACTTGGTAAAAGATGAGAAGAGAAGGAAAACATTTTTTAATACATGCACAATTGCGTGTGTGTGTGTGTGTGTGTGTGTGTGTATTTTCCATTTACTTAAGATACATAAGCCTCAAATGTCTTGCCTCTCATATATATATATATATATATATATGAAAGTGATGCATAAATAGAAGACAGGTGGAATAAATGCAGTATTTCTCTCTATCCTGAAAATATAAAGATTAAAATATAGATGAACTATCAAGAGATAATTGCATCATTTCTTTCTTATTTTACATTTAGCAACACAACAGTCACAATCCCTTGGAATTTCTACTTTCTTGTTTCACCGTAAAGCAAGTTGCACTGCCCTACCTCACCTCCAATCAAGGGTGTATAATTTTTCATAAAATTGCACAGTATCAATCTCCTGAGGTGGGGCAGAATGCCTAGCATAAAATTAGGAATTTGAATCCTGGTCTCTGCCAAAGGACTCAAATACCAGCTTTCTGTAACAGAGGCAGATTAATTAATCAGGTCTGCACACTGACAAAATAACTTAGAATTAAGAAGATGCTCATATGTAGGTGCATGTAAAATACACATATATCTACAATACAGAACATAGAAATAGCAATAGTAAACAGATTGTGATAAAGAAAAATTGGTATAAGAATTAGACTAGCAGAGCTTTTAACAAGTAGTATTATATAAAAAAAATAATAAAAATAAAATAATAAAATAAAATAATAAAATAAAATAAAATGGCACATTAAGGTGAGTGATAAAAACAGTAGATGCCATTTATGATTCAATGCATGTTTTTATGGACAAGTACATTTCTGACAACACAGAAACTTATTTTAAGTAACATTCATTAACACATTCAGATAGATGACATCTTGACAAATACTCAATAGTCAGCAACAAACTTTCTTGCGTATATCTTTTATAAAGTCTCTTTCACTCAGATTATAAGAGTTTGGACAGGTTACTCAACAGACTACAGTTAATATTAAAAGAGGAAGTTCATCTTAGATGCAAATTACTTTAAGATAAAACTGATTTAAAACTAGATAAAAGAAAAAGAAAAAAAGAAAAATGCCAATAGTTCACTGATATTTCTGCAAGTGTTGTTCAGTTATTTATTTACAATTAAACAGATAAGGCATTAAATTCCTGGCAACATCAGACTAGTTTCAGGAGAGTCAACAAATATTGCATTTAACATCTTTAATTTATGCCTTATAATCAAAATGTATCAGTAGTGCTGTCAAACACAAGTAATAGTAAAAATAAAAAATGTTGAACTGTTGAAATATTGAACCTTGTTCTTTGTATATAAGCTATGAGACATGAAAGAGGGTTCATTGTGATACATTAGTTAACATGCTCATCTTATGTACTGTTAAGAATGAGCTGGACCTTGTTCTTTGTGTATAAGCTATGAAGCATGAATGAGATGAGTTCATGAAGGCTTGTTCAGATTGACACACTGGTTAACATGCTCATCTCACATACCATTAAGAATGTGCTGAATCTTTACTGCGTGCTTTTGAAATAGAACTATATTCGAAATGAGAATAAGTCCAACATGTATTTACTTGAATTAATTATTGAAATGTCAATGATCACTAGAAAAATATTGAAATATTAATAAGTCCTGCAAAAAAATCATGTGATGTACGAATGGTAACCAGAAATTAATTACTGAATTAGTATTTATTTGGTACAGTAAAATCAAATCTCTCAAGTTTTAAAACCATTGTTAAATAAGAAATTAAAACCATTTAAAAATTTAAAACCATTGGTAAATAGGAAATTTATTATATTTTTAAAATTAAATTTATTAAGTAGCAATATATTTCACATTTACTTATTTATCCACATACTTGGTTTTTCTTTTATTTCTTTGAAAAGGAGAAAAAACCTAGTAAACAGACATTTTAGATATTTTTTTTTCAAAATAAATTTTATGCATGTTCACTGCCTTCTCCTTTTTTTACATATTCAAGAAAATAACCTTGGGTGAAAACATTTGACAAGCATCCAAATAAAATTAAAAAAAGAAATCGTGGGCCTTAGTAGGTTTTCTATAAATAGCAACTTTGATCATAGAGTGTGTAAATACTAGATCAGCAACAGTGCAGAGTCAGCAGTACTTTGTATATTGTAATGGTCAACTATGTGAATAATCAAAATTATAAAATCTTAATTATTTTTTTGAAACAAAGAAATAAAACGGAAATTTAGTATTAATGAATGACATTGGTTTTATATAAGCTTCAGGATCAAAGTTTATAAGAGTAAGAATCTTTTTAAAACTCCTGCCATATCTTTATTTTTTCTATTATGAGAAATACTGAAAAAAAGGGACAGATTTGATAGAGAAATCAGGCAGGGTCAATGCCCACTAGTGTCAAATTCATCAATACTTAATATCTTAGATAATTTAACTGTAGAAATGTAAAGAAACTTATGGTTCAGGTGTAAACATCTGTTTATTTTATTTGCACATTAGTTTATATTCTATAGACTGATATCATTGAAAACTTGAATATTTCTACTTTAGTGCTTTGTAATATTTCTAATATTTGACAAAGAGATATTTTGAATTGGTAGAACAATGAAGAGCACTGAAAAGTTCATTCTTTAAAACTCATTTTTAATAACAATTTAACAGTAGAGCAACTCAGGCAAAATGAGCCAGAAAACATTTATTTTCATGAACAGAGCATGAGAAAATTCCAAAATACATCTTTACAACTCAATAGAACACACAAAATAATTCATATTATTCATGCTTTTAAGTAACTATTTATCCATTTACAAATTTAATCCCATTTCACAAAAGAGCAACATTGTTTTTTAAATTTCACAAAATAACATTTCTTGTAAACACCTAACATCCAAATAAAACAGAAAATTTAGCCCTCAACAGGTTTCCATAAATTGCAGCTTTGATGATCAGATGTATAGAAATAGTACACTAACAACAACCTAGAGTCATTAGTACTTAAAGCTATAACTTTTCTGCTAAATTATATTTTCTGGCTTACAAGATGCACTTTTTTTCCCTAAAAAAAATATGTGTGCATCTTCCAAGGCTCAAGTAAGCTTGGACATTCACCTAATTGGCTTGACTGATAGGGAGGTCAATTTTTATGTTGAGTCATTACACTATAATGTCAGCTATCTATCTAATTCAGCTTTTTATATGATGTAACCTCAGTACTTAGCTGTTACAAGTATTTCCAAGACTATAAACCTTCCTTAAGCCAAGCCACAAGCTTAAACATACTGTTTACTAGCAGCGGTGGGAGCCTTTCTGCTCTTGATCTTGATAGTGTAGGCTTGCTCACACTCTTATGTCATGAAAATATCAGTTACCACCAAACTGTCACACATATCACAAGCTTTTTGTCTTGGAAATTATCACCCATGGTTAGTTCATCAAAATGATTTACTTATACTATCACATACAAGCTACAAGTTGTATGATATGCCAAAGAATATGGTAACAGAGTAGCAGTGGACTACCACCTACCAAAAAAAATGATTTGGCAGTAGAGGAAACAAGAAGGATTGAGTGAAGTTGGAAAATAGACAAAGCACAATTTATGTCAAGTGCCAGCAAAATGGCCACAATTAGAGAGAGACTTTTGTACATGGATAATGAAACACAGAAACTTGGGGGTTGCAGTTAGTATGAAAATGATAATCTTGGAAGCAAGAAAACTCGCAATAAACATGAGAGTGAAAGACTTCAAAGGCACTATGTGTTGGTGTTTTCAGTTCATGAAGTGAAACAAGTTATGCTTACAAACAAGAACTAAAATATCTCAAAATGCCAGGTGACTATGAACAGATAATACTCTGACTTTCCATCAATTTATCATTAATGCTAGAAAGAAGAAATTGTTTGAATTTAACCAGATCAAAAATATGGATAAAGTTCCTTTAACATTTGACATACCTTCTAATAAAAGTATAGATGTGTAAAGTACCAAAACATTGACTATTAAAATTGCCAGTCATAAAAAGACTCATTACACTGCAGTTTTAACTTTTTGTGCTGATGGCACCAAACTACCACCATTGTTGATTTTCAAAAGAAAAACATTGCCCAAGGAAAAATTGCTAGATGGAATTCATGTTATTGCACACCACAAAAGCTGGATGGATGAAGTGGGAGTTAAAATGTGGATGGAAAAAGTGTAGTTCAATCGGCCAGGTGGCCTGCTACGAAAAAATGCATTACTAATAGGGGATTAGTTTAGTGCACACAGGACAGCGAACACTAAAAAAAAAAAAAAAAAAAAAAAAAATCAGCAAGAGAAATGAACATGTTAGCTGTAATTCCTGCAGCCACTAGATGTGAGCATCAACAAACCATTCAAGAATAACATGCATGAAGAATGGTCTAAATGGAAGGAAGACGTGAAATGATACAAAATGTGGAAAGATGAAACGCCCATCAATAGCTCAAGTGTGTGAATGGATGTTGAAATCTTGGAATGCTATTAATACTAAAATTGTTGTAAAGTCTTTCAAAAAGTGTGGTATAAGTAATGACATGGATGGTAGTGAGGATCATTTATTGTACATGACTGACAGTAGTGATGATTCTGCAGATGATAGTTTAGAGCTTTACATGAATCCAGCAATAACGAGTTCTTGGGATTTGAGGATGAAGAAAATTTCTTTGATTGTTTTATAATTTTTACATGCATATTCTTAAAATTTTTAATTCATTTTTATGAAAATAAAACCACCCTTGGACAATGAAAGATGTATAGTATATTTACTAACCACCAACTGGTATGTCATTGCCATACAAACAAAATCGCATGAGTGATTAATGTAAACAATATGTGGCACCAGTATGTGAGGGACGCATGGTGAATATGTTATTGTATGAGAATTACTTTCATCCTAGAAATTTCTTTCCAATATTAAGGTGTGTCTTCCAAGCTGCAATGTCTTGTAAGCTGGAAAATACAGTAGTTTAACTCTTATTACTAACTATGCCATATCTATAAAATGACTATTGAATTTTAGGTGGTTCAATATTAATTTGTAAAGTATATTCTCACTATGTTAAACATCTAGCTTTGAGCCTTATTCTCATTCAAAGTCATAGCTTTCTTTAGCTAATCATCAATAGATCATTTAGGTAATTTATGATTTCAAGTATAGGGAGTGTTATCCACTGGAATTGCAGAGATAGCTTGCAAACACCATAATATACACTCAAATCCAAAGAATGTTTTTGTAGGAAAAAAATAAGAGTCCACGGAATTATTGCTAACAAGCAATTTCCATGTACTAGTTCTACTCCATCGTAGAGAGTATTAAGAACATCCAGAAGATATTAGCATCAGATGAAAATAGCAAACAGAAGTAACCAACAGTAAGTGGTAAATATTAAATTGGGTTGGTGCTAAGATGCATGGTGTAATCTGACTAAGCCACCAGGAGGCAGATTCCTTGCAAAAAACAATAATTATTAGTTAATATTTTTCTATTTAATTGTAGCAATGAGATGAGGTAGCAGATTAATTGTACAAAATAATACAATGTTTGAGATACTAACTGAAAACCACAAGTATTTCTCTAAATGATTTTGTCATTTAAAATATTTTTTGTTTGCGGGGGCACTTTGTGTAATAAGTAAATTTACTTTGACTATATTTGCTTATAAATTAGATGAATATTACTTTATGTACCACCAGAGGTTTTACCATGATTACCTATTAACTTTCTGCCAATGATGCAGATAAAATTGCAAAGCTTTTTTGTCTATGGGCTTGTAAAAAGCAACCAGAGATCAACTTGTCAAGAAGTAAATCATCTTCATAAATTTTACTAGCATGAAATATGTACTAATAGCAAACACCTATTTTTAAAAACCAAGTATAATTCCTGTTTAAAATTTGGGAAAACTATTTCAATCATAGATATTATACAGAGAAGAAAAAAAAAATATTGAATTATATTTTGCATAGGAACTGTGGTAGTAAAGGTCATTTGATTACCTGAGCAGTTTAAAATAAATCTCACACAAAAACAAAAAAAATTATTTGATAAGGAAGGCAAACACAGGCATTCAAATGGCAAGAAAACATTTTATAACCAGATAATTGCTACTTTCAATAGCATTTGTGTAAAATATATCAACAGCAATTCCAGAAACCTTATCTACTATGTGTATGCATTCATAAATGAACAGAAGGTTGAAGAAAAAGCAAACATTTGGTAAGGAGATTGATTTATGCAGGAGTTATTCAAAGATAAAGAAAGATATATTTAGTCAACTAACAAATAAAGCTTGATGCTGAAAATGATAAGGAATGTTCATGGTGCGAATGCAATAAATAACAATGTTGAGAATGTTAAAGTTCAATATTCAACAATAATAAAAAATCTAAATCGTCATTCAAAACATTGTTTTCTCTTGCTTTTTATAACAAACTTATGTCAGCAGTTTATTATTTCCTCATTATCATTTCTTAGTGTCAACAATTTTGTAAATTGTTTTACAGACATGATTTTTACAAGCCAGAAATCTTCCATGTTAGGTTTTGGTCAAATCTCAGTAAAGGATGATTTTAAAATCTTAAATCAGCAGTAAATCAATGAAAATAAAAAAAATGAAATTAGGATGATATTGCCTTTTGGTGACCAACACTAACATTTACAAATGACTTTTGTAAATAACTTTGCTTTAGGTATATACTTTAAAATTATTATTTACAAATCCGATTACATTCACAACATTTACAGAGAAAATCTCTTAAAATTGGTCTCTTAATATTGTAACACTGGGGATGTAGGAAACAACACATAAACAGTCAAGTTTTTTCAGTGGTGACAAATTTTTCTAAAATTTTGTATTTTAACTCAGGGTATTCTTATAAAATATAATGATCAAAATTTAATGTATTTTAAATCTTTTTTTAGCAAAAACATCAAGTGGTGTTTAGACCAAGTATTTCATATATATATTATATATATACATACACATGACATGTATCCAATCAAAACATCCTACTGCATATTTTTTTTTTTTTTTTTTTTTTTTACACACTTCAGTGTCAAGAAAGTTTGTCACACATGTTTAAATATCTGTTACTTCATTACATGACATATATCTAAGCAATAAGAAATAGCCAAACACAACATACCATTAATCTGAGTCTCTTTGCTTTTTATCATTTCTATCTTGATCTCTGATGAAGGTTTAATAAAGTGAAAAAAGTTAGTTTAAGATCTGTTTCCTACTTGTTTCTTTCTCCCATCATATATATATATATATATATATATATATATATATATATACATACATACACACACACTAAAAAGTAAATGTAAGTTTGGAAAAGCAAACATTTGCAGTATTTATTCAATCTACAATTGAACATTTATAGGCGAGAACCTGGATCCCAAATTATATTAGGGTTACTTTCATAAAGGCAAGTTATGAAAGACAACACATCTGATAAGGTCAGGAAATGACAAATTTCCTCAGTAAGGAAATTTTCAAATGTTGACATTATTCTTGTAGGGAAGATTATAAAGGATAAAATTTTAAAAATTATAACATTTGACAAAACAAACAAAAATATTCTGTATATTAGTAACTTAGGTTTACAGTTAAATCATGCAAAATAAATAAATAAATAAAATATATCCATTATTGCCTGATCATCAAAGTGGCATTGAATCTAATCATAATAAAGATGAGTAAATGCTCTGGATCAGGTAACTTTTAACTTGTGATAGATTAAGTAAAACTTACAAAACAAACTACACAACTAAAAATCATTTTAATGGTTAGCTATAAAAACATTAACTTAAAGATTTTAGAAATGTAGTTCATGGCAAATTGACTTCTGTACAACGGACATGTAATATGAAATATTTATTTTAAAAATAAATTGTTGCACTCTTCACATACCAAAGATTTTTCAAACAGTCAAAGTATTAAGTCATAACTTTGTGTTTGCCAGAAAGAGAAGAGTTGATAGATGTCCAAGGCTGACACATAACACTTCACAGCAGTGTTGTTCAACACTCACATAATTTTACATGTTCAATCAGCTTTTTGTTGCTTTTTATAATTGTGATAGACTTTAACCTGTTTCTCTGACACAGAATAATAGCAAATAATTAGCTAGCAAATCCATACTACATTGACCATATAGTAAATTTGAGATACATATCTTTGTAACAGCAGTCTGAATGTTGAGTGATGATATAATGGGCAGAGTTGAGTTATGATGCTCTCATTTAGCAGGGGAGGCATTTGGACTAATAACAGTAAATTTCAGAATATGATGTTACAAATAATATTTATTTATATTAGCAAATTTTATTCCTTGGTAAATGTTAGCTGAGAAAGAAATTAGCAAACTTCTGAGACTGGTTGAGACAAGAACAGGTATTGCCTTCAATAGCTGTTTTGTCGAAGAAATTTACAAAGACAATAATAGTAAGTTTAGAAAAAAGTGAATATACATTTATTAAAACAGTTCAATCATCTTTTAGGATTCTGCAAATAAAATTAAATTTAGTCTTCTATCTCCCTAAGGGTAGGAGAAGTCATAAATGAGAACTTATACTGAATAAAAGGTAGCTCTATGGCTCAGTTTTTTCAGAGTTGTTGGCATTATGAGGGGGGCACTGAAAAGTTCTTATTCCAATCCACTTAACCAAATGACAAAACATTACAATGTTTTGGGAAGAGTTTCTCAGTTGGGTCAAAAGCTTTTCAAACCCCCTTATCATATTTCTAATACTGAACTGAATAAATATATGCAGTTTAATAAGTTTGGTTGTTAAAAGAAGTAACAAAGAGAAACAAGGAGAGACATTTATTCATGAGAACAGTTTTAAGAACAAGTCAATAAATGGTGGAGAAAGAGGATTGTAAATTCCTAAATCTATTGGCAGTAGTAAATAGTAACTGAACATTTATGATAACAAGTTTCCATTTTCAGTCTTATTTAACTTCAAAATCAAGTTTCCTGTATAATGAACAAGTTCATAAAGGATGGTTTTATTGCTAGATATCCGCAAATACAAAAAGGAACTTTTTATAAACAAGATCAAAGCAGTTATGGGTGCAGTTGTAGGCAAAAGAAGATTGAATAAAGACTTGAATAATAGTCACGTCTGGTGTCAGCTGTTAAAAATCTGCAGGTTACAATGTATGAGTTTCGTTACACTTTTGAGGTTCAAGTAACAGATAAAAGATTAAAAGTTGCTTTGAAGTAGAAAATAAAAAAATATAATGGATTAATGGAGTCCCATTTGTATGCAGCCTTTGATGGAGGCTAAAAATGGTGGTATTAAGGAATCCAGTCAGAATAATGAAAAAAAAATTAAAACTGTTTATTACATGATCCAGGTTAAGTGTCCTTCACCTTATCTGACAGTAGATGTACCAACCATTCTGATGTCTCTGCTTGGCATAAGTGGTAATTATGAAAGAATAGATAGCTTTTGTATTTATTCACTCATACTGTTACCTAACATTAAAAATCAAGTTTAAGATAACTGGTGATTAGAATAGGGCATTGGATTCATGCCTTTCTCTAAACCATTAATGTTAAAGTAATATATAGTCTCAACTAGAATTCAATCTTACTGTTTTCTGAGCCATTATATACTTTCTCAGAAAAGTATCAATGTACAATGAATTATTATATTTGAAGAGGGACCTTAAGGCTAAAGAGTGAACTTTCATCATTTTTTAAATAGAACAACTTCTGTATTCAGACCATGAGAAGTTTTACATAGTAAAGGAGAGTAAAAAGTTTTTTTTTTTCAAAAGTGATTCTCACAATCCCACTGTAGATATGAGTCTCAGCTAGGTTTTAATAATCATAGATTAAAGAAAACTAATATATTCCAAGTGATATTAAATGAAATTTATGTTTAAAACGTATTAAGCACCATTATACTTGGCAGATATATCAAGATCATTACTCCATTTTTATTATGGGGGAAAAAATTCTGTATAAAGTGAGTAAGTCCTATACTAGCAAAAGTTATAATGGTGCCATTTATCAATATGGTTTAAATACTATTACATTCTTTGTATATTTTGCAGTAGTTTGTAGTAAAAACTCAGAATTGCATATTTTGCATTTAAATGTTGTCTTTTAGTCACCTCTTTACTTCAGACACAAAAGTATTCTAATCTACAGAAAACAGATCAAGTATAAACTGTACATTATGACTGTGTATAAACAAACAGGCTGCAAAATGATTGCTAATATGTCACCTATAAGAATAGGACAGGAATAATGGTAAGTTCAGAAAACAAAAGTTTTCCCCATGTACAAACATTTCCCAATCTACTTAAAAGGAAAAAAAAGGTGGAGGTACTTTTGTTGTTTATAAAAAGTGAACTAATCAGGTTGAGCAAGTTATTTTTGAAAAGGAAATAACATTACAAGAAATACACACAAATAATATGACAACATATCAGTATTAAACAGAAATTAAATCTCTTATCAGTGTCTGTGGCTTTAGGACCACAAGGAAGAGATACTTAATGTGATTGTTCTGTTGTAAAGCATGTGGTTGAAGTTGTTTATAAAATATGAAAATATTATTTGGAAAACTTCAGGAAACATTAATATGAAAAATATATCTAGGAAGGATGTTGAATAAATCAAATTTTAAAAAGTGCAAACAAAAAGATAAGGAATTAATCGAATATGGGACAATGAAGAACTAATCATATAATAGTTTAATAATACAAACACCAAGGAATACCTAAAAAGGAAAGAAATAACTGAAAACACTTGTTCATCTGTCACATTGTGTTGGATTTCTGCTTACTACTGAAGAAACAATTGTAATGCTTTTTTTATACTCCATGAAGTTTTAGTTTTTAAAAATGTTCTTATTACAATCAAAACTTTGCTCATCAAGTCTTAATTTATTAATAGTTTTGTACGCAACTTCCCTTTATATCTATAAGAACAGAATGATGCTACTAACACTCTGAAACCTTGTAACATTTCATTTCATGTGTGTATACATCCAAATAAAATAAACCACGAAAAAAAAAAAAATAAGAAAGAAAAAAAGAAATAGTGGAGGGCATTGTTCAGTTTTAGAAAAGATATAGGAGTGACTAAAATGTAAATTAATCTATTCTTAACTCAATTTGTTTTTTTTTTATTAAACTTAACTCAATTTGTGTTTTTGTTTTTTTTTATTAAACTTAACTCAATTTGTGTTTTTGTTTTTTTTTATTAAACTTAACTCAATTTGTGTTTTTGTTTTTTTTTATTAAACTTAACTCAATTTGTGTTTTTGTTTTTTTTTATTAAACTTAACTCAATTTGTGTTTTTGTTTTTTTTTATTAAACTTAACTCAATTTGTGTTTTTGTTTTTTTTTTATTAAACTTAACTCAATTTGTGTTTTTGTTTTTTTTTATTAAACTTAACTCAATTTGTGTTTTTGTTTTTTTTTATTAAACTTAACTCAATTTGTGTTTTTGTTTTTTTTTATTAAACTTAACTCAATTTGTGTTTTTGTTTTTTTTTATTAAACTTAACTCAATTTGTGTTTTTGTTTTTTTTTATTAAACTTAACTCAATTTGTGTTTTTGTTTTTTTTTATTAAACTTAACTCAATTTGTGTTTTTGTTTTTTTTTATTAAACTTAACTCAATTTGTGTTTTTGTTTTTTTTTATTAAACTTAACTCAATTTGTGTTTTTGTTTTTTTTTATTAAACTTAACTCAATTTGTGTTTTTGTTTTTTTTTATTAAACTTAACTCAATTTCTTTGTTTGTTAGTTTTTATTAAACTTAACTCAATTTCTTTGTTTGTTAGTTTTTATTAAACTTAACTCAATTTCTTTGTTTGTTAGTTTTTATTAAACTTAACTCAATTTCTTTGTTTGTTAGTTTTTATTAAACTTAACTCAATTTCTTTGTTTGTTAGTTTTTATTAAACTTAACTCAATTTCTTTGTTTGTTAGTTTTTATTAAACTTAACTCAATTTCTTTGTTTGTTAGTTTTTATTAAACTTAACTCAATTTCTTTGTTAGTTTTTATTAAACTTAACTCAATTTGTTTTTTGTTTTTTTTATTAAACTTAACTCAATTTGTTTTTTGTTTTTTTATTAAACTTAACTCAATTTTTTTTATTAAATTTTTTTTTGTTTTTAATTAAACTTAACTATTTTTCCGATGTTTATTCTGTTTTTTTAATGACCTTTTCTTTGGAAGTCTGTCTATTTTCAATAAAATTTAAGTTTCAAAGGCAAGTGGGAGAAGTAGCCCTAAAATGGGACTTCATTAAAAAAATGAATTGACTTGTTTTTGTATCGGACATTTATTACATCGAATTATAGAGCTTAACCTCCATATGCCAGTGGATCAGAACCAATTACTGAGTGCACTACATCCTCATTGGACAAGAAATGTTAAAAACATTTCTAATTTACATTTTCATGTTAGTTATAGATTTTTGTGCAAGCTAAACACAATCCAGGCTCCAGACGCAAGTTTTACAATAATTGCTTCTGATTGACCAATATATCTCAAAGTAATAACAACGCCTACGCACACGTGTTTAAACACAAAATACCGCCAAAAATCTTGAAATGTGTTCGCGAGCCACACACGTGACCAGGAATGTAAATAAATACGATGCACGAACACAAGTTTACCAGTGAGCTTTGCGACGGCCTTGACTGTTTTGTTGTGATTTTGACTGTTGCGGACAGCTGATTTTCGCTCGACTCTTTTTTGAAATTTACTTGTTTGCATTTTGATCTTCATTTTGGTTAAAGTTTGTTTATTTTAATTTTACATTTTTGTGACTGTATTGAAAAAGTTTTTTTTTTTTTAGTTTTCTTTCTTCCCTCCATTTTATTTTTTGCCCTTTAATTTTTGCACTTTTTCTTTTTATTCCAGTTTTCCTATTTGTTTTTTTTTTACCAGTTTTCCTTTTTTGATTTTCATTTTTACCCCTTTAATTTTCGCAGTTCTTATTTCTACCCCCTTTAATTTTTTATTCTAGTCTCCCTTTTTAATTTTCATTCCCTTTTTTTTAAATCTATCTTCATTTTTCTTTATTCTGTGTTTTTACTTTATTTTTGATTAATTAATTTATTGTTTCTTTCCATCCTTTAATTTTTACGTGTTTATTGTTTGTAATCGTTTGTATTGCCAAATTTCTTTGTTTGTTTTCTTTTGGTTCCACTCGCTTTTCTTAGGGTCGGCCATTTTGATTTTGTGTATCTAGCTTCGGCTATTGCTCCCCGTTTCATATTTTTTTGTTGGCGTCGGCCATTTTGATTTTTTGTAACTAGCTTCGGCTACTGTCGTTTCGTATTTTTTAGTTTATTGACGTCGGCCATTTTTATTTTATTTATTTTTTTTTTTTTTTTTTTTAACTAGTTTCGGCTTTTGTCGAAGTTTTGTATATTCTTTGTTTTCCGTTTTCATTTTTTTTGTTTATTTTCTTTTACGTGTTTTCTTTTATTGTTTCGCCTTTAGGCGATATTTGTTCTTTATTGTTTTTTCTAATTTTTATTGTATTTTTTGTTTTACGTACGGTATAAGTGAACAGTGTTTTTTGTTCTTTTCGTCATGTAATTATTTTTGTGTGTGCATATTTATTTTATTCATTTTTTGTCTTGTTTAATTTTTGATTTAATTATCTTTTGCCTATAAATTTGTTTAACCATTTCCCTCCCACACCCCCCTTTACCCCCTCCCCTTCACTGTGAAAAAATGGATAAGAAGGAAAAAAAAAGTTCCTTCCTTTTTAGTTAAAAAAAAAAAAAAAAAAAAAAAAAAAAAGCCAAAAATAGCTTCTTACAGGCGTACGGTAAGAAAGCACCTTTATAACCCTAAAAAAGACCCTCCTGACAAAGAAAATAAGGATGAATACCCTGATCTGCCCTCAGTTCCACCTAATGAGGAGATTGTAGAAGTATTAAAAAAAGCCTCCAAAAATATGGAGGCTGAAAAGAGCAAGAAATTAGACCAAGCAAATGACAAATCAACTGCTAATGCAGAGGCCGGGGAATCGCCCTCTTGTTGGAAGTCCCCTCCTAAACGCATAATTGACACTGCGGCGTTCTTGGATCGTGTCAAGGGTTACGCACACCTTGTGGTGGAAGGTGGGCTCTTGTAGGATCCAATAGAACTGAAGAAAGTCGAGAAAAGAATAGTGTCAGTCTTTGTCGTCAACAAGCGATCTCGCAAAATTTGTCGTTCGACTAAAGACACAGTGTTCAAATCACTGGATTCCCTGGGGTTTAAGCCCCTCCGAATTGTTAAGGGCAAGGGTTTTTTCATGTGGGACGTGCTGCTGCCCACCGCTGAAGAATGTATAAAAGCAACAACCCGTGATTTTATTACGAAGGATCTAATCCTTCGTACAGAGTATGAGGGCCGGCAAAGAACCATTTAGCGGTATACGAGGTCCCTCCTCAGGTTATCGCAGAGCACCTGGCGGCGTTCTTGTCCCAATACGGTGAGATTCTGGGTGCTTCTTGCGATAGCCCTACCAGGGGATGGAGTTTTGAGATGATGCTCAATCAAAAAGCTTTCAGCTCTATCCCCAACTGTCTTGACGTCGGTGACCTGAAGCTGCCAGTCATCGTGACCGGCCGTAAACCAGTTTGCTGGAAGTGTGGAGTGACTGGTCACCTCTCCTCTTCCTGCCTCTGGAGCTCAGGTCCCAATCAACCAAACTCCCCCTCTGACTGAGTCTTCAAAAACCGCCACGCCTGTAATGGGCACACCGGCTACCAGGACCGGAGCAGTTGTACCCCCAGTTGGGTCTTCATCCAATCCCCCATTCCCCGAAGAGCCTTCTTCCACTGCAAGTGTGGTTGAGGAGAAGGAAAAGGGGGAATGGCACGTAGTCGGCAGGGCCACAGGGAAGCGTCAGACAGCGGGGCCTCAGTCCCCTGAAGCTCCGGGGACTAAAGACACTTACAGCCCCGCTCCCTCTGGCAACAGTAAGGGCGATGCCCCGGCCTCAAACCAGACCACTGAAGATCTAAAAAGGAAATACGACCCTGGATACAGTAAAACAGAAAAGATTAAAGAATTAAAAAATCAACTGGATAAACAAAAGAAAGCAAAATCATCTCTATCTAAGATCTCTCCCTTCTCGCAGTCTACACAGCCCTCTACATCTTGTCCACCTAAGTCCCTCTCTACAAAGAAATCCACTCCCTCCACATCCTCCGACCCACCACCTTCTCCTCGTTCCTTAACCTCTCTTTGTAGAGTGAAGGCTCCACTTGCTTCCCTGTCTTCTTCTGCCCAGTCCTATATTCCTCTCAGTAGAGCCCCCAGCCTGTTTAGACAACCCTTTAGCCCCCGCAATACCCCCAGTCCTTCCCCCACTAAATCGCCTGTAATGCCTCCCCTGTCAAAAAGACTCAGAAGCCCTACCCAAGATGATAAGGAAAAATAGAAAAAAGCTAAACATATTTTTAACCTAGGGACTGAAGTCTGTAAAATTTCTCCGCTTGTAGCAGAGAAAGCTAAAGACTATGGAAACAGAATCACAAACCTAAAATACTTACTGTCGATCAAGCAGTTTGCTGACAAGGACCTTGATGACCCTCGTAACTTCCCTAACGCACAAAGGGTGTTAACAGTGGTCAGATCCGACCCGGGCACGAACAGATTTGGGCCATGTTGGACGAGGCTATAACTTCTTTCAACATGACCCCACCCATCGCTATTATTGAAAATAACAGTTTAAAAAAAAAATGAAGCAATTTTGTGCAGGGATGGTCCCGGTTTTCGTTCACCCCTCCCTTTATAGAGCACTAAAATTGACTTTCCCCTGGGATATCAGCGGAATCTCCCAAGACAGCACCATCAAAACTGAAATGGGCCATGGGTCTATGGGAGAGGCTGTTGGTATCCTTACCCCGGCCATGTTTAATTCAGGTAAACAACCCTAATCGGACTTCTCGATGGCGCTCTGGTTAGCTACTTTAAATGTGCGGGGCCTGAGGTCCGAGTCTCGCAGGGCGAGGCTCTCTCGTGACCTTCAGCACCTCGGTGTGAATGTTTGTTGTGTGCAAGAGACTCGTTTTTCTTCTCATGACCATGAGGATATACTGTCTAGGGGGTTCACCCTTTATTTAGCGTGTTTTGATGGTCGTTCGAGGGGTGTCTCTTGGCTAGTGAGCAAGTCTTTGAAGGCTGCATGTTCCCTTGTCTTCGCAGATCCGGCAGGCAGACTTTGTGTGCTGGATGTTACCATAAAGGATAAGTTTCTACGTTTCATTGGGGTTTATGCACCCAATAACCATGCTGAGCGGCCTGCTTTGTTTTCGGCAGATCGCGCCGTACTTGACGACATCTCATCGGGTAGTTTTAGCGGGGGATTGGAATGCTGTCCTTGACCCCGATATAGATTGTATAGGAAAAAAACAGGGTACTAACATCCGGGACGTGAAACCATTTCGGGACTTTATCGATGAGTTTGATCTTGTCGATAAGTTCCGGAATGAACACCCTCGGGAGGTAGCATGGACTTGGACAAATAGTGGCAACCCGGCTCCCGGGACGCTTGCGAGCTACCTCGACCGAGTCTTAGTTAGGAGAGTCGATGTAGGGCTCTTAGGGTGTCCAAGCTTCCACTATATAGTTTATACGGATCATAGGCTTGTCCGGGTCCGTGTAAACTTAGATAAGCCTAAGGTTAGAATGGCTGGTTACTGGAAATTTAACTGTTCATTATTTGGTGAGCAGGGTTTCCGGGACCAGCTGCTACTAATGATACAAAGGAAATTGACCACTAGGTGACATATAGCGTGCGTCACATTGCCGGATAAGCGGACCGTGACTACAAACGCAGGCATATGCGAGGCCTTTCGAGATTATTTTCAGGATCTTTTCACCAGGGAGCCCAGTCTGTGCCCTGCTCAGTTCAACGCCTATTTGGCTGACTTTCCCTGCCTTGAGGCAGCTGAAGCGGCTAGGTGCGAGGGTCCCATTACAGGGTCGGAAATCCCGGAAGCGCTGAAGCAGGTTGGCCTGGATAAGTCTCCGGGACTAGATGGTCTTCTCTACGAAGTTTACTTGAGGCAGTTGCCTGTTTTTGTTCCTTTGCTGGAACTGATTTTCAACCACTGGATGAAGCAGGGGTCTATACCTCAATGCTTCACCAGGGGTGTGATCAAGTTGCTGTGTAAGGACAAGAATGGTGGGGATGGGTTAGGGAACTTTCGCCCTTTAACCATGTTAAACACAGAGTTAAAGATTTTGGCGAAGATCTTGGCCAACCGTTTGCAGCTTGTCCTGTCTCGTCTGATTGGCCCTGAACAGACCTGTGCTGTGAAGGGCAGCACTATTCAGGATAACCTTCATATGGTACGCTTGATCTTAGAACAAGTTGACAGTGAAGCCACGCTGATCAATTTAGATCAGTCCAAGACCTTTGATAGGGTTGACCATCGGTTTCTGGAGGCTGTCCTTTCGGCGGCCGGTTTCGGAGCCAACTTTCGCTCCTGGATCCGACTTTTGTATGCGACCCCCGGTACGCTGGTGGAAGTGAATGGGGTAAGATCGAAGCCTTTCGTATTGTCTCGCTCCATTCGTCAAGGTTGTCCGCTTTCGCCTTTGCTTTACGTTCTTGCGTTGGAACCTTTCCTTTGCAAGTTAAAGGCGAATCCGGTCCTGCACGGAATTTCCCTGCCTGGGGCTACCACCTCAGGCAGGTATTCTGCCTATGCTGACGACGATTCGGTTCTTGTGTCGAGCAGAGCCGAGATTGATGAAGTCAGCAAGGAGATCAGTGGCTATGAGATGGTGACAGGGGCCAAGATCAACCGCGATAAGTCTGTGGGCTTGCGGTTGGGTGCGTGGAAGGGAGTTTCTCTTCCCGGACCTTTCCTCTGGACGGATGGGCCAATCAAGATACTCGGCGTCTGGTTCAGTCCTGATCTCCAGTTGGAAATGAATTGGTCGGAGGTGCAAGGGAAGGCCGAGATCACGGTTAATCTGTGGGCTCGGAGGAGACTTTCCCTGAAGGGAAGGGCGGAAGTGTGGGTTTCATATATCTATCCGATACTCCTGTACCCACTCTCTGTACTTCCACTCCCGTATGCCAGACTAATTTTATTAGTACGGACCTTGTTCTCTTTCTTGTGGAGAGAGAAGGCCCCTATGGCATCTCGCGAGATCTGTTGCCTTCATCCCTCTGAGGGCGGCCTGGGTATGCCTAGCATTGAGATTCATCAACATATGCTTCGCATCACCTTTCTAGACCGAATGTGTCGCGGATCGGATGAGGAGGGTGCCTTTTGGAAAGAAGACGTCCACAAACATTTCCCGTCCCTGAGAAGTGTGCACTCGTGCGAGGAAGAGGCCCGCCGTACACCCCAAGCTGAATGCTCCTTCTATTGCGAATGTTGTCATGCTCTGAAGCTCCTCTTACGGGCTTTGGATGGCCTCTCCAACGCCCAGGTGTTGTCTCATAAGGCATTGTATAAAGTGTTAGTTAGGGGGGCTGTTCAAGATGATCTGATTGGCGAGCTCGGTCTTACGAAGCAGGAGGCTCGCTCGATATGGCCTTGGGTGCCTGGGTTGAAATGCCTCAATAACAATGAGGCATCACTCACCTGACAGGTGATTCGTGAAGCCCTCTGGGTCGGCAAGAGACTTTGTTCAGCAGGCTTGGAGAAATATCCAAACTGTCATCGCTGTACGGGGGAAGTCAAGACCATTGGTCACGCCTTCTTTCAGTGCAGGGCAGTAGTGCCGTTGTGCAGGGTTGTTGAAGGCCTCATGGTTCGCATGCTGCAGGGAAAGTTTTTTGTCCTTGAAGCCAGTTCTGTTTGTAGCAATGTGGTGCCGCAGATGACGAAGGCTGAACACTGTGTTCTGTTGCTTACTAGGGGTTATGAGAGTCGTGATTTGGACGACGCGTCAGAAGAAATTCTATGAGGGCGATAAGTTCACTTATTCCCAACTGATCTTGTTCTTTATGCATCAGCTTAAAGTCAAGATTAGGACGGAAAGGTGGCGGCTCACCTCATCAGAATTTGGCAAAATGTGGGTGAATCTTGTGCGTATGTGCCGAGTAAAAGGGGCTGACCTTGAGTGGCATCTTGATGCCGGTTAGGCATTAAGATACTGTTTTTCCTGGGTTGAACTTGGGCAACACATCCCTGGTTTTAGGCTAGAGTAGGTTTTTTGACTTTTTAGTTTCTCTTCTTTTTCTGTAAACTTAGCTAGGGTGTGTTTGCTCATTGGTCCCTTTTTTTTCTGTCCCCATTTTTTTCCTTTAGTTTAACTCCCCATCCCCTCCCTCGTTTAGGTGGTTAGTGATGTCAGTTCTCTGGGGGATGTGGGGCGCCTTTCGTTTCACGTGTGTGTTTTTCGTATTTGTTGTTGTGTATGAATGAGTGTGTGCCTGTGTGAATGCTTGGGAGGATTGAATGTTTTCTTTTATTTTTCATAGTCCCGAATCGATTTCTGCCACATTTAAAGTTTGTGGGGGGTTTTATTACTAACACCTTTTTGTTTATGTGTCATATTGTATATATTCATTGGGGTTCTTTTTAAATATTGTTGTTTTATGCCCCTCCCCCCACAGTCGATATTTGTAAATAAGGGGAGTATTTAGGATTTTCATTGAGTCAAAGAGGTTTTTTGGTGGATGTAGTAAGAAAGGTATGGATAAATGTGTTGTTTTGGTGAAAGGAATATTGTTCTGTATGATAGGGTCAGTGGTTGTGGCTAGCTAAGTTTTAAGACAAGTGATGACCGTCCTTTTCCCCAACCCCCCTTTTTGGCCTTGTGCCGCATTTATTGTATACAATAATAAATATTGTGAGCTTCGTGACGGATAACCAACTGTCAAACAACTCCACGTCACTCATACTTTTGAAGTTACAAAATTAAATTTATTTAACACGAAACAACTCCAATACACTCACTCACCAACCTCTGAAATCATTCCTGAACTTTTACCAATTTTAGAACCCACAATTCCAAACCTTATTCTTCTGAATTACAAGTTCAATATTACAGTAAAAGGTAAATTACTTAAGAACTTTCTGTTTAAAAGACACTTAATATTAACAACTTTAACGAACGATTACAAGAAAGACATTCTGAAACCTAAAACATCATACATATTTGCCGACATAACATATACCAAATATTCTGCTTGTACATTGTTTTGAATGTTTTATTAGTTTCTAATTAAATATGTCTTGTTCGTAATATGAACTCTGGTACAAATATTTCCAAATCAAAAGGGGCACGACTCTGTCCTACCTTTTCTTTGCATGTTGTACACCAACCTAAATAAATCTAATTGTTACGTTTTAAAACAATTCAGTTGAATTTTGTATTTTATTTTGATGTTAGTGGAAATAGTTAATTGACACGCAACTTATTCTCAACAAATTACCACATAATTAACCCATCCACTACAGAATATTTAATTTTTACAATATTATTAAAAAAAAATATAATGGTCAACTCAACCGTAATTTTGAATCTGTCAATTCAATTGTAATTCCAAAGTAGAGAAACCTAAAAAGAAAAAATAGCTTCTTCTATCGAGTAAATAACCTGGGGTGTAAAAAAGGCCTACCTACGCAATACAACGATTTAAGTTCTTAATAGCAGAAAGGAAATACTTCATCTTTTTTTACCAATTAATTTGTGCTTTCGTACTGTAAAAATTAAGGACGTTAAGTGGTTTATTAAATTAAATATTTTCCTATATAATTACGAAACCTCCTAATGCACTTTGACTTAGAATCGTAAATATAAGAATCTATTAAAGATATTTTTTCTTTGATATCCTTTTCGTGAAAAAATAAAAAATTAATCAAACAAAAGTAAAACAAAAGTATCAATAAACAGAAGCCATAGCCACTGATATGTAGTTTCTTTCTTCATTGTTATTGTTTTGTTTATCGTTTACAAAGCTGTGACAAACAAGACATCTACTGGAATTGACAAAAAAAAAAAAAAAAAAAAAAAGTCCTTTTCTTAATTTTATTAGTTTTTTATTTATTTTTTTATAAATCCAAAATGATCCCCTTTCGTTTAATTGTGAAGAAAGCTTTTCGTTAAGAAAAGGTAAAACAAATTTCTTCATGTTCAAAACAAAAGCTGACATGTCAAGTAAAAGATTTTTTTTTTTTTTTTTTTCAAAGTGATCAGATTGTATCTTCTTAGCTACGTTGATTGCAGTTGCTTCTTAAGTCTTTTTACACAACACTAAAACGAATATTTATAAATATTTTCTAAAGTATCCAGTAATGAATGATCACTTCACTTGTCCTCATTTCAGTATGTCTTCTTGTCTAGCGATGATATCAGTGACGATAACTAGCAGAACATTCATAATACTTTTTTTAATTTTATCTTTCTTGATTTGAACAAAAATAAATTAATTTACGGATTTCATCACATTCACCGTGAAATAATCTTTTTCTGTTGCTCAAGTCAAATGAAATGTCAAAACAAAAGAAATACAGCTTCCTTAAAGTGGCAGTCATTTTTTAACCTTCGAATCAAAATAAAGGTTAAAAAAAAATGCATTCATTAGCCTTGAAAGTTGAAAATGAATAAAATAGGGGAAAAAAAATCGAGTCTTAGTCAAAATTGATTACAATTCCGTTTTTTTTTTTTTTTGCTTAATTTTACTAACAGATTTCAGAAGCATCGTCAGAAACAAGAAGAAAAACTATCACAAGATGACTCATAGGAACGTTGGTCTAAAAAAATTGTTTAAAAATTAAATAATTTGTAGGTGACGTATTCTATATGCCACATATCGATTATGTGGAGTGTTATGTAAACTTCTTGTTGCTCGGGCTGTGATACATTCCAGCAGAGCATTATTGATTCATCTGAAAAGGAATCACATTTTGATATATTCCTTCAATTATTCAGTAGCATTTTGTGATCCTAACAAGCTTTTTTGGCAATAATTAGCTCCAAATCAAAAGATTGCTGAAAGTATTTTTTATTATAAAAATAATAAAAAAATCTTATATTATTTTTGTACGAAACATTTACAAACGATACAAAATCAGAAAAAAAATTCATACGCAGAAGTAGAGAGAAAGAAAGCTCTTATTTTAGATAAAAATTAAAATATCATAGATAAAAAAAAAAAAAAAAAAAAAAAAAATACACAGCAGAATCTTTTTCAAACTGTCGATTTTTTAATTCATTTTTTTTCCAGGTTATAGAAAAAATAAAATTTATTTTGACAGCACGCAGAGCGTGTTTTCCTTTTTTATTTTTTTGGAAAGGAAAAAAAACGTCACCAATAAAAAGTCCCTATAATTCAGCCAAAGTTTTCAAGGCGTATTGGACTAAAAAGATTTTAATAAAATTGCAACTAACAAAAGTGATAAATTAACAAAAATCAGCAAGTCAGCATTAAAAAAGTATTTTTTGTTAAAACAAAAACAATGTTAAGAAAAAAAAAAAAACTTTACGTTGCCGTTGAGAGTTAGATGAAGAATTTTTTTTTTACTTTTTTAATTAAAGAAATGAAATCTTTTTAGTATTCTGATAAAAATAAACGTAATTTTTATTTTAACCGCAACGTTTTGGACGCACCTCATAAAATAAACAAATTTTTATCAGGTATTTTAACTGAAGTACTGATCTCAGTCATCAAAAGAAAAAGAAAAAGAAAAAAAAAAAATAGAGAGGTTTTATCTGCTTTGCCTTGAATTAAAAAAAGAGCACCTTGAAGATAGTCAATGTCAAAAAATTTTTTATCAGTATTTTTTTTTATTGATTTTGAGATTGCATATTTTTATGGCCAGTAGTTCATCTTGGAAAATCTCCGACATCAAGCAGAACTATTTAAGAACAGATAGCTATCCTTTCTAAAAATAGAAGACTCCTAAATTTTTTTTTAAGTAAAATGCCCGAGTTGCAAAACTGCAATTTTTAGGACTTCGAACACATTTTGATCTTTCTTATCTTTCCAGAAACAGTAAGAAATTTCCTTTTTTTTTTTCATTTATTAATCAAGGAAAAAGTAAAAACATCAATTGCTTCACTGGCTACAGTTGTCATAGTTCGAATTCTAATTGTTGCAAATGAACGTTGTACACGAGTGAGAGAAGAAAAATAATTTTCAAACAAGGCTCGATGTTACAAGATTTTGTCGATTAAAGATAAGATTTGAAATTACCAAATACTTCACTTCTATTACACTGCTACAATGGAAGAAAATCCAAAATGCTCTGCGTTCAGTCTGGGAAACTTTTCTGAAAGAATATTCAAACGAAAACATGTTTCATTATCTTGATATGTTGATAAAATTAAAAACTCCAGCCCAATTAAAATATTTTTCTGCTTGAGTGATTGTTTATGCTAATGCATGAAGAAATATTGATTACGCCATTATCGGTTGGATTAAATCTCCAGGTTTCTCAGACTGGGCTTATTCCATTATTACAGTCAAACCATAAAATATTTTTTTACTGTAATAATTTCTTGGTAATAAAGTCATATCGAGAATGATCGACCTAGACATCTCGAAGTCATTTGAAAATGTGGTGTGACACAGAGGATTGCTACACAAATTTGCCAGCAATGAAATCTCTGGAGAAGTCCTCTCAGTTATGTAAGGTAGGTACTCTAATGGCTAATCCTCTGAAGCACAAGATCAATACTGGCATCCACCAAGGCTCTCTTCTTTCTGCTTTATTAACGATCTGCCGAAGAACATTTTTAGATCCTCAGTAAATATGCAGATGATACTACACTACAGACAGTGTACGTGCAACTCCAAATATCTGGATGACCAATGTCTAACAACTGATCACTCCTCTGATCTAGCTCAATGCGGAGAAAGACTGGTTGGTATCATTCAATAGATCCAAAAACAAAACTAGTAACATTTTCATTTCATCACCACCAAACAGACACTAAACATGCACCAATCCTGGTGATTGGTCATATCCTTAAAGACGCGCCTTGCCTTGAACGTCTACAGTGTCTAAAGCGCACTCTTGGTCTCAAATGGAATATATAATCGTGCCATCGCAAAAGATACTGTCGGTTCCTTAAATCACTTCAGAAAATACCTAACTCCTGCTGTCATGCTCTATCGTTAAAACAGTTAGATCAGACCAAAAATGGAGTATTGCTGCTCAGTCTTCATTTCATTTCATAAGCGATTACGTGGCCTTGTGGGTAATGAATTATTCTCCACCACGCAACCCTGATCACACAGTTTAAATGTTGTTAGCCACTCTATTTCTATTACTATGGTAGATGTACAGATGTTACATTCCTTAGTTCCACAAATTCAGAACTTCACAGTTAGGCCCCGCCATACCAGGTTCACGGTGGTAAATCATTTCCACTCAATTCGTGTTCTTTGATAAGGAGTAAGTTCCACTCAGACAGGTCCCCCATAACTGTTACTTTGTAGAACAATCTTCCGAGAGGATGTTTCCATGACAACTACAATCTTGGTATCTTCAAGTACAGAGTCAACTAATATGTATCTTCTTACACGACCTCATAATGCGAACTTCTTAATTTCCCTCCCCTCCAATCTCGCGCAGTAACCCTTTTTACCTTGAGTGATCCTTTGGCCTTGTATTGGGTGAACTAATATATATCACCAACAGCCGGGGAAAAGAAAAAGAAAGAAGGCTAAATAAGCAAGTGTACAGTGAAAAAACAAATAATTTTTTTTTTAAAAAAGGGCAAAATGATCACGACTCCTTACACGTACACACATCTGCAGAGACGCGCACATGTCAGCACACACGAACATAGAGAATATCGAAGAAAACTTACACCAGAGTTAAATATATTTTTTTTAAAAAAAAGGAAAACACATAAGCAGTAATTTTTGCTGATACCTATAAGAGTGGATGGACAGGTCCATCTACGAAACTCTGGAGTCAGGAAGCTGAATGCAGTATATCAATCAGCTAAAGGACAAAAAATGTAGCTATGTTTGTTCAAAGCAATAGAAGCTATATCAACTAGAGCCCGTTTACTGATGGATATACAAAAGGAACTAACATCTAGGAAGTTGTGGAGAGCCATGATCGACCACGTTCTGAAGGGACATGGCACACAGAAGAATTGCAAGTGAATTTGACTGCGATAAATTTGAAATGAAATTTTTTTAGCGAAGATTAAAAAATCATCTGAATCTTTGCAAAAAACTTGAGTTTTTGAATCAACAAATAAATGTCTTCAAAATATGCAAGTGTCCTTGGGTCAAGAACTAATATGAAAACATTATGGTATTTAATTTTTATTTATCTATATGGCGAGACAACCTCTGACTGATCTGAACGTCTCAATCTTCCGATCTGTACAACCCCAAGGAAATTGAATTAAAAACAAAGTCACTTGCTATTCGGGATTACGATAAACGTGCTGTAGTATTTTTTTAGAAAAAGTATCAAACTAAAACAAAATCAAGAGGAGATGTAAAATTCTTTGGGGTTGTTTAAACGGTGACTTGGATCTTCGGAAAATAAATATTCCATTTGATAGAAAGGTACTTTTTTGAAGGGCTCGGAATTGTATGGAAGGCTTGGAAGCAGTATCTTTTTTCAAGAACTTTTGAATTCATTGAGTTGAATAAACGTTAAGCAATATCTTTCCATAAATAAAAAAAAATATTCCAAACTAATCACAGGATGCAAGCTTAAAAAAAAAAAAAAAAAAAAAAAAAAAAATTTAAAAAAATAATAATGTTTGGTTTACAAAAAAACAGAGACAGAAAATATGAACAAGGCATTTTTTTTAATTTGTTGACAAAAAAAAATTAAAAAATATTCCAGGGCCGTGTGACAGCAAATTTGGTTTGAATAAAAAAAATTTACACACAGCAATGCTCTTTTAAAATCCAAGAATTAAAAAATAAACCAAACCAACTCATCAAATCACCAAGTGATTTAAACGAAAACAAAAGGAAAAAAACGTTTTCCCTGAGTGCAACAAAGATTGCTTTATACAACAAAATAATAAAAATCAAAGAAAACTAAGAAAAAAAAAAGGGTGTATTGTTGGCCGAATTTACCATAAAAAGAGTAAGAGAGTGGTGGTTATTCGTCTCCAGTGCACCAGTCTACCTTTGTTTATTTATTAAAATTTTTGTCTTAAAAATGATGCGAATAATTTAACAATTCTAAAATAAAATAAGTAATTAAAAAATAATAACTAAAGATAATTTATATATTTTTTTATTTGGAGTACTTTTTGCATAAGGTGCAATTGTAGCACTGGGGTGTGTAATTAAGAATTACCTTCATGCGACTAGCTGTGTTTAAGTTTTAAAGCGACATTCTTAATAATAATTTAATGGTGATCTGCTGGCATTGATAGCAGTAGGTTGTAAAATTACATTGTTTTTTGAGTTGGTCTGGCGTTAAAAAAAAAAAAAAAGTTAAAAAAGTACCACTCGAAAAGAAAGCAACAATCAATATGACATCCATTCCTGAGTTATGTCATTTCATCATATTTCGTCATTTGACATTGAGGCTTAAAAAAAAAAAAAAAAACTGTATATAGAAGAATAAAAGTTTAAAAACAATTGAGAGAGAGATATTCTCGCAAATAATTTATTAATAATTTAGGAGTGATGATCTTAATTAGGATGAAACAAAAATATACGAAACTGAAAACAAAAAAATAAATAAATAAAATTGATTAAAAATAAAAAGCCAAAAAATATCAGCCTTCGACAAAAAAGCTTTGGGCTTTTTAATTAAACTGGCTTCCCGTAAAGTTTTTGAAAATGAAATTAGGAAAATGCTATATAAACAAATTCAAAACTGGAAGAAAAACAGAACAGAATACATTTTTTTTTTTTACACAAAATTTAAAGGACTTAAAATAAATTAAAAAAATAGAACTTTTAAGGGAATCACAATGCTAGTGACGGCGAATGATTAGATAACAAAACAAATCGAACTCTTTAGGGCAGCCACATGGCCTCCAATTACAGTGGGAAGCAGTGGTCGAGAAACCAAGATAGTTTGTGATGAATTAGAGTACCTAAAATAATAACTAACTACTAAATCCCAATATTATTTTGAGATCAAACATTATTTTTCCTTTTTAAGCCCATTCTCTTAACAGAAATGCAGGGAAATAATTGTTGAAATATAGATTTTTTTTTGGCTCTTATCGTCAAAAATGTCAAAAAAATACACATTACGTTTTAGAGGCTAAAAAAAGTAATTTAGAACATTATTGATAATGTCATTTTCTCTACTGTTTGTCATAATGGTTAGTAAATAATGTCATCATGCACTCGTTAGTAACGTCATTATGATTATGGAAGCATCTGTCTGTAAGGAAGGCTACATTCTACAAGAAGAATAATGAAGATTTTTCACTCAGTCACCAACAACCCCATCTCCAATTTTTTTTTCAGGGATCGTTATTGTTATGAATTGAGAAGGCAAACTAAAAATCCAGCGACTACATTTGAATTCATTAAAAAAAAAAAAAGATTAAAACGACTACACCAGGTTACAACTTATTCGATCTCATTGTTGATGATATACCCAGACGAAGGAAGAGGACTGCTACGACTGATTAGGACACCATGGTTAGTTCATCAGGTTCAAAATCATAATATAGTCATTTTTCTAATCACAAAATTTATTTAAAAATAAATAAATAAATAAAAGATCGCTCAAATTCTATATCTGTGTTCACTATTATCCTCGTTAAGTACTTCTTCGGCAATTTACCTGAAGAATCTTACTCTTAATTATTTGTGTACATTTACCATAAGAACACAGTAAAGAAAAAAAAAAAAGTAAATTGGGTCAATTGTTTGCTTTTTTTTTACAAAGGCAAATCTTTGTTTACATTGTTTCGACTAAACAGCAAAATAATTTCGTGGGAGCTTAGAGACTAAATAAAAAATCAATAAAATCCAAAAAAGCTATGTGACTGGATTGGAGAATAAATATTGCTGTTAAAAATAAGTTTTTAGCATTTTTTTTTTCACTATATAGATTTCTGAAAAGGAAAATCATTTGGAAAAAAAAAAAAAAAAAAAAAATTAAAAGAAAACGAAAGATCATTGAGTGGAGAAAATGTTGTATTCCAACATTAAAAAGGGTTATTTTTTATTTAGAAAGAAATTGCAAGTTCACAAGTGAAAAATAACACTATATTTCGTCACTTTTTTCAGTGATACAAAAACATGAATCACCTTTCAAGAGAAAAATAACAACAAACTTACCACCGCCACTCTCCCTCAATCAAAACAAAGCTAAAAAAAAGAGAGAGGGAGAACTGAGATTTGAGCATATATTTAAGAGTTGTAAATGACTTACATAAGATCATCCTCGATTTGTTCAGCATCATAAAACTCCCTGTTGCTGTCTCGAATAATACCCATCGTTTTGCGGTAGTTGTTCTACAGAAAATGTTCCTACTGCTCAGCCATTAAAATCAGACAGTGTCAAGCAACAACCTCTGAGCATGCGCACTATACATCAACTGTGACCTTTGTCGAAGGTCATTTCCTGTTGGTTTGTTTTCATTTGAAAGAAAGCATTATATTTGACAAGCGAAAGTTAAACGAAAAACTGGTGGACAAACGGTTTTTTTTTCTTAGTGTCAAATAAACTTCAAACAGCCTGTTCGATGACTAACGCTGATGCCAAAGAAAATCCAACCATAACATAGTGAAAAAAATTGAAAGAAAAAGAATTTTTATTTGGATAAATTACGATAAAATACTTCTTAAAATAAAGTTCAAGAAGTGGAAATAAAAATAATGGGGATTAGATGTTTTTTTGTTTTGTTTTGTTTTGTTCTTTTTATCGAAACACTTTTTTTTTTAGACTAGAGAGACAATGGTGGTGCAGGTGACAAGAAAAGTAACAATCGTAAAAACCGAGCAAAAAATAACAAACAAAAAAAAACAAATGATAACGATGAAGAAGGCTTTTTAAGCAATGAGAAGGTGATTTTTTAAGTAAAAGTTCAAATCTTGATAAAGAAAGAATCAATTTAATTTAACAAATTAAATATTTAAATAATTAAATAAAAAATAAACTATTTTATTTTGTAAGAAAACATGTCTTTCACATTCATTATTAATATTTTCATGTATTTTTTTTTTTATGAATATGACATTAATCTTTCTTTGGGGATTTTTAAAAAGTTTTTATATGGTGTTCGATTTATAATCATTTACAAATTAAGTTTATTTATTTAAAATGCTAAAAAAATCTGTGTGTAAGTGTTACTGTTAGTGTTCTTTCACACACTGTTCATTTTTTTTCTTTTTTTTTTTTAAAGCACATCCATAATTTATTTTAATACAAAAATATTTTTTTTATTGTACGAAAGCCATAAACTCACATTTTTTTCTTAACAACCCCAACCAAATCTCTGACTCTCTAATCTAAAAACTAAATCCAAGAAAAAGTAGAAAACATTTCCTTTTTTTAAAACTGTAGAGTAGAAGTGGAAGGTCTCATTATGGAGGGCGTCCACAGGTAGACGTAAGTTACCGCATCCATTATTAAACTAAATAAAAACAGATGAGTGGCCAGGGTCCAGATATAATTTTGTAGTTGTATCTTGTTAGTACGAGAATAAAGTAATTGAGAATTATTACTACCATTGCCGTTGTGGTTATTTTACATGGCGCTGTGATTGAACAGGATTTGGTGAAAGGGAAACTATCGCACTTCGAAGGGATGGAACACCTATCGCAGCGCAAATGTCAAACACACAAAAATAAACAGATCATTCTGTCATTGAACCCAATACAACGGATAACGAATGGGCATTATTCCTGGATGCTTGGACTCGGTATAAGGCGATGTGTAGTAAACTTACCAACCCAGTAGAAATACGTAACGAATTGAGAATGACATGCTCGCTCAAAGTCAATAGGCTCCTTTTTCAACCTTAGAGGGACTTACGGAGGAAATGCTTTTGACACACATCTGATTTGTTGTGGTAAAGGCTTTTTATACACAAGGAAGTTCACCGGTAGACCTTTCGTTCCATACGTCAGGCGGAAGGTGAGTCAATAATTTATTTTTTAGCAAGGCTATGAGCTCAAGCAAAGTTTTGCTCGTTTACAGTTGATTGTCCCAACATGGAAGGCTGCAAGTCAGCAAGTTAACTACTTGTGAGACATGATAACTGGGTAGATCATTATGGGACTCACCAACAAGGAACACTAGAGCGAGTTTTTGGCCAAGGCTGCCACCCTCACCACACTTGAGCAAAAGTTTGACTTGTCAGCTTGGAAATAACAGACAAGTCAGCTGCATGGTTACTAAATGATGTTAGTCTGTCAACTTCATCCTACCGACAAATATCTGGCCATGAGTGCCATGCACTTCGACAACCCTGAAAAAATAATGTACCCACTTCTTCACCAAATAAGAATCCATGTGTGGGTTGTGGAAAGACATACCACCCAAATGGATCAATATATTTCTCAGATCCACCACCATCACTGACAATAGAAGGGACTATAATGCATCAAACCCACACTTCATTTGGATGCACCCAGACTGGTCCAATTAGCCACAGTAGTCAACACATCCTCACGTTCCCTGATACAGGGGCTCAGACCTGTTCAAGTGGACTAGAAATATTAAAACTATTCAGGTTCCTAGACAAGTACCCCATGCCAACTAGTCATTGAATATGCAGCATCACAGACAACCAACTTCATATAAAAGGGTGTGTTGTTCATGCATATAAGATTTGGCTTGAGATAGACACAACAGGTGGTGTATGTGTCAAGTATCTGGTTTTTACTTATCAGAATCTGCCATGAAGGACATACATCTGATGCCACTTGATTTCCCAGCCAAGACACCAGGGCTCAGCTCATTGAAGGGCACAAAGGAAAATGCCTTGTGCATATGCTCAAGCAGAAAGCCCATTTCATCCGATTCCTTCCTGTGGAAACCGACAGGCACCTACTGGAATGATGGATACATGACCATTTCAAGTCCAGGTCATTTAATGCATGCCCACACCAACCCTTACAGACTATGACAGGAAAGCTATTGGACATTATCTCTGTCCCTGATGCAGTGCTATTAGTAGTTCACATACCGATTGGAAGAAAATGTGAAACAAGACCTCAATTGGGACATTGCGTTGGGCACTCCTGGTGCTCAAGGATGGTAGTCACACCCACAAAAGATGGCTCTTCCAGATGCACAGTGGACTTACAAGAACTGAACACTGCCTTCATGAAGGAAACCCATCACCCCCCATCCTCATTTAATCAGGTCTCCATCATTCCAACTCAGATAAGGAAAACAGTTCTGGATCCATGAAACAAGTGCCACAGCTTACCACTTTCCCCAACTGCACAAGATGCCACTACATTTATCACTGATTCAAGCTGGTACATGTATCTTTATGCTCCCCAAGGATTTCATGCATCTGGAGACATATAATTATACATATATTTGATGATATTACAGTAGGCATGGTTTGAAAAACTTGTTACATAGACAATAGCTTCCTTTGGGACAATTCTATAGAATCCTCATTCTGGCACACAATGGAATATGCGGGAAGAATGGGATTGTGTTTAACCCTGACAAATTCCATTTTGCAGAGAATGAGGTGGAGTTTGCTGGGTTCTTAATAATGGCTGATGGTGTGAAACCAACAAAGAAAATGACTGAGGCCATCCTTCATTTTCCTATGCCCACAAATATCACGGGTGTCAGCTCCTGGTTTGGACTGGTGATTCAGGTATCTTATGCATTCTCACAAGCTGAAGAGTTGACCCCTTCCAGGAATTACTGCACTTGAAGAACCAAAAATTTTATTGTGATTGAAACACTTGACCAACTTTTTGAGCAGTTGAAGGGAGTAATCATGTGGAAAATTGATTTGTTTGTTTGTTTGTTTGGGTTTTATGGCATATCAACCACTGTGGGTTATTTAATGCCAAATCCAGTTTATATGAATTTTAAATGCCTATTTTGTATAGAATAAAAAACGTATAGCTGGCAACATTATTGTTTCAAAAAAAACGTATAGCTGGCAACATTATTGTTTAAAAAAAAACGTATAGCTAGCAACATTATTGTTTAAAAAAAAACACGTATAGCTGGCAACATTGTTTCAAAAAAAACGTATAGCTGGCAATATTGTTTCAAAAAAAAAAACGTATAGCTGGCAACATTGTTTAAAAAAAAAAAAAACGTATAGCTGGCAACATTATTCCTTTTCTACAAAAAAAAAACTTGAGCTGGCAACATTATTGTTTCAAAAACTTAGAGCTGGCAACATTATTTTTCTGAAAACATTATCTGAGACCTTGCTGTTGGATGTAGTTTACCGTCATACCCAGGACGCGGATGTAGTCTACCGTCATACCCAGGACACGGATGTAGTTTACCGTCATACCCAGGACGCGGATGTAGTTTACCGTTATACCCAGGACGTGAGCAAAACCTGGAAAACTAGCAGTTCACTATTTACCCATAGCTGGGACCCTAACAGGTGCTACCACCCCGGGTCAAGGTGGACCTGGGAACACCAGCAATTAAGAGGTGGTTCCACGCTCCTCAAAACCTCCAGATCAGAGGCCTTGCTGTTGGATGCAATTTAACGTCATACCCAGGACGCCTCATTGGGGGGGGGGGTCTTACCCCTCTACAGAGGTGCAGTCGGCGTATTCTAAAGCCCCAGCTGACAGGGCCGAGGATGCAGATGTAGTTTACCATCATACCCAGGACGCGGATGTAGTTTACCGTCATACCCAGGACGTGGATGTAGTTTACCGTCATACCCAGGACGTTGGAAAATTGAGAACAGAGTCGAGATGTTTGTGATCAATAAAATGACATCCCTTTCAACAGATTACTGTAAAACCAGAATCAGTTACTTTGTTTTTCAAAAACACTGTAATTGTCCTGGTGAAGCTCTGGCTCTTGTCTATTGGCTAGAATCATGTCGGATGTTTATATTGGGATGCCCAGATTTGCTAGTGACTGTTGACCATCAACCACTCATAAAATTTTTCTCAGATCGAGTCCTCGAGAACATAAAAGAACCCACTTCTCTTTAATTTTAAGGACTGCACACTAAAGTAAAAATTCAGCATTAAACATTTCTCTGGAAAACTTAATGCTGCACCTGACTGCACCTCCCAGTACTCAGTATGGATCCCATCAGAGGACTCAACAGAACATTCTGAATATCATCTGCACATATACAACAAAAGCATTGACAGTCATTCTACCGCAACTGATGCAGTTGAACCAATCAACAGTGCAATCAAGGCTGCATTCATGTCCGCATACGAGCATGATCTTAAGTTGAGGGCTATCATATGGGATAGGATAGTTGCTGTGGCAGCCATTGATGAAGAAGGTTGGACTCTGACAGAATATATACAAATATATTTCCCCAAATCATGATATGACCTCCTTTCAGTGATCTCTTGGTTTGGGCCCATGCATGAGAAATTGTACTGCATTGAAAGGAGTACTGATCAAAGAGAATAAAATCCTTATACTTCAACAACTGTGTGGAAGTACTTGAATCCCTATGTTCTGCATACCAGCGGGTAAATGGCATGCTAGCAAATGTGAGACAATGCCTATTTTGGCCTGATTTGGATGCTAGCATCCAACAGACCAGAGCCCAATCCCAGATATCTAACTCTATCACCCCATCACAGCCTAAGGAGCCCTTGATGCCACTGTCTAACCCTGAATTTTAACTCCAGCAAACCAGGTTTGACTTTTTCAACTTACATGGTAGAAATTATGTTATATATGTAGATTGGTAAACTGGTTGGGTGGAAGTGGCCCTAATATCATCTGGGAAGGCCAGGACAGTATGTGACACCCTGAGAACTTAATTCTGCACATATGGTACACCTGGAGAACTTTTTTTTTTTCTTCTTCATTTGATTCCCAATAATACAACTCATTCCTTAAGAATTGAAGAACATGGAAACATACTTTGTTGGCTTACTACTCACAAAGCAATGGCTGGTCAGAACTAGATGTCAAAATGGTTAAGTGTGTACTTGCAGACAACATGGACAGCTGTGTCATGATTGTGCAGCAACACTCCTACAACACTCCTGTCCAGGATCTTGACATGCCTCCTGCTATGATGTTATACTGTCATGTTATCAATGACCATCTCCCTGTCCTACAGGGCAAATACCAGATACATAAACAGTGGAGAGAAATTGGTCAAATGAAAGCACATGTGGAATGAACACTTTTACAATGAACATTGTCACCCACTTTGGGAACTACAAATTGGCAATTCTGTTCAGATCCAGAATCAAGATAGCCCTTAACCTCATCAGTGAGTCAAAACAAAAGAATTGCAGAGATACCTGGTAACTGGCAGTACTGTGCGTGGGTGGATGTAAGCAATTGGGTAATGCTATGCTATCGTCATTTCCTCTGTAAGATCCACCCAGTTGTTGACGTCTGACATCATTCTATGCAGGGAGCAGGTTCCTTGACTTCATGGCATGCTGATTTACAGCTGATTCAAGATAGCGACATGGAAAATAGATTAACCACATGTAGGTTAGGCCAGAATTGGATAATACCTCTGCAGGTCCTGGGGTCCAGCTGCAATGACCTGGTGAATCCTCTGTGGTGATCAACATAGATTATAATCCCTTGTCACCCAATGGACAACATAAACCAAATACCATGAGTAATGAACCAGAAGAAATGGAAATTGATGACATAGCAAATTCAGTAGGCCCGATACAAAATAATATTGAAGAACACCAATATTGGATGACACCAGCCCCACGTCAACGCCTATGTTGAAACACACAAGCTCCTCAAACTCTATCCTTCACAAATATGAGGACAAATGCACAAATATTCTGGAGCAAACCTTTAACTGACCACATTAATCCATCAGAGAAGGAGGGGGGCAAGTAGAGCAGAAATGGAAGGTTAATGAGGGACTTCCACATAAGTTACCTCGTCCAGTGTTATATAAACAGCTCGGGGGCCAGATATATTTTTGTATTTGTATCTCGTTGTTACAAGAATAAAGTAATTGAAAATTACTACTATCATTGCCATTGTGGTCATGTTACAGACCCCAGTACTTAAAAAAAAATATAAAAATAAATCACACAGTTGCATAAATGTGAACACAAATTCTGGGCCCAGCTGAGAAATAGATTGGCATCATAAATATAAAAATAAAATGTAATTGATGTGATAATGTTGGACACAAAGTAAGGGTCTGTTTAGTCATTCAACATATAATTTTCATTTTTTTAACCAAACTCTCACTTTTGATTCACTTCTCAACTTTCATTTTACTGAAAATTGACAATTCTCCCTCACCACAAAAAAAAAAAAAAATGTAAGAAAATATAATTTTATCTTTACTGAATTATTAACCAAATAAATAAATAAAAATTGGCTGATGGTGAGGTAAATGAGAAAAGTAATGGCTACATTAAAAACAATGATGATTGATTGTTGAATTTGATTAATATTATTAATGAACAAGCAAATATTAATCAATATTGTAAATAAAAATATTTTAAAAACAAAATAGATGTGTATTAATTCCTTTCAGATAAAATAACAAAGATGGTTACTGAAATTTCTTTTCTTTTTTATATAAATATTTTATGAATAATTCAGACCACTCACTTTAAACCAAACCCAAAACTTATATAACTAGAGCAGCAGAAAAAAATCAGATCTTTTCAGTCTGAATTTTCAGTCACTTTATTCAAGTGAAGAATTCTCCCAGGTAAATAAACTCCCATTATTCATGCAACAGCTATGAAACAAAGCTGAAATAAAAAATAAAGGATGATATTAAATAAAATAATGAAATATTAAGACAATAACTAGAAAATGTTTTGTAACCCCCATTAATAAGCTATTAAATATTTGTAAAATGCAAATTTTGTTCACCTACCTTTAGTGAAGAAGATAATTCATGAAATACTGGTAATACTTTGTCAGAACATCAGACAATCCTTATCATAAATATTTTATTCTTTATTTCTATTCATTTTCATTTTTTTCTTTTTTCCAGGCTGATAATTAAATATTTGACCTGGTTAATTCCATTAAAATTGAAAAGCTTATAAACAACGTGTTTCACCAAATGTCTGTTGATCTCAGCTTTTTCAGGTCAGGATGAAAGACAAAACTGTCTAAGGAAAATGCATTGGGATTTTTGAGGATCAGTGGGGTAATAAATTAAATTATCTTATCAGCTGAAATGACAAGAAATCCACTAAGCCGAAAAAGCCAAGATTAATAAAAGTTCAATGAAATGTATCATTTATAAGCTTTTCCATTTTGTCTCATATATATATATATATATATATATATATATATATATAAATATGTCGGAAATGTGTTTTGAGTCATAACATTATTTTTTGTTTTGTTCAGTAAGGAATTTCTTCCTTTATTATTTATCTCTCAAATATTTATTTTTAGCAACAACAATAATTAAAAATGTTCTCCTATATTTAATGATAATTTTATTAATTTTATTCTTTTCTTATTTATTGATTTGTTTCTATTGTCATTAAAGTAATAATAAGTCAATGTGGTACATTTGATAATAAACTGTTCATTCTGACATCCACTGTAAAATATATATGGTTGTTCCTTGTAGTAGTAGAGGGCCTACTTGTCCCAGTGATCTCAAGAGCAAAGCTGGCTAGAGTTCCAACTCCTGTAGGGCCACCCATAGTGGTAAGGTCAAAGAGGAAGGACCAGACAGAATGCAATCAACTCTGGAAGACCCCAATGCCAGAATAGCAAAGATCTACATAATCTCAACAGCCAAACCAGTGGAGGGTTGATGTAACCAAAGCAGACCTTGACAGACCAAGCATCTGCCAGCTTGATGCAAACAGGTTTGCCAGATTTCATCTGTCACAATCCCCTTTGAGTCTTGAGGAAGGTACTTCTAACCAAGCGTGTGAGCTTCTCTGTCATGCGGAGTTGTCCACCATAATCAAATTCACATCTCAAACTCTCTTTTATTCACAGCCAGGAGAGAGAAAGGGAATAGGAAGAGAGGATGATGATCCCAATGTGAATGGGTGCTAAACAACAAATATATATATATATATATATATATATATATATATATATATAAATTTCCATGAGGATAGAATCCATGTAGAGCTCAATGTCCAGGACAGAGCAAGAATATAATATAAAATATAATATATATATATATATATATATATATATATATATATATATATATAAAATTACATTGGAATCGTAATCAGGATCCAATTCATCAGACCTACAAATTCAAAAAGCTTTTTGAATTTGTAGGTCTGATGAACAGGATCATGATTACTATTCCAATGTAATAAATTATAACCATAGAATATTAGTGTTTGGGCCTTTTATATTATATTATATTATATATATATATATATATATATACACTATTGACCTATAAATGTTATCTTAGAGGTTACATGAGTCTTAATAGAAATCCCTATTTATGTAGGAGCAATGAAATTAGCATCTACCAGCTTAGTTCCTGTCATGAGGTATATTTTCTTTCATAAAGCTTTCATTGTTCTAGGCTGATAGATGTTAATTTTACATTTTTAAAATGACAGGAATGTCTAATGTGTACCCACTAAAATAACATTGAGAATAATAAGAAATATTGTAGGATTGAAAAAAAGTCCATTAATTGCTAATATATGTGTGTGTAGCACTTTTTATAGAGCACAGTTATTACATTGATCCTAGGCAAATTGCACAGATACTACATTCTGATCCTAGACAGAAATGCTGGTCCATATATTAATAATTCTGTTATTTATGTTAGTGATACATTAATCTTGTACATAAATAATGTTTTTGATGATCTTCTATTTTTAGCATCATAAAGTTGTCGATATTAAGGATAAAAGGTAAAATAATTTGATGTATTCATTGATTACATGGGCCTATGATTAAATTAATTATAAAATCTATTTGTAATCTATGTGCATAAAATGATATACAGAGAAAAATACCACAAAGTCAATGGTTCATGAAAAAATATGATTGAAAGTTTCAGCTTAGAATTCAAAGTATTTTCCCCTCATATTTGATGTTTTTCCTTTTTTAGACTTTTTCTTGTTTCTTCTTTCTTTTTTTAATATTTTAGCTGTTTTAATTTTTGTCCATTTAAAAAAAAATCAGCTTTTTTTCTTTTCTGTTCAGTTAGTATTCTCCGTTTTTTTTTCCTTTTTTTCTTGTTTGTTTCTCTTCATAGTTTTTTTTTTTTTTACCGTTTTAACTTTTTTCCTTTAATCTGTTTCTTCTGTTTCTTTTTTTTATTCTGTAATTTCCTTTTTTTTAATTCTTCCTTCCTTATAATAAACTTTTCTTTCCTTTATTCATCTTCTTTTATATTCTGCTGCATCTGTTTTTATTTTTTTCATCTAATTTTTTTTACTTCTTTTTTGATTCCCTATTTCTTTTTTAAATGCTATGTCTTTTTAGGACATAGGTAATGATGGCTACTCACATATTTCTCTTCTTTATTATCCGAGAATTGCCATGGCTTCTTGGTTTCTTTTTGAGTTCTCCATGGTTTGGAATTCAGAGTTTTTCTTCTCCTAGAATAGTTGCCACCCAAAGTTAGTGAACCCAGTCTACCATACTATTTAACCCATAGCTGGGGGAGGGAGAAGAGATAGATTCATGCATTTCCCAAGGTATTAGTGAAAACTATAGCAGACTAGGCCACAATGTGAACTCAGCTTGCCATTTTCACTTTCTGTATTGATAGATGTTGTACAGCATTGTCACCAAAATTCCTACTGGATTTTCCTAAGCATTTCTTTCTTTAGTTGCTAAATTTAAACATTTTATTTGATATTCTTTAGATAAATAAATTAGACATTGAGAATATATGCCATAATGTTTTCTTAGTTTTCTGGTATTAAATATACAAACCATTTTCACTGTTAGTTTTCTTATGTTTTTACATACTAGACACTTAGTACCTTCAAGAAGCTTATTAATATTGAGAAAAATGCTCTTTTTTTACAGTATTTCATAAGAAAGAAATTATTAGATTATGTATTTTAAAACCTTTTTCTTTTCATGTAAAACTGCTCAAAACCACAGTGTTATCAATAATATTTTAATTGCGAAAAAGTAAAAAAGTAGTTTGTATTATAGAAAGGTATAGCAACATTTGGATTTCCAAACTATACATTCTCAGTTCATTAAAAAAGGAAATTGTAGGAATTTCTGGATATTGGCACTAACTATACAGAAATATTTATGTCATTTTAAGACATTTTGTTATAAAACAAAGGCTTTTCTCATTGAGTAGATAATATAAGTTTCAATTTAAATCCAACATTATGGAAGACTTATCATCTCAAGTTCAAGAAAATTAATTAATAAATTTCTATTTGACAAAATTAATTAACTCTATTCCCATTCTACAAATTGCTTGTCCATCAGTCTTTTGGCCCATTGTGACAACAATGAAGTAAACTTCTTGATCTTCAAATGCAGCTTAGTACTTCATTTGAAGATCAAAATGGAAACAAAGATAACAACTGTTAGTGCTAATCATAATCAAATACTCAACTCTACTCATAAAGTAAACATTCAAATCAATTGATCTCTATTCTTTTGTGTGCCTCAATAGACAGCAGGAGGTTATCTGGTGATTGACAAATTGTGTTTGATGTCAGTTACCAGAGAAGGTTAAAAATAGCACAGTTGCAAATTAAATTCTGTCAACAAAGTTTTTATTTGAACTATAACTGCTTATACTTTCTAGAAATGCAGGAATTAACCCTTTTCTGTATTTTGTTGTCTTTGTAAGTTATTTTGAATAAGTCTTTGCCACTGGCACAATATAAAGGTAAAAAAGAAGGGAATAGGAGAGTGTGATATGATGCAAGTTACATTAACTAGAATATCATACAAGATGAGTATAACTGAAATGGCAAGATGAACGGTTTCATCATGAAATTACAGTTCAAGTGTTGAAACTAACATCTATGAATGGCTATATATGTAAATATTTAGGGTTTTAATGTTCATAATAAGTATTTGTGTATAAAAAGTTCTTAGCCCAATCAAGAGGATATTTCAAGTCACTGTAACTCATGGAATCAAGAGATGTTCTCAGTAGCCTGTTCAGGATCAAACATCTCATGCAGGCCATTGCCTTGGATGTCATGTCTTCAAACAGGAAGAAAATGATATCATTTTTCTTCAAGAATGTAGAAAATGTGGCTGCTTATGTTACTACAAAATCCTGAGATTTCATTTTTTGCCATCACTCAAGGCAGAGAATAATTATACATGAATAAAGAATTGTGCTACCATTGCTGATTTTTGGTTAGTATACTTCTGGTCCTGATCTATCCTGAACCTGAATCCACTAGACTATGTCATGTGGGTCAGTTTGGAGCAGGCCACCTACAAGACCTTTCACCTTTCAGCTGCCATTAAGTTAGAATGGGCCAAGATATCCAAGGGTTATATAGTTAAAAGTTGCACAATTTTTCAAGGTCATGTTGAGGCTATAGTTGAAGACACACTGAATAAATTATTTGTTTTGATAGTATATATAAGTTTTAATATTCTCTTGTATGAATAGGTCTATTTCTGTGTAATAGGTGAGTTTTGAAGGTTACATCAATTTTGCAAGTTTTGCTTCCTTATGCTGTATGTCTTTTACCAGACTGTAATTCAGTTGCTATATGTAACAGGGCAAAAAAAAACTGATGGGTTGTTGGTGGGAAGATTTAACCTCTAATGCCATACCAATAACATTGGCATATGGTATTGTGAGTTAAATAGGGAGTCATTATTTTTTGAGGAATATTTCTATTTCTAGAAATTGAACTTAAACAAAATGCAAAAATATATCTATAAATATTTGCATCTTTTTCTTATTAGTGTATTTTCTTATCTAGTAATATATCCTTTTTGTCTCTAAAACATCTTCAAATTTTTATTACTTTTCCATACTTTAAGATTTTTACACCGATTTATTAACTGCAATACTGCACACTCCTGAAGTATGCAAAGATCTTGGTTGATAGAAAGTTGTAATATCATAAGAATGAATAATTAAACAAATCTTCAAAAAGCAGTAAATATTTAATCTAAGAGGAATTTTCTTATTAAGAATGATGCTCTTTTGAAAGAATTCTAATGTTGTAAGTGATATTTTATTCCATTTCATAGCAATAGAAACTGGATATTTTGGTCCATTTTAACCTTAATTAATATAAAAGGTGCCTGAGTAATGTAATAATACATTAACAAAAAATAGTTATAAATGAGAAATTCTATTAAATTCAATGTAACAAATTTCATGTTTTAATTTGTTAATACTTGGTTACTTTTTGAAAACATTTATTTAAAACATAGCACACTTTATGTGATAGTTTGGCCAACTTTCCTTTGAGCAAATATGTTTTTTTTAAATTAAAGAGAATATATTCAACCATAATTCAGCAAAATTGAATTGCCTTTTCAGTTGTCAATAATATTTTTCATGCTTTCAAAGAGCCTATACAATTTTGAGCTTTTACTGTTATGGACTGATGTTTTGATCAACAGAAAATTATTTAATGCTTTTAAATTCTTTTTCAATGTTTTATGCAAGGCAATATATCAGTGGAGGTTGGTGAAGAAAGTTTATTTTTACATTCAAAATGAATGAACACTGAGCAAACATGGTTTTGAAAGGTTTATTTTCTTTTGTGTACAAATAAAAACTTGTACTCTTCTTGTGGTAAAAGATTGATAAATGGTAAAAAACAAATCAATCAAAAGATCTTTTTTGTGGGACAGATTTCAGTTCATGGTACATTGAGAGAGAGAAACAAACAAACACTCCTTCTTTGTAGTAGGCAGTCATCCTGATTAGTTCTTTGGTGGTTAGAGTAGTGAATCAATCTGTTCAACTTCCAAGTGAAAGAATAGAGAGAAATGACAACAATGTCCTCTTTTCCTGGGTTTATATTGTGGTTGAGGAATGCGGTAAGTATGTGTAGGATTGTGCTTTGCTTTGGTACAGGGTCTTTGATCTTTTTGTTTTAATTTAGTTTCAGAAATGTAGTTAGCTGATTGATCTGTCCTTAAGAATGCTGATGTTAATATTAATAAGGAGATGATAAGTAGGTGATACTTTTCAGGGGGATTTAAGAAATATTTTTATTTTATTGTATTTATTAAACTTAGCTTATTACTACACAAAAAATAAGTATAAGTCATTGGAATTAAAAAATTCATCAACATCCCATATAGAAATATTTTTTCTATTTTGAAGGATCTATAATGTCCAAAATACTTAGAATAGAAGCAAAATGAAATCATAAATGACTTATTTGAGTAGAAAGCTACAGAAGTACAACATTTCATCTTGATATTTTTCTTAAATACCAAAGTTATGAAATGTCGAATTTTGAAAATTTGTTTGCAGCTTGCAATATATAAATTTCAATTTGTCTGTTGTGACTTTGAAAATACACAAAAATAAATAAATTTTCAAATTCCTTATACAAATACAATTTCATCAAGTCTAAAAATAGACATGTAAAAGCAAATTTGGTATTGCCACCATGCGAATGGTGCAGTAAACATATGACTTTCTCAACCAATGAGAATATGACAAAAAATATTAAATTTTGACTTTTGTTTGAAACCTATATCCTGTCTCTATAAGAATGGACCAAAAGTCACACAGTGGGACTCACAGCAAGCACATACAGGAATGCACACATGATGATTCACAGCAAGCACATGCAGGATTTCACACAAGAGTACCTACAGCAAATACACCAAGGAGCACACATGATACTGAAGAAAGCCTTTCTCATTCAGACACTCATACTATACCGAGAGATCAACCCATATGATCTAAAATACTTGCCGAACATCCAACTACATTGACTGCAGATAAAGAAACATTCTGAGTTACTTCTAGCCACAAATGTATATGCATCCACTCACACATGTACATATCCATCCTGGGTATAATGATAAACTAGATCCGCGTCCTGGCTAAGACAATAAACTATGTCACAGCAAGGCCTCTGATCAGGAGGTTTTGAGGAGTGTGAAACCATCTCTTAATTGCTGGTATTCCCAGGTCTGCCATGACACTGGGTGGTAGCACCTGTTAGGGTCCTAGCTATGGGAAAATAGTTAACCCTCAAACTGGGGTTAAAACACTATGAAAATGTAAATAGGTTTTAATACGAGAAATACTTTGTAAAATATTATTACCAGCAATGCACTATTACCAGCAATACATTTTTTAAAACAAAAAATATTACCAGTTATACATTTTTTTTTTAAAATATTGCCAGAAATAAAAATTGTTGACATTAAATAACCCACTGAGGTTGATATGCTGTAAAACAAAACAAACCACACCAAACACATGTACATATACACACATATCTTCACACCTACATATATTATGCATATACTCACATATCCTTACATACACAGATATTTGCTTTCCCCACAAATTTTTTTTCTAGAATTTTTACAAGCTCTCTCTAACCACTTCTGAGAACACCTTTTCTCTTTTACTTAATTGTTGCCATTGTTATTTTTAAATTTGCTAGACAATGTTGTTTTATCCTTTGTTTTTGGCATTCAAAGAATCATTCTTTCTTTTGCCTGCTGTTGGTCAAAACATCATCATCTCTTTTTCCCTAAAAGGATTAGTAGTAAACACTTTCATTCAACCATCAAAACAAAGCCAACAATAATCATATTTTGATTTTTAATCATTTATTCAATTTTCAGGATTGATTTGTTATCTACTGAAATTTAACCAAAATCTAAGATGGTTCTCATGAGATCATCAGTTGGTATGGAATGATCTGTGTGTGTGAGGTGGTGGGGAGGACCAGTTTCTAGTAATTCTAAGAAATGATAAGCTAAAACTCAATGAAGAGGTGATTCCATCAATTATTCAAATTTTTATCTATAAAAATCATTGTTAAAAATGAATTAATATTGCTTTGTAATAATTCAGCAAATTTTTATAATTTCAGCATTCTATGAGTAAACTATACCTACAAGTCCAAATTCAGTCTTATGTGTCATGCAGCATACACACTTAGGCGATCATGTATTTTTCGATACATGACTGATGAAAATTAAATTGGTAGATTTTTTCCCGCAATAGGTTGCCATTTTTTCCTGCAATAGACCAGTTGTCATCCAAGTCTATAGAACCCAGTCTGTCTTGCTATTTACCCATAGCTGGGAGAAAAGAAGAGGATTTGTACCTTTCCCAAGGGTATTCGCATGTAAGTGAATGTAAGTGATTCAACTGGAATTCAAACTCAGCTCTTTGATTCCTCAATCTGAGCTACTATCCATTACTCCATCATCCAAATTAGCAAGTTTTAATGATGATGGTGAATGCTGGATAATCACATCACAGATAAAGAAGAGACTTGAGACAACAGAAATGGGCTTCTATAGAAGGAATATCATGAACTGAATATGTGATCAACAATGGAGTTTTGGAGAAAATGGAAAAAAATCTAAACATACTTGTAATCAGAAAGAGACAGTTGAAATTTCTATGACATATAAAGGAAAGATGCCATAGAAAATTTGGAGATAAAAGGGACAGAGGAAAGCAACATATAACCCACCTAATAAGCTTATATAAATGGTTGGCAGAACAGGGGTTAGGGGAGGAGAAGAAACTGTAGATAGCGCGATCGTCCACGTCCTAAAGGGACACGTCTCACAGAAGAAGAACGCAATGAACAAGAATGGGAATGATGTCTTTAAAACGAGCCACCAACAATAATAGTAAAGTAATTTATCTTTAAATAATTTTGATCTCATTTTATTCATTATTATTATTTAAATTCTCTTTTCTTTTTAAAAAAAATAAAATTGTATCTTGAGTCAATTACTCAATTCATTCAATAACCACTTTTACTCTCATTAAACACTAACTGAAACAAAAATTTCACTTGTTTTATTTATTTTCCAAATATTAAGAAAAATTAATTTTTTTCATTTGTGTTATTTAAATTAAAAAATATTGTGCCTATATATTTTTACATTTCTGTACGTCCAAATTTTATTTACATTTTTATTTAGTTTAAATTATTTTTGTTAATGTTAATTGAATTTAAAAAAACGGGCTCGGAAGTTACGAAATATTTTTTTTTAATAATCAACTTCGTTTCACCTATTTTCTTTTCATTTTGTTATTCTACTTTTAGATGTACCCACGCGCGGATATCAAAAACAAGTTTGGACATGACAAATAATGTCCTCGTCAACCGACATTCTTTCTCGTTGAACAATTTTAATCACAAGAACCGATTTAAAAAAACCATTATGTATATCAAACCTTTATTCAAATGATCCTTTAATACTTACTTATTTTACTTTGTTAAGATAACATTTGATTATTTGTTGAAATGATTTGTTTTGAAAAAAAGTTATTTAGTTGTGACGAACGAACTAGACGAAGAGGAAGAAGAATCACTTCACATTAATAATAATAATAATAATAATAAATTAAAAAAACATTTGGGAAGGCCTTGTTTGGCATATAGCATCATGACTGTGTTTAGTTATTATTCATTTATCAGATATTTGGAAATTTAACTTCAAAGGCTCAATACGATTCTTCCGTTAAAAAAAAAAAAAAAAAAAAAAGGAGATATAATGGCAGAGGATCTGTTTGCTAAGAAGCTTCCCGTTGTTATGAGATGCTCGGATCGGGACGAGAGGTTTGTATACAAAATAATTAAAATTATAACCATGTAACATAATTACAAAAACAAAAAGAAGCTCTTTAATATATTCTTTAATTAGAGTGAAGATTGTCAATGAAATTCAATTTTTACTTGAGATCTTTCATGTGATGCCGGTTCTTAAATCCAACTAGAAAATGCGAAACTTCAAACATGTCCACTTTTAAAACTGAGCACAAGTTTTGAAACCTAACAATTCTTTATATTGATATTTACATCGTTTGAAATTGTCACATAATGTTCTTTATAGGCCTTTGACTATATTTTTATTTCTGCTTATATTTGTAATTTTTTACTTTCTTCTTTCAGCAAAGATAAAGGTTGTAAATCTTTATTCATCAACAAACTTTAAAACGCGAATAAAATCCCTTTCATTCAGTTCAGCAGAATTCATTCATAATTCAAATGCTTAATTATTCTTTAATTTTGCGCGTATTTACCGAATATACGTTACAATATTTTTTAAATGTGTTAACTAAAAGAAGGTAACTGAATTTCTACTGAGTTAAAAATGCCTTATTTATCGGTTAACTTTTTAAATCCCAATTCTCAGATTTTTTTTGTTGAATAAAAAAAATTGTATTCGATCATTTACATTTTTTTACTTTACAACTATTTTAAAATTAAGTAATTAATTCTCATCACCTCCTATCTCAGCACATTAATTCAGTTATTATTAGCCTGAGTGATGTCAATAAATGGGTGTTTGAGTGCAAGTGTATTAAAACAATTTTTCAAATCATTTTATAAACTCGGAGCAATATTTTTATCCACCTCCCATCACATAATTCACCCTTTAAGAATTTTACACTGGTGAAAGAAAGTATTTCATTTTATTTTTATTTTATGTATCAAAATTAGAATCCATGGCAAATTATATAATTTTTTTAATGTTTTTAAGAGTTTTGATTTTGAATTGAATAGAATCTATGACTTTGTAATACAGTCAATTTTTACTTTAAAAAAAAAAAAAACCACTTTAAAAATTAAATAATGCAAAAAAAAAGTTTGTAAAATAGATTTTGTTTTGAGTTGTTTTTAATTTTAGCTTAAGTTTTTTGTTTCTGTCTTCCTAAAACAACAGCAACAACAACAACAACATTCTTCACTATGATAAGGGCTTTAATTGCATGATCTATCTTTGAATTAAGTAATTCAATTGCAGTTCTTAAGCCATTTTCCCTGATGTAAGATTTTAATAACAATTTTAACAATTCTTCACTTCGTGAATAACATTGCTCAATTTACGTCCTAAAGTTATTATTTCACTACTAATATTTTCCAATTTTGCAAAATTACTATTCAATGAAAAAAATTCTTCTGGTTTTGTCAGCAAATAAAGAACTTTATGGCCACATGTTCTGCTTGGAATTTATATTTGTAAAAAAAAAAAATGTACTCTTAGAAAATAGATAACCATAATTTTTATAGAGGATTTAAAAACAGGTAGGTGCGTTTTTTTTTTATCCATTTCTATACCCTACCAGACCTTAACCATTCTTAATTGTGTCTGCTTCTTGATCAATTTCGCAAAGGTTTTTACTTTTTAGTAGAATAGTGGAAGTGAAGTCAGATTTTGTTTTTTATCTGCGTCAATTAATTTTTAGTTTACACTTTTTTTAACAGCTATGCAGTTGAAATGCATAAAATGTTGCTTTAACTGTGAGATTACTTTTTAGTTCGAATCTAAAGATTCGCTAAAAAATGAGAAAACATGATGAAAAAATGCCCCGAACTTAATAAAAACAATTTTATTGTCAAAATCTTTTAAGGAAAGACCAAAGGATTTTTGACAGAATGTCCTAAAAATTTACTTCGAGTGCGTTCATGTAACAGAAAACCAATGTGTATTGCAATGATATATATATGATATATGTCAAAAAAAAGTGTCTATATATATTCTCCCAAACATTATTAGCCTTGAACTTTTAAAAAAATCTCTATAAATTACCTCATCCAGGTGTAACCATTTCATTATCAACTTTTGAACTATAGGCATTTCTTGATACATGCCCAATATGCTTCTCCGTGATTAGTACAGGCTCCTCAAGAAAATTCTTATTATATAGTTGATAACTAAATGCTGAGTGAAATCCAAGCACAGCTGACTCATTAAGTTGCCCATCCATCACTATGAATGATAGCATCAGGTGCAACACATCACTGCACAATTGGAAGTAAAGTTTTTGCACTTCTGTTAGCAACATGCACCAGGTAGCCTTCTTCTTTTTTTTTTTTTTTTTTTTTTTTAATTCAATATCCTGAAATCCAAAAAATCCATTCTTGATGTACTATCTATTCTAACATTTTTCTTTCTTTTAAAACATCAGAGATTCATCAATCAATCTCTACAATAAAATCAATTCGACAATTTCTGTTAAAGGAAGATGAGACGGTGCATCTAACAACATTCCACCAGACTTTTTGATTACTAAATTAAATTTTTTAAAAATTTTCTTTTAGAACTATCGAAATTTTAGTTAAAAATGTTTTTCTTGCATGAGTGGGGAACCATTATGAGAGATTTGATCGTCTTTTTGTAGTGAAAAACATTGATTTGGAAATTGTTGCAAATATCAGATAATTCTCGAATTTTAATGAAACATTCAGGACTTCTTCACAAATGAATAAAATTATTTTAGAAACATTTCTATAGAACATCTTGGTAAATTTTTTTTTTTTTTTTTTTTTTTTAGATGTTATATCTCCCACCCCCGCCTCCACACTCATTTAATCTTTATGAAATTTCAAGAAATTATTTTTTTTTTTTATTGCTTAATGTTTATTTATTAGTTAAGGACAAGTCCTTGGAAAAGTTAAAAACCAGAGTTTTTTGTCTCGGTTAGAGAAAATCTGCTCTGAATTCTAAAATAAATAAATGTAATGAACATATTTAATTAAAATGCTTTTAATTACTTTCATGAATAAGATATTTTTTACAAGAATTCTCTTCATTTTTTAAATTTTAATTATGATTTATAAAGTTTTAAAATTATTAATTTGTAGTTGTTAGGTGATATTGCTATTAAGTAAAAACTATACTTACTAAATATATAAATGGAAAATCTTACTACAATTTAGTAAACCCCGCCCCGCAGCATTTTAAAAAGAATTTTGAATTCTATAGTGTATGTACAAATGTACCAACAAATATGGATGTCTGTACACAACATTATCAGAAAATAAGATCTGTAATTATAGTAAAATTAAAATTATTGGTAATTTTCTAACATTTCCTCAAGTGTCCTTGTAAGTAAGACTATAAAGTACCTAAAATATAATAAAATATTAGATTATTTAGAGTATTTTCCTAAGATTGCTGAGTAGTTAAAAATATGAAAATGTATTTACATTGTATCTGTCAAGTAGTTTTTACAGTTATGTACCCTTTACTTAAAGATGCCAAATATTAAGCTGTTGCTAAATTTGACACACCTCCTAAAATATCCACTTTCATGCTAAAAAATGCTTTTCTGTGATATTTTAAACTAAAAGTAATATTTGTTTTAATTAAGATTAATCTACCTCAAATAAAGTTTCATAAAAGTATATTTTATTTTTGAAAGATTTTTAATAGAGAATTATGTTGTGTTAGTACATTTGTCAATATAGGTGATTTTAGTAATTTAAAAAAAATAATTCCAATCAATTTAAATTCGATTTGAAATACAGCAAAGTATTTTGCTTATTGGAAATATTAAATTTAATCTATTAGCTTGGGATTAAAACTGAAATAAAAGCTTCAAGAAATATTTTTTCATTTTGAAAATGCATTTTTTTTTTTTTTAATAGCAAAACTTGACACCTATTCAGTTTGAATGTAAGTACACTTTTATTTTGAGCAGAAAGGAATGGCATTTCCCCCCACAAGATATATACACACACATTTCAATCTGTTTTGAATTATCATTTCAAAAGAATATTTTTATATAACCAACTTTATTGAAATGTTAATTATAAACTTATAATTAAAAAAATTTAATTTAAAAACTGTTAGATTTTAAATGTAAATTAAAGAAATCTTTGTTGGTAATTGATATTTCCTGAATAATTGTGAAAACCTTTTCACCATTTTAACTAAGTATTATACTTGAGGTATTGTAACTACAACCAATCTTTTAAGAAAAAGATTTTCTGTTTCATCCTTCTGTACATACTTTATCTAGAAAAGCCATCTTAGTACTGAATGCTCTATTATTTCGATGCCACTTTTTCTTTTCTCATTAAGACTCTTTGTTTCGTATGAGTAAAAATAACATGATTTGTAATGTTAGTCCTCGTATTATTTTCATAGCCTAAAAGAATGGATCAAAAATTATCAATGGATGACTGCTTGGGAATATCAGGTGTTGTAAGTTTGGATGTGCAGGTGGTGTAACGGTTAATGGCTTGGAATTGTTAAATTGGAGTTCCAATTCTAGTTGAGTTAGTTGTATTCACTTACGTGCAAATACCTTTGGGCAAGTTATGAATCCATCTCTTCTTAGCTATTGGTTAATTTGTATGACTTGTATCACTAAATCATTATTACCTCCAAAAGAACTCTTACAATCTAAAAACATTTTCTGGCTTTAAATAACCTGCAAATGATTGATAAGACATAAAAAAAATGAATCAATAAAAAAAAAATATAACAATACAAGAAAAAACATGTTTAATTTCTTCTGATTGAACAATAAATAAAAAAAAGATTTACATTATTTTACACATGAATATGTATTTGTTACCAAAAATATGTTTATACCCAAAACAAATTATGTACACCCTTAGGTTGGTAGAGTGTCTGGGTGCACAACATTAGTATTTATCCTACTGTAAGCATTCTGGGTGAGATGTTAAACTACATTCAGCAGCAAGGCCTCTGGTTAGGAGGTTTTGAGGTGTGTGGAACTACCTCTTAATTGCTAGTGTTCCCAGGTCCACCCTGACTCAGGGTGGTAGCACTTACTAGGGTTCCAGCTATGGGCAAATAGTTAACTATTACCAGCAATACATTTTTGAAAAAAATTATTACCAGCAATACAATTTTGAAGGAAAAATATTACCAGAAACAGATTTTTGACAAAACAAAATATTACCAGCAATAAAAAAAATGTTGGCATTAAATAACCCATTGAGGTTGGTATACCGTTAAACAAAATAAACCAAACCAAACCTACTGTAAGAAAAAAGTTGTTTGAGGATCTGAGTTTAGAACAGCCAACCATGGAAAAAAACATGGAAAAATCTTGAGATTGTTCTTGTACCTTGTTAATGGTCATTGCAAAACTCTGCCTCATTGGTAATTTGAGGCCTGCTTGAATTCAAAGGGCAAATCTGTTGGAATATATTGATTTTTGAAATGAACACTTGCAATGATGTAGAAAAAGCTGCACAATTTTGAAGTTGATGCCTATAAGAATACCAGACAGTTCCAAAAAGTCATCTGAATAACTCTTGAGTTTTTCAATGTATGGCACCATTCTTTGAAGAAAGAATGCTTCACTGACAGAAATGCTGATAGTTTCTTTAGTTTTGTATTATTTTGTTACATTTTAAAAAAAACTGAAAATATCCCTTTTTTTGATGTTTAAGTTCTTAAAATATCACAATATGGTGACATCCAAATGATCTTTGGAGGTAAGCACTACATATCTGATTGATCATCTTTTTCTTTTTTTTTCTTTCAAGTTACCCACACCTACCAATTTGCTGCCAAAATAATTTGGCTGCACTTCAGATCCTAAAGGCTGTAAACTAGTTCTCCGAGATTGAATCTGACCTTATTTGCTCTACCATTTGGGATGTTAAAAGATATTTTTGTACTTTATAGTAAACTCAATTCACACCATTTACCTAGAAATGGCATGCTGTACTTTTTGATAACATCTGGTATATGTTGCAAGTTTTCATGCCCATATTTAGGTCAAAAGGCTTTTCTTTTGGCAAGGACATACACAGAAACACAAGCCTCCACTATTAGTATAGATTTACATGCTGATTTATATTCTCTGAAATTCTGAGATGAATCATTGTCATTATTCTGCAAGTTATTCTGGATTAATTTGCTTAACTTTGCTTTCATCACGTTTTAGCTCATGTGTTTTTTGACCTTCCTCAGATGTGTAATTTATCAGCCCACTTTTTAGATAATTCTTTAACATATGTAAAGAATTCAGTACTTTTTGTGTATGGCTCACCACAGATGATAAGTCTAGATTTGGTAAAGTTCATAACAGAGGTGATTGGAAAAGTCCTATGGATTTGTGGTTAAAACAATATCTGGAGAGTTTTATACAGCAGATCTACACTGTGCAACCTCCTTAGAAAGGAAACTATGGCCAAAACTGTATATTATCTTGTATGCTTTTAGTAAAGAATATAAAGGAGAAAATATCTTACCTTTAAAAATTTGGTTTTAACTTTGTCAAATGATAAATCAAGGGGATATCATAAAGCTGGGTATGGACAAACAGGGATGAAAAGGAAACATCTCACTCTCTTTAGATTGAGATTGCAATAAAAGATAGAGAACATCACTAAAGGAAACTGTAAACATGAGCTTAACAGGTTACATAAGGAAATTCCATCTTGAATGCAATGCGATGTGGATAACTACATTCAGCTGATACAAAAAAAAAAACAAGAAAAAAATTATGAAATAATGGTATAGTGTACAGAAGGAAAAAAAAAATGCCTCTCTACTGGACAGGCCAGTATTGTAGGTTAGTGAACATGCAAATCTGTTTCATTCTCAGCCAAAAGTGAAATTGCTTTGGGTGGCTGTGAGTGAATGAAGCAGACTTCACGGCTTTTTGAGAAATTCTATTTGTTCTTTTACATATAGTTAATGCTTTGTTCATGTATTCGGGGAAAATTAGATATTTTTATTTTCAGATACGCTATAATGTTTGATAGATTTTATAAAGTTTAGATCAAGAATTTTCTATAAAAGTAAAAAATAACCAAATAGTTTGAATGAATTAAATCATAGCATTGATTTCTTAGGAAATTTGTATGTTCATATAACACATCATGATAAGCATTGGTGTGAATTTTAAAAAATAGTTTAAGCAAATTGGCATTAAAGTTATTTGTATCACTTGGGAATCATGAATATTGTAAATAAAAGCATAGTCACTTGTATGAACCACATTGATTTCACTAAATACTTATTCTGATTGTGCCTCACTAGCCTGGCATACTTTACACTGTCTCAGACTTATTAACCATATACTCTATCACTGAGTTATACTTACAAAGTAGTCACATACCTGAAATAAATTTTGATAATATTTGTGTATGTACCTTAAAAAATTTGCTAAAAAGAGGAGGATACATGATAAAAAAAAAATGACCAAAACATAAGAAAAACAAAATTTTATTGTCAAAATCTTTTGTCTTATTATTAAAAGGAAAGATCAAAGGATTTTTTTATGTAAAAAAAAAAAAAAAAAAAAAAAAAAATCTTTTTTAAAACCTTGGAATTTTTTAATTTTTTTGCATCAACATATTAAAAATATTAGATTGCTTAAAATATTTTCTTAAATTTTTAAGATTACTGGGTAGTTCAAAGAAAAAGTATATAAAAAAAGTGTTCATGTATTTGTCAAGTAATTTTTCAGGTCTGTCTCCAACAAACACCATGTTGTCAATAAATCACTCAATATTTAGAAAAACAACCCCACTATGTTAAACCAAAGATGCCTTTCTTTGATATTTCAAACTAGAATTAATATTTGTTTCAATTCAGATAAATTAAACTTAACATCAGATATTTTTCCTCAAATAATGTTTCAGAAAAGTATATTTTATTTTTGAAAAATTTTTTAAAGAAAGAGAACTGTTGTGTTGACAGCTTTCTCAATATAGATGAATTTATCAATTTTTACTGATAAGTAGAAAAAAATTTAAAATTCAATTTGAAATAAACCAAAGTATTTTGATTATTGGGAATATTAAATTTAATCGATTAGTCTGAAATGTAAAACTAAAATTAAAGCTTCAAAAAAAGTTTTAATTTTATAAAATGCATTTTAAACTTTACATGTTCCTTTTTTTTTTTTTTTTTTTTGAGGTTATCGATAGTTATAGTTTTAATTTCTCCAGCTGATAATCATTGCCTTCCAGTGAGGAAAAAGATTGATCTTTGTTTATCACACTGAGTCTATTTAGAGAGGGCTCAGCCCTGAGTCAGGATTTGCCTAGTTGCCTTATTGTACTTAATCTTTCTGCACTTATTTGTTCCTTGTCAAAGCATTTATTTACTTTTGGTGTTTATGAAGCTTATTACTCTTGGATACTGATCAAATATTTATGGCTGTGATTACATGAAGTATTTGTCTCAGGACTTTGGTTTGAAGGATTTTTATTCTGGGGGAGAATTTTGATGTTTGACTAATTCATTAAATAAAACTGCATAATCCAATTTTAAATGATTTTTGTTTATATTTAACTCATTAAACATGCCTCATGGTGCAGAAACTTAATGGTGATTAGCTACTCTTAGCATTTTTTTTGATAAAGATTAAGTTTTAGCAAAGTTTTTCCATATAAGTTTGTGTATGTAGGTCATGAAAGAATTAAAGGGAGTGGAGAAGAGGAAACTGACTTTTCCCAGTTTTTTTTGTTTAGAGCTAATGTTGAGGGATATTTATGGTCATTATCTCTAGATTGCTTATTGATGGCGGTTGGGTGGTTAGGAAGTGTGTAAGGCAAGGTTTATTTATGTCTATGACCTCCAGATTCATCGATCTATCTATCTCTATATTGAGTAATTGTCAGAAATGGCCAACAGAGCTGACAATGTTTCCAATAGACAATAATAAAAGAAAGAAAAGAACAGGGCAAATATAATACTAAACAGACAATATATATATATATACACACACACACACACACACAAAAGTAGGCAAAGAAGCAGTAATAAGGCAAAAATTTCATAAAGTAAGAATGATGCTTACACACACAAAAGATTGTAGTGTTCTGACTTCAAAACAAGAAAGTACAAAAATATTGTGGATAACAGAAGTGGTCTATGTTATGGGTTAAGAATAAATCCCAGCATGCATCTGTGATTTGTCTACAAATTTGGGGAGGGCTATGTTTTTTGTCATCATTGGCATGCTGGTTTATTTATTAATCTGTTAGATTTTTATCACTTTAAATGTTATTTTTAGTGGATACTCATATTTGGGTAGACACTCTGTTTATTTATTAAACAGTATATTTTGTTTATTTTCAATTTATTTCAGTCCATTACATTAGAAAATTACTGTTTATGCTTGGATACATAACTGAGCAGATCTGATAATTTCAATGAATCTATTACAAAAAGAATTTTGCTTAAAGGCACTTTTAAAACCTTGCTTGATCAGCAAAGTTTCTTCATGGCCGAGTTGATTATGGCACATAGGATCTAACAAAGGTTTTTCTCTGTCCATGGGGATGCAGGTTTGAATCCTGCCAGAGAGTTCATATTTTTCTTTAATAAGATTTCTCGAATATTCAGGCCAGTAGATGAAAATAAATACATATACTGTTTAATAAATAAATGGAATGTCTTATATATAAGTATCTACTAAAAATAACATTTAAAGTGATATATATGTAAGTTGTATAATTTTTCTATGTTTTGGTGTTAGAAATAAAGTTTATAGAATTAGGTTATGGGTTTTTTATTTGGATGTGGGTGGAGGTAATTTAAAAAGTATTTGTTTTAAAGTTTATCTTGTTCTAGAAAAGGAGTAGTGGTACATGGTCTGAAGATTGCAATGAAGCAGACAGTCACCATGCAGTGTTGATTTCCTCTGTTCACACCGTCTGTATATATAAATGCTTCTCTCTCTCTCTCTTCCCTTATAAATGCAGCAAATTTTAACATGTGTACACACACACATTAAATGTTTTTTTCTTATTTTCTGTGTAAAAAAAATTCTTAAAAGAATTTAAAATAGAGCACTCTTTTATATATATATATATATATATATATATATATATATATATATATATATATATTTTTTTTTTTTTTTTTTAATCACCACTAAAGCATTCAGCTTTATCAGCAGAGAATGATATCATCTCAAATTGCTTGAAGAGAAGAGGAATAGACATACATAACATAAGGAATATAATTGTGAAATGAAAGTTATTCTGGACGACCATTTGTCTAGATCCTTTTGTGTTAACGCAAGTGGCCACCAGGGCTCCATACTTGGTTCTACTCTGTTTTTAATTTTCATTAATGACCTTCCAGATGACATCAGCTCTCAACTTGGTATCTACACTGATGACACAACCATTTACTCCTGCTTCAGTAGTAAAGCTGATCAGTCTGAAAAGGTCAAAATGGCAGCCAATGTCCAAAATGACCACAAGTCTGTCATTAACTGAGGGACAAGATAGCTTGTTAATTTTAATGCCTCCAAAATGATGCTAACCTCCAGGAAAGTGACTCTTTGCACTTTCTCGGACTCACATTCACAGCTGACATGAAGTGGAAAGTCTAGAGTCCTTTGCTAGATCAGCTGCTAAGAAGGTTGGTTCATTGTATTGTGTGAGACAAATTTTCTTTCCAGAATCTATGTCTACTATTTGTCCATGCTTAGAATATTGCTGCCACATTTGGTCCACTACTCCTGCTATTTACTTTGAGCTCCTTGATCAGATCCAAAGAAGAATCAGCAATATTATTGATATGGCTTAGATTCAATTACTTCCCCACCATTGTAAGGTTACCTCTGTGACTCTTCTATAAATACTTTCATAGTTATTGTTCAGATGAGCTCTTTGCTAGACTACCTAGACTTTTTGAATTTTAGCATAGTGCTAAACTGGCATCTTGACCTCATCAATTTATAGTTGAGCTGACTAGATGTAGCCGTAAGTTCTATGTTAACAGTTTCTCTTCTTGCACTTCTCACTTATTGAACTTCTTTCCAGCTCCATGCTTTTGAACCAATTTTAATCTGCAAAAATTTAAATGAGATGTCAATTTCTATCTACTGCCCTCCTGATTACTCTTTTCTCTTCCTGCTCATTATTAATGTTTCTGTTCCTAATTCTTCCACACTCTGTAACCCCTTGTGTCTTAGTGGTTTTACTGATTTGCATGGGGTGATACTGATAAAAAAAAAAAATACTAGTTATAATTTTGTTATTTTAAAAATAGTTTTCTGATGAAGTTATCCAACTCATTTTTGTCAATTACTGATGCTATTGTTTTACAAGTGAAAGCAGCATTTGATGTGACTGGTTTTGTTAATCTAAAAATGTTGGATACAATGTGTGGAAAAGTGGAGGGAGGATTTTAAAGCTTAGTTTTTGCTTCATTCGGGTGGGGACATTGGCTGTGATGATTTTTGAAATTTTTTGGTAATAATTTATTACCCATGTATTGCTATTGTTTACTGGCAGATTTTACTTTGATGAAGTAACACAAGTTGTACTTGTGAATTTTATAGATTAATATCCTGGAACCATAAAATAAAAAATAATGAGATTATTTACATAGAGATTGGCCTGGGATCAGAGTAGCATGCCTGTCTAAGAGTTATGTGTATTGTGAAAAGTGTTATGCACAATAAATGTGGGTCATTATATATATATATATATATATATATATATATATATATATATATATATATATATATAATACAAAACAAAGATCAATGATTTCTCTTCCAATTCAGAGGTTTGCATATGTAAGAAAAATCTATTGAATTTATTAACTGATACATGATAGCTGTTAATAAATTTAGTAGACTGTGAAACACTGAGTCAGAAGATTAGCCACTGAACGTTTTATTTTTTAATTTGGTATTAATGCTCTATTTATTAATATTAAACACTTTATTTACAAAATCAGTTTGACTTAAACACTTTATCCCCAAGTAATTTTCTGGTTGACAGGCTTTATTAAATGGAAACATTCTTTGTTATTATTACTATCTAATTCCTTTTACATATCTAGATTTTTCCTCTTATTTGTATGCATAACATGTGGGGTACAGATTTTATTAAATATTAACCTGATCAGAAATTTTATAATGAATTTTTGTTGCCTAATCTAAGTTTTGTATCTTTGTAACTAAAATAAAACTTTATTCATTGACAGATTTTGTTATTTCTTTACTAAAGCTGAACATTTCATGTTCTCTAGACTAGTGCTTCTCAAACTATCTGATATGGCAAACTGGCATTTTTTTCCTCAATGTGTCATGTACCTGTAATATTTTGTGGTAATATTAATTTATACCGGAAATGATATATATAATGAATATAATGAAAGTTAACTATTTTTTATTTTCTCGGTTACCCTTTGGATTAACAAACTCTGTAGCTGTATTCCAACGTATCATGCATAACATAATCTGAGAACACAAACTTAAAGGCACCTTTGCCTATATTGATGACATTGTCATCAGGGGAAAGACAAATAAAGAATTGAATGAAAATATGAGAGCATTCAAAGAAGTTGCTGATCGTCTCAATTTGCAACTGAACCCTGATAAATGTGAGTATGGCATCACCAAACTTAAGTTTCTGGAGCACCTGTTGGAGAATGGAACAATCAGTCCTGACCCAGACAGACTTACACCACTCAAAGAACTACCGACTCCGAACTGTGGTAAGTCACTCAAACGAGCTCTGGGTCTCTTCTCATACTACTCACCATGTCTGGAGAATTTCTCTGACTGCATTTCACCTTTGCTAAATATCTCCTCATTTCCTATTGCTGAAGAACTCGAGAGTCAATTTCAGGCAATAAAAGATGAAATTTGCAAGGCTTTGGTTGCGGCCATTGAGGATGAAGTTCCATTCACAATAGAAACAGATGCATCTGCGACGACATTGACGGCCTGCCTCTCTCAAAATGGATGTCAAGTAGCATATTTTTCTAGAACTCTTACGCAATCTGAGAGTCGACACTCAGCAGTGGAGCGTGAATCAGCAGCCATTGTAGAATCTGTTCGCAAATGGCGTGATCTTTTACTCGGCCGATATTTTACTATCGTTACAGACCAACAGGCCGCCTCATATATGTTCAACACATGGACACCAAACCGTATTAAAAAGGATAAGCTACTTCGATGGAGACTTGAACTTTCTAACTACTCTTACAATATTGTATACCGACCAGGTTCATTTAATAGCTCTGCAGATACTCTTTCCCGTTCATGCTCTGCTTCATGTTCATTATCACTAAAAGATCTTCATGCAGCACTCTGTCATCCAGGAGTAGCGAGACTGTATCATTTTGTTAAACAAAAGAATCTGCCTTTCTCTATGGAAGATGTTAAACATATCTGTGCTGAATGCCAAATATGTGCTGAACTAAAACCAAGGTTTTTCAGACCTCCCCCCTGGTCGCTTAATCCATTCTCAATCCCCTTTTGAACGCCTTGCTATTGATTTCATGGGCCCAAAACCATCAACAAATAGTTTTAAATATCTACTTGTGATCGTAGATGAATACTCGCACTATCCTTTCGTCTATCCATGCCAAGACATCTCAACAGGAACTGTAATAAAATGTCTCCAAAATCTCTTTAGCTTCTTTGGCTGCCCAGATTCAATCCATAGTGACCGAGGGAGCCAGTTCGTATCATCTGAACTGAAAGAGTTTCTCTGGCAACATGGTGTTGTAATTACTCACTCAACACCATGCCATCCAATCGGCAATGGACAATGTGAGAGGGCAAACTGAACAATATGGAAAACGATCAAACTTGCACTCAAGACGAGGCAACTGGATGAACGTCATTGGCAAGCTGTACTCGACATTGCTCTGCACTCAATTCGATCTCTCCTTTGCACAGCAACTAACACAACACCACATGAAAGATTGTTCAATTTTCCGAGAAGGTCGGGTACCGGATACACCCTACCTGAATGGTTGCAAGAAGGTCCGGCGCTGCTAAGAAAGTTTGTCCGTCAACATAAGTCTGACCCACTAGTGGAACCGGTGGAAATAATATCAGCAACTCCCAATTTTGCGAGAATTCATTTCCCTGACGGCCGTCAGTCAACAGTCTCAACAGAAGACCTTGCCCCCACTCCTGTTACTGACCCATCGCTTGTAGATTCAGATTCTCCTGTCTTCACTGATCACTGTGAGTCATCGAGTTCTACTCCATCAAATAGCAATGAACCGGAAATGTCTACTGACCAACAAGAAACCACAACAAATGGGGAATCCTCCACTTCAGTTGGCGAAACGAAGTCTCGAGATATAGAACAGCAGCAGCGGTCGCACTTAGAGAAGGATGCTCTGGGATTTCTTCCCGAATCATCAAGACGAGGACGAAAGATCATCCGTAACCTGAAGTATCAATAAAATGTAGCGGAGAATGTTGTAATATACTTATAATTCTTTGTATTCATTCAGTTAATTATTTAATACCTTCTACTTATCTGCATACGAACTGTTGTGTGATTTCGCGTTGGTTCACGTCACGTGATCTTGTGTTTATAAATAACGGTGGGACGCCTCTATCTTTCTCTCTGGCGTCCGTTCGTTCATATCTTCTATGTAACTGGTAACAGTGTATGCTTTTTATGTTGAATAAAACCTTAATATTCAACTTTCTAAAAAGGTCTCTTTTCATCACATTTTGCAAATTCAATATCAAAACATATAGAAAGTAATAAAAAAAATAAGCAGTTTATTAACACAAAAACAAAAATTATATAACCTTAATCTTAATCTTAATCTTGATTCCTTAGCATGGCCTGGGTGCTGGCCGCATACCGCTAGCTGGTGGTTCACATAACAGCACCAGTCCGTGGACCACCACTTTGAGTAGCACTGCTCTAAACTTTAGGAAAGATAAGGCTGAATTGGCATTGTTCATTCATATAAATTGAGCCATCAGTTTTGTTCTGAAATAAGTAATAAACTGATCAGCTATTATTTGCTCTTTGCCTTCTAACTTATTACCATATTTTCATTACTTATAGAAGGTAATACTAACCTATAGTTTCTCTACAATATAATCTTTTTAGGAGTTGAAATTTGTAGTGCTTGCCTTCAGTCAGTTATGTGCCATGCGTAATACACACTTAGGTGATCATGTATCTTTTAATACATGACTGATCAGGCATATTTTTTCCTGCAGTAGGTTGCCATTTCTTTCTGAAGTAGACCCGTTGTCATCCAATGCTATAGAACTCTGTCTGTCCTGCTATTTACCCATGGCTGGCAGGAAAAGAAGAGGATTCATACTTTTCCCAAGGGTATATTAGCACATGAGTGAGTGTAATGAATCTGACTGGAATTTGAACTCAGCTCTCTGATTTCTCAGTCCGAGTCGTTATCCATTACGCCACCATGTCAACTTGTTTTTATAATCTCATTGCTAAGTTTATTTTGTACTTGTATAGGTGTTATGAAACTAGCATTTTTGAAATAGTATATTTTATACAAAATGCTAAAACAATGTAGCAGTAACCCAATTAGCTTTGGAGATATTTAAGTAATAATTGTTGTAAAATTTTTTCTGTATTTATGAAAAATATTGGCATACATACTATTAGAAAAGAAAACACAATTGTCTGGTTTATATATTTTGAATTAAAAAATATTTTGGTATTTTTATTATGTTTGAAAAATTCCTCCTCATCATAAAATATTTAAATATTTGTTTTTATTATAAGAGAATGTTGTAAGTTAACTTTTTACATGTAACTAACTTGATATTTGTAGTTTTTGTTCATGCTAGTTTCAGTCAGTATGCATTTTGGTCATTTTCAAAAATTAATGACAACATTGTTCAAAAAAATAATTATAAACATTAAAAAAAATTTTTGAATTTTTATATATTAACATGTAATACAAGTTTTTTTTTTTTTTTATTCCATTTTCACTGAATTGAAATATTTTAATCAATTAAATATGAGACAAATGTGAACTTTAAATTAATATGTATAAAAATTAACCAAGATGATGTTTGTCTTATTGAATGAACTCCAGTGCTTATCTTATACTATATCAGCTATTGTATAATTGTTACACTTTATATTTTAATTGACTAATATCATGCTCAAGTTGTGTATACTAAATAAAGATGCCTCCTCTCATGTAAATTGTTACAGTATTCACTAATAGTTTGTATAATTTCTAAGACCTACTATTTATTGACAGAAAAATAGACAATGATGAAAGTATTGGTTTAAATAAATTCACAAAGGTCAATTATTTTTCTTTTAACAAATGTTTATTTTTTTTCACATGAATTATCAAATTATAATAAAAGTATTCTTTTTAAAAATGTATATTAATCATTGTTTTTTTTGTTTTTTTTTAAATTAAAAATAATTTTTAAAAATCATTCACATATAGATGCAGTTTTGAATTGTAATTTTAGCCAAAGTGCAAATCTGGTTTTATTTTACTAAGTTTACTCATTGTGATTTATACAAAATAAAAATGACAAGAATTTAGCATTTAAATGTAATGTCTCTCAGTGATGGCCTTTACAATCCACTTGAAACATGTAAACCTCTTACCTTTTTTTTTCTGTGGATGCTAATTTTGCTACAGCTTAACTACAAATATTATCTGCTATTGTCATTTAAATCGAGTTTAGCGGTATGAAGGGGTTTCATTAAGAAACATTAACTAGTTTGCATATCTTAAAGAACAAGTCCAATCTTATTGTAAGCTTTTCATAATTAGACTGGATTCATTTGAAGCATGATGAATGTAATCCTATCACTTGTCCAGGATTTTAATTCTAGAAAAGACACAACATTATAAAGATTATTGTTTTTAATTCTTTTTCCAACTTCTGTTCACTGTTGTTGCCTCTTTGTTTTTGTAATTTAATTCATGATTATCACTTGTTTGTTTTTTTTTTTGTTTTTTTTTTCTCTCAAGTTAAGAAGCAGCAATCTTGGATTGATTTTTCTCTATTTCTTTCTAGTCCATATTAATAATGCAATGTAGTAACTCGGAATTATTTTAACTGAGCTAAATTTGGGATAAGGATATTTGTTGAACTGCGCAAACATCTTGGGAATTTAGTATGCTAATCACTTCCAGAAATTAGCACAAATTTGATGGCAAAATGTATTTAGTTTAAAACTTACTGATGGTTGCTTAGTTCTTTTCCTGATGTAAATTTAAGTGATGTTCTGTACAAAAATAGTCAAGTTGATTACACTGAATTGCTCTTGGGTGATCTCAGAATAAGATGAACTTTAATGAGATTTCTGGAAGTTACTAAATATCTTACTGCTAGGTATATGAAACCATTTCTATAAAAATAAATTCTTAATATAAGAGATGGGTGATGCCTGAAATAAGGACAAGCTTTGGAGACCTGCTTTATTGAATGGATTACAAGCTAACAAAGGACAGTATTTTATCATTGGGAAGTGCTGAAACATGATTATTAGTTGGATCTTTAATATAAATAATTTGATGCAAAATGTTAGCTCGTCAACATTTTCTTTGAATATTTAAATAGCAAAAGTATGAAATGATTAGTGTTTGTATTGATTCTTTCAGTTGATGACAAAACAATTTTACTTTTTGGTATTTTCTTTACTTTTTATTACTATAGGAGTATTCATCCCAATCTAACTACTTTTTTGGAGTAAATTTTACCTATAAATCATATTCATAATTTTGCTCATTGTAAAGGAAGATTTTTTTTTTTTTTTTTTTTTTTTATCATTTCACCCTCAGGCAATACAATAGTGCCACTAAGATTCAAGGAGTTACTGAGAAAAACATTATTATGAAGAGAGACGAATAAAAGAACAGGTTTCAAGGAAGCAAAAGATGACAATCTGCATTTAAATTTTTGAACATCATAGTTGACAGGAAAGCAAGAAGCTGGAAGAGAGTTCCACAGGCAAGAAATGTGAAAGAAGAAACTGTTAGCATAGAACTTATGGTTACATCTAGACATTTCAGCAGTTAAATGATGAGACCCAGATGCCAATCTAGAACATAGATTAACCATCAAATTGGGAACATAATTAGGGTAATGTGTGAACACTTGTTGTTTAATGCCCAGTTCCTCATAAATCTAACAGTAATTTTATAAATATTTTGCAGAAGTCAATAGATTCGTGTGTGTCTAAAATTTGCAGAACACTACTTTGTCTCTCTACAAATATATTAGTTGATGATATATATATATATCTTGCCTAAGACCCAATTCATAGTTTGTGTAGAGACATATTAATGTGTATATGTATACATACAGTACAAGTTAGAACAAGTTATGAATGGCAAGCTATTTGCATTTGTTATTTTTTTTACTCATTTATTTTAAGTAAAAATAGAGAAAATATAAACTTTATCAATGAAATTGATCAATGTTCTTTGATAGCAAGAAAGAATTATTTGAATGATTGTTGGTTACCTTGTATTTGATTTAATATATTTGCAATAGTGATCAATTAAATGTATTGAGGTGACCTACAAGTTCAACATTCTTGATAAACTCTATTTCAGTTTAGCTTGAAACAGTATCCAGTGTATAATTACACAAGTAGTATTGTAGTCTTTATTGTTTGTAATCCAGATATTTTCTGAGACCTTTTTGTTATTGCAAAAAAGTCTTTTTACATTGTTTTATATGTTAAACTTTTTGATGTTATACAAATATAAGATTGTCATATTAATCCATATAATTATTTAGTATGAAAAATAATATTTGAACACTCTTTTACTAGACTACAGAAATTTTGCTTTCAGTTTGTGGCATTTTGCTCAGTTTTTTTTTTATTATTCATTTACTCATTAAGGTCATTCCATTTGATGTGACAATTCTAGCTGTGAATATAATCTTTATGCTGGATTCTTAATCTTTAATTATTGCTCTATACATTATGTTCATGCTGCTCTCTAGTTTTTTCTGATGTTTGAAACAATTTCACCATCAATAAGTTGATTTATCTATATAATAAATGTGAATGTCAGTGTGTCACTGAATCATACTTTTTCAACTTTACTCCTAGAGGCCGTAGCCCAATATATCCTACCATTTTGGAATCAGGCTGACTCTGTGAGCAAATTTAAAACATTTCAGGATAGATCCGGGCCCACAATCCTGAAATTTGGGATTTCTAAGTTTTCATTACTGCGAGTGTTTATGGTGATTTTTACATGATTTTTTGCAACAAAATTTTTGTACGATAACAATTTTTATAACTTGGAAATAAATTTGGGAATTATCAAAATTAATTGGAAAAGTCCCCCATGAAATAAAAATAATTGTTTGTACAGAAAGTAAGGACCTGCATGCATCAAATTGTTTTTAAATTAAGTGGCTGCAGAAGAATTATTGTTGAACTTTTAACAGGAAAGCTTAAGTATTAATGCAATGCTTAAATGCAGCGATCAGTTTTGAGTTCTTCTGTAATTTATTGTTGCCTATCACATCTACTGTGATGAAAGCCCAATCAAAAACCCTCCACAGGAGCTAGCTTAAAACCACCCTGTCAGGTGGCATTTAAGCTAGTTAATTATAAAAAACACTCTTAATTTTCAAAATTTGTTTAGATTCTATATAAACATGGACAAGTTTAAAATTGATAGTTTCTGTTTTCAGTTTGCATTCTTTGGGGAAATATGAATTTAAAAAATATTACTTTTATAAATACCTGATATTACCTTTTTCATTGTGTATACCTAAAAGATATTACAATAATAAAGAACTTGAAGAGTTTAGACTACCAACTAGTGATGAGACAATACTAATATTTTTACTGATTTGATACAATTTCTGATACTGTTCTAAATTCCCAATTTTGATATGATTCTCAATTCCAATTCCTACAATGATTAAAATTAATTATTTTCAGGCCCTACAGTTGGTTTGGGAAACTTAATGAACAAAGTACATTTATTAATAAAACATTTAGTAGAATAATGAATACAAAAGCTTATGAAATAAAGTCAGATATCCTTTTTATTTAAAAAATTAGGTAATAGTTTAAACAATAAAGAGGACAATTTCTTTATCATATAAGTACCTAGCTACTCATATTTAAGTCCTAAAATTCTTAAATTATAATGTGAGAATATTATCATCTCTCCTGTTTTGTATTTCAGCTGATTTCATTTTGGTAATTAAATGTTACCTTCAATACTAAATAACCATTCACTTTCAACAGAAGAGGGAGATGATAATAGATATTTCCTGGCTAAAAGTGTCATGATGGGAAATTCATTTTTATTTGAATTCCACCACTGAAAAACATTGAGGAACTGTTTTCTATAAAAAGCAGATAAGCAATGGAATCAGAGAATTTTTAACCTAATTTCTGATTCCAAATGATTATATTTTTGGTTAAAACATTATAGAAAACAGTTCCTCAATTGATGGGCAAATTTAATATTTCCTGCCTATCTCTTATTTGATTACAGATTCTACAACTTTCTAAGGCAGAATGATACAATACTGCAACTGACTATTAACAATACTCTTAGCATTTCGAATGCTTGCTACTACACCCTGAATTTGTGATTATCTTTCTTTAAAGATTTGCAAATTGAACTTCAGTTTCTGTAGTTAAATGATTACTTTAGAAGCAAAAATGTTTGCTTCAATCTCTGGTGATGTACTAATGGAATTTGTTGATTAACTAAAATAAACAAAGAAGATGTGATATTTAGGTAAGTCAAATGTTACTCTAGAGAAATGCCAATAGGCTGTAAAATATACCATATGATGAACAGTCAACAATATGGGCAATTTGTTGAATATATCCAAGAAATCAACTTAGTAAAGCTGTGATTTGATCTGAAGTAAGTCACATGAAAACAGGTGTGCCAATATAAATTCTTGGGATTGGCGTGTTAGAATGTTTTTGCTACTAATGTTACAGTCATCGCCTATCAGTCATTTAGTATTGGAGCTAAGGCTAACATGATTTCACCTGTGACATGCTTTTCTGGAGTTGCATTAACATTGGCAATGATGTTGATGTTGTTAGTGTTGGTATTGTTGTAATCAGCGATTGACAGCAGCAGGCCCAGTCCTGTTTGGAAACTATCAGCATAGCTGGATCTTTGGAAAGATATAATTATACTAATACTTCTTTGACATGGACATTTTTTTCTTGTGTTTTATTTTCTCTCTTCTCTTTGTTTTCTCTTGAATGCAGACTAATATATGTCTGAGCATATCAGTAGAGTTTGTTTGTGTGTCTATTTTAATCAATGATATTGATGCATAATATATGTATTACTGCAAGGTATGTGAGTTTTTTGTGTACATGTACATACACATTTATCTTATTCATGGAGTACTCTGTAAAGAATATTTTATTGTTGGTGAGTTTGTTCCTCATTGGCTGTCCATAAATCTGGCCTTTGACTAAATGTAATATCCAACAAACAAAAAAATAATACTGCCAAAATGTGAAGTTTTTTTTACATTGCCTGCTGTTGACTTATATACACGTTTTCAAGACATGAAATGTCAGTCCCTATTGTTTGTCTTATAAACTAATTAGTGCTTAGTGCTATTTTTAAACCAGCATAAACATACAGTGACCTGTTTTGTAATCTATTTTTATTGTAGGTGTTGATTAACTTAGTCTTTACTGAAGAACATCTGATCAAAACCAAAATGGCAGTTCTCATGAAAAATCACTGTCAAAATATTTATAATCATTTTTTTACATCAAATTGCAATTTTCTATTTTTCCCAAAATGGACCAGTACAACCAGGCAACAATGCTATAACAATGTAGCAGTGAAAGTTTTAATATGTAAGACATCCAATCATATTTATATTGTATTTTTTGTAATCATTTGGAAATTTAAGTTGTATGATTTCAGAATCGATATTTGACACCAAGTCAGCTGTATATAATATTCTACAATTATTATTCAAATTCTACAATTTCTTTATCTTTGGAGTTGATCTGAATATTGTTTTAGAAAATAAATGAATTCTTCTGGAAAAGAAATCAAAAATATGTATTTCTATGAAAGTGCAAATTGAAATTTACATTTACTAAAAACTAATAGATTTGCTCTTTTATCTTAACAAAGGAAAGAGAAAAATAACACCTTCCTATTTTTTTTCACTTACAAATTATCATATTTAAGATTTATGAAGTGATTTTGGTAAATAAGAAGATAATTTGGGATAATAAGAAATTGATAAGTAAGCAAGAAAAAGACAAGTTATGATGCTGGTATTTGTGTTCACAAGAGGCCAAGTTTGATAACCTGACTTACTGTTTCAGAGTTCTAAGAAGATATTTTAATTTGGTTTACACTGGGTAACTTTGCTAATAGTAAGTATATATTTGCATGATATAAATAATAGAATTGCAATTAACTCGTGCTGGAATTAACTCTTCATTGTTCTGAGTCCTTCAATTTCTCATTAACCTATTAATTGGATGATTCATTAATCTTTACAAAAGTTAAGTACTTATTTCAATAAGGTGGAATACTTTCTGCCTGAATACTTGTTTTGATAGAAACATCAGAAATACACTGCATTTGTCTGTGGATGTGAGTGTGTTTATATAATTATAAATCTACAGAGTCATGATAAAAGCAAATACATGATCTCTGCTTTCTTGTAATTTACAGCCTGTCTGAAGTTATGCAAATCAAATAAACCTCAACAACTTCAAAAGTTCTGAATCAATATTTGTCAAATTTAAAGTTGTCCATTCCCCCACCCTTAGTAAAATATTTAACTAAATTTTCTGCCATTTTTAATGGTTAGTTTTTGAGATATTTGGAATTTATGAAAATGAACTGATTGAAGTTAGTATGCAGATTAAACTAATATTAGCTTAAGACCTCTGTAAACTAATAAAAACTATTTTTTCTTTTTGTCCATAATATATTTTGAAACCTGGGTAAATGGAAGAATCTAACAACTGCTGAAAAACAGAAAATAACTAAGTTATTGAGTGAGGGAATGTCAACATTGGAGATATTGAAGGAGCTTTGCAGAGATCATCGAACGATAAAGAAGGCTGTTGAAAATATAAGTAAGTTGAGAACTCGAAGCAAAGGAAAAGGCTTTAAGAACTTGCTTCCTTGAGATGAACATAAACTAAAGTGAGTTATAGCAAAACAACTGCTTTTGACCAGTGTCCGGATCTTTGAAAAGGTTGGAATTGAGGGAGTCAAGTAGAACAAAAGGTGTAGAATACTTTGTGAAATGGGATCTGTAAAAAAAAAAAAAAAAAAAATCTCCTAATCTCCTCTCACTAAAGCAGATATTTTAAAGCATCAAAATTGAACCAAGAAATAAATGAAAATTGACTTTTCTAAATTCATTTTCACGGACAAATCTTTAGTGACGTTTGGTGGACCAGATGGATGAACAAAAGGATGGATTTTATCCAATTCAGATGTGCAGGTGGCTAAAAGAAGGCAACAAGGAGGCAGTAGTGTTATGATATAGGATAGAATTGTCAACCAAACCATTATTGACCATTCAAATTCGATGAAGGAATTTAAACAGTGCTATTGTGATTTTTATGAACAAGACTTTCTTTGCATGATACAAGTTTTGCAGTTTGAATGTGAAGTGTGCATTTATGCATGAAAATGCTCCTTCTCATTTATCTAAGCTTACCCGCAAATTCTTTGAGCATAGAAGATTTACAGGAGAGAAGATAATAAAATTGCCACCATCAAGTCCTGATCTGAATCCAATTGAAAATCTATGATCAATTGTGAAGATGAAATTATATGAAGGTGGCAAATAATATAACAGCAAAGCACACCTATAGGAAGCAACTAAAACTACCATGTTGGATATTGAACCTTCTAAAGTAAAAAAAATTAACAAAATCAATGGATAATAGATTACTGCCTGTTATTTGGTTGGTGCAAAAATAATGACGTAATAATGTCGTTTTTTGACATATTTTTTAATGTCAAAAACCGACATTATTGCGTCATTTTTTTTGCACCAACCTAATATTAAGAGTCACTATATTAAAATATAAAGAATTCAAAGACTTATAGGTGTTGATCAATTTTTGATTTTATTACATTTTTATTGAAGTAAAATGTGATTAATTGGTTTTGCCTAATAACTTCAGACATCAAATAATTTCAATAAAATGTTAATACTACCTAAAATTTTAACTCGGTCTTTGTTTTGACATCTAAATTGATTGACAATTTTTTCAAACCAATTTTGAATTATTGAAATTTATATGATTTGATTAATTACAAAACAACTTGAAACACTACTTAAACAAGAGAATTATTTTAGAAAAGCAATTCAGCACATGAATTATAATTTCTTTTAGACTTCAACTGAAAATTATTTTCAATGTAATATTGTGATCTTGGTTGTATATTTAAAAAAAATCTTTTTCTAATTTTGCATTGTGACCTCTTAAATTCAATTAAATCATATTGTTTTACATTTGTGTGAGTTTCTAATATTGTTGACAAAATACGCTAAACAGAACTAAACTATTTGATGCTAACTTTTTGATTTTTTTCAAGATTGTATAGTAGTTTTTGATTCCCAGAGAAAATTATGAAATTTTACATCTACTTCATAGAACTTACATAAATACATTCTATCTAAAAATCTTTACCTTACATAAGCCTTTTATTGATTAGTACTTGAGGAATTCATTTACATCCTGCTGCTTGTGAAATAAAACATGTTTTGTGGCAGTTGATTAATTCATTGTCAGTACCAGTTTTCTTAAAATCTTTCCAAACACTGAGTCTCAATTGATTTTTCTTGACACTTCTTTTTTAATAATGAAATATGTTTTGAACTTGTTAAACTTGCAAGGAATAGGAAAGGATGGTCATATGTGTTTGGCAATTTTCAAGTAGACATATTGTGTATCAACTAAAATAACATAGTAATAAGAAATAAACACATACAATGCAAAATTCCTATCTTTTTGTTGAGTTACATTTTTATCATTTTATTTTTTACAAGTTTGTTTATTCTAAACTCAGTAGAAAAACTTCATTAACAAAGCATGCAAAAATATGTACCAGAGATAAGAATTCAAGTTCTGAGGTTGCCACTTTATGTATATTTGCTACATTGGTGCTTTCATAGTATTCTGTATAGATTTATTAATCTTTGAGAAGGCAAACTGAGAGAGGTAGGAAGGGTGTGTTGTACCAATGTTCTAGGTAGGGAGTGTTTCTGTTATGTATAAAAAAAAAAACAGCATGTGTTATCCTTGTTTTCACCTGGGTTTGAGAAATTGACAACTGGCAGTGGTGGGAAATATGTGACTAAATATCAACCAACAAACAGTAAAGGAATTGTATAGAACTTTACAAAATTTATCTTTGTCCAGTAGGCAGTGCTTAGATACTTGTCAGGAATTTAAGTAACTTAAAACTGCCTTCTACCATGTGGGAGAATTAATGAACCACAACTGTAGACAAGTATAAACAAATATTTAGCTTCTGCAAAGAAATAGGGCAAAATTTTTTTAATGACATGAGGGATGTTGAAAATCTGACCAAATCAGAATTTTGTTGGGGAATCATTTTTTGATTGGGTTGAGGACTTTTCAGCACCTACTTATATATATTCTTATTCATTCAGCAAACTTGAATTGTGATGTAAGCAGTTTGCTCTGATGTGTGTAAATTTTAATAAAGGCAAAATTTTGACTTTTTAATTTGCAAGATTACTTAGTGTATCTCTGTTTTAAATTATATCATATATATGATTGGGTCTAACATGTTGCCTCTGAGTGTTAACTTCCATGTTCACCTTTTATTTATTTATTTATTTATTTATATATATATATATATATATATATATATATATATATATAGGGAAATCTATGCAAAAAGGTTTTGTGTGATGTGTTTCATCCTTTAGGACTTCATTGGACTAAAGTGATGTTTACATTGATGGATATATATTCTAGCTGATTTCATTTTTTTTTTTTTATTACTTTTGTTAAGTATTTGTTATTAAATTTTTATATATATATATATATATATATATATATATATATATATATATATTATTATTATTATTTAAGTATAGTCAGTTAAGATAAAGATTTTGTGTATGGTGTGTGTGTGTGTGATTCCATTGCTGAACAATGATCTTTCCCAACTCCTCCTTTGATGAATATTACTGTGCTAATCTTTATCATGTCTTATCACAAACCCCTCTATCTCCTCTCTCCATCTTCCGTTGTTTTGTTTTTTTTTCAGTATTAGTTATCTGTTAGGCACCATTCAATCAACCTTTTGCTCTGTTATCCTTCTTTGCTATATATCCCACTCTTTTCTATTTTTGTTACTTAATAAAATCTATGATGTCTATTTAAGTAGATCTTTTCTGGGTCCATGATGATCTTTTAGAATTATTCCTAGCATTGCTCTTACATTCATCTTTGCATGATTTTGAATTGTTTGCAAGTGATTTTTATTAATTTCCATGTTCCACATCCATAAATCACAGCTGGCATTTTACACCTCATTATACACTTTATTATTTTTTACTAAATACTTTCCAACCAATCTTGTTAATTTAATTTTATCATCTGTCAAAAGTACTTGTATTCTTTGACCTCTTCTAGCTCTTCATCTTCTATTTTTGGTTTATTTCTCTTCATTTTGAAACCTACTTTGAGACTTTCAGATTATTTAGCATTTTTACAACTCTTCCAGTGGTTCTGATATTAATATAATCTTGTCAGCAGTTCAAAGCTGATTCAATTACTTTCCATTTATATTTACTTCCATTCCTTCTCAATTCATTTTCTGGAAGAGACTTTCAAGGTGTACTGTAAATAATTAAGTTGAAATTGTATCTCCTTGCTTCACTTCTTTTCCAGTCTTTACTTTGTCTTTTTGTAGTCAAATTACTACAGTACTGTTTATTTTTATATCATTTTTGTTAATTCTCTCTTCTTGTAATAAATCAAATAACTTTCCTTGGTCAATAAAATCCGAACTTGTTATATTCTGTTGCATTTTTTATCAGTTGATTTATTGTCTGTTAATGGTCTGTTGTTTGGAAATCATTCCTGAAACCTGCCTGTTCATGTGGGTGATTTTCATTAAGTGTTTGTCTATTTCAAGTACATTTAAGAATAGTTTTTTTTTATAGTAATGTGATATGGTGAGAGTAGCCTTTTTTTTTTTTCTTTCTTATAAAGTAGAATAGTTCAAGACAAAATTTTTGGTATCTTTATTTTTTTTATATGTACTGAGTAAATAGTGATGCTCTTCCTTTGTAAAAACTTTTTCCTGCATCTTTCAAAAGATCTGATACCATGCCATCTTTGCCTAGTGCTTTCCATGTTTCACAATCTAAAGGGCAAACATTATTTCAGCTATTGTTACATCTGGAACATCACTTATATCTGCTGAAATGATGGTTGATGATACTTTGATCTTTGAAACATACAGGTTTGCACTGGGCTTTTAGTTATCCTTACCTCCTCACATTTGGTAGTTTCACCATGTCTGTCTTTTAACACCAGCATTTATCGTTTACTTACAGGAGTTTGTAGATTGATCCACAACTCAACTCACATAAGTATGTTCATCTTTCTTTAGTTCTTTTGTTGATTAGTTTCTTTAGTTCTGCATTTTCAATTTGCTCTCTTAATTTTTAAGTCTGCTTTTCTTCTCTTTTTCATCAATTCACATGTTGACTTATTCCCTCTGTTATTCTATTTCCTTTACCTACTAACTCTCCTGATTCCTTTATTATTATTTCTCACATCTATGTTGCTTTTACTATTCTATAAAGTCTTGAACCTGATATTTCTTTCTATATGAATTTTGTAATGTTCTCTTTGCTCTAATTAACAGTTTTTCTTCAGAATCATTTTGTCTGTCTCAGTTTTCAAGTTTAATTTGATTTGTCAATTTAGCATTCTTTGATCACTTCCTATATTGACTTTGTTTATGACAGCTACATCTTTAATAGTATTGACTTTGTCAGTAATTATGAACAGGGTTGTGGAATTGGAACGCGAAACCTTTGACACTTCCTCTGTTTTTGGCACCTCTGACTCAAACTCAAACTCCTTTTTATGTAATTAAGTGATCATTGCCTACAAATCTCATTGAAGACTATGCATACACTATTTACTTGAGTAGGTCTATATCATTATAACTGGTTTATATCAAAGAATAAAGATATTGTGGCTTTTATATCATACCTATTAATTTTTCAATATTTTCTAACACAGACAAAATCTTTGAAGCGATATAGAAGAAATAAAAATAAAAATACTGCAATGTAAGACATTTTACATATATTTATTACAGCATTTTTATTTTTATTGTTGAAACAAGTTATATATATCTTTGCAAATAAGAAATAAGTACAGAACAAAAATAAAACTACTTTATTAAAACTACTACAACAGAAGTTGAAATATAATCTTTTACAGGATGTAAAAGGCATAAAAATAATAATGTAAGATTTTTTTTTTTTTTACATATATAGTTTTGTAAATACAAAATAACTACAAAAAATAAAATGACTTTAAAAAGAAGTTGAGATGAATTTCTAAAAAGGAAATAGTAAATATACAGTAGAAGAAATAATAAAAATAAAAATTCTGTCATGTAAGACTTTTTACATAGTGTAAATTCAAATGGAGTCAGTCTGTATAGGTTTTCCGATTCCGACGACCCCTTAATTACTTCCAAATCAAATGCTGAATCTCTGATTATGAAGTCATTTCTTTTTTTTCTTTTCCTATTTGTTCTTTTTCATTGCCATTTACGACTTTTAAAAATTTGTATTAATGATTGCCATTTTATATCTTTCTGAGAAAGGCACTATTTTACCTCTTTCCTATTCCAAATCTAAATTCTCCATGTTTTCTTTTACCTACCTTTGAATCAGATTGTCCATCAAAATAGTGTAATTGACTTTCTCTCTGTCTATAAACTTACACATATGATCATGAAACTCCTCAGTTTCTTCATTAGAAATCTTTGTAGTTGATGAATATACTTGTATTACCAAGGGAGTGTATCTTTTTCACAAAATCACTATCAAAACATAGAATATTGCCTGCAGTGTTCTTATAAATTAGAAATCCTATACTGTTAAGCTTAAAGGATGTGTGTCTATATGAAATCATGCAATTTTATGAAAATTCCAAGGACATTTCAGATTCTCCTAAAAAAATTTCTCTGTCTCTACATCCAAAGTGATGAAAAAATATTAGCTTTGTATCTCTCATGATCCAAAATTAAAAAAGTTTAGTTTTACCCAATTTTATACCTTCTGCTCAATGAGTCTTATTGTCCGATTTTGTACCTTCTGCTAAATGAGTCTTATTGTCCGATTTTGTACCTTCTGCTAAATGAGTCTTATTGTCCGATTTTGTACCTTCTGCTAAATGAGTCTTATTGTCCGATTTTGTACCTTCTGCTAAATGAGTCTTATTGTCCGATTTTGTACCTTCTGCTAAATGAGTCTTATTGTCCGATTTTGTACTTTTTGCTAAACGAGTCTTATTGTCCGATTTTGTACTTTTTGCTAAACGAGTCTTATTGTCCGATTTTGTACTTTTTGCTAAACGAGTCTTATTGTCCGATTTTGTACTTTTTGCTAAACGAGTCTTATTGTCCGATTTTGTACTTTTTACTAAACGAGTCTTATTGCCCGATTATGTACCTTCTGCTAAATGAGTCTTATTGCCCGATTATGTACCTTCTGCTAAATGAGTCTTATTGCCCGATTATGTACCTTCTGCTAAATGAGTCTTATTGCCCGATTATGTACCTTCTGCTAAATGAGTCTTATTGCCCGATTATGTACCTTCTGCTAAATGAGTCTTATTGCCCGATTTTGTACCTTCTGCTAAATGAGTCTTATTGCCCAAATTTCTGATATTCATTGCTCTTTTGGTAGTCATTCCAATAAAGCCCCCTATATAGAATTTTGTATAATGAATTCATAATTTTCATCAAAATCATCTAAGATTATAGTTGTACTATAATTAACCTTGTTTATTTTTTCTTTCTAAATAGCCCCAGAATTAGCAATGAAGTAATACTGTGTAAGATAGTATTGTTCTATCAGTATATACTCACTGTTTATATTTAACCCTTTAGCAGTTAACATGCTCAAACCTGCCCTGTAAATATCAGCTGTTCAAGTTTCACTGTTTGTGGTAAAAGTATCACTGTTTGTGTGACTTCCTGCATTATTTGTGATGATGTCATCATATATTAAGTCACAGTATACATAAGGCAGGTTAAACATTGAGAGCTGATAATTATGGGGCAGGTAAATGCTAAAGGGTTAATGACATCATCAAGATCAAATTCATAGCTATCAAACTGACCCTTGCGCCCATTTTCTACTCTTGCAATACCTCTTTGCCAGGACACTTGTTAAAAGTATGTAACATAAAAATCATTATTTTGAAAATTAAAAACAACTTTGGATAGCAGATTTTGGTAATAGATATCAACTGCAGCCACTAACAATTTGATATTTTGTTCGTGTTAACACACAGAGAATGTGTATCTTTAGGTTCCATGGCAGCACGCCATTTTGGTTGTAAATAACAACATTTGGAAAGTTTTATTTTGTCACGATTACAGTCTTTGAAAGTTTAATACAGCTCATTTAGGTAACAGCAAACCATTTTTTTTTTCTTGGTCTCTACTGATTGACACAAAATCTTTTTTCCAGAACATATTCTTGAAATTTCATCTAATTCAAAAAACTACTGAACTTTCTCTATAGTGCCTTGAGAGAGTGGGTAGCCCAATTTTCTGTCTGACAACTAAAATGCCGTTCTCTTTCTTCAACAACCTTGCATGTCTCACCAGATATTCATTTGCACTGAATGTGTCTTGGATTTTTTGCTTACTCCAGCTTATTGGTACTAGAGTTAATATTTGAATTTTCTCTTTCCCAGATGATTTCACACTTTTTTTTTTATTAGTAACTATTAGTTCCTCAAATTCTTTGAATTTATCATAGTCAGCTATGTCTGTGTCATGATTCATGTATGAAGATACACCCATCAATTGGCATAACTGTTACTGAGAATCAAATTTAATTTTCTTGACCTTTCATGTCACCTTGTCTTTAGGCCTCATATACTTAATTGGTTAATAATCAAGACTATTGACTGTGGCATTCAAATTATTTCTAGTTCAAATACAAGTTGAAAAGCGTTTTAATTCAGGGTAGTGCTCGGTCTAATATCAGTCATTTGCTTCATAAGATTCCTCCGGCAATTTGTACAAGTTTTCTGTTAAAGTTTCAGGCCCAGTACTTGTGCTAAATTGTCATTTACATAAGAAAATTAACCCTGCAAAGTGCATCTCAGTTTAATAGTAAAAATCATAAATGCTGTATACAATTTCATTTTCTAATGAAGTTTTAAGGTAAAAACTTGTCAAGGAAGCATACATGATTGAAATATTCAACTTGCAACTAATGCCTTTAAAATGAAAATTTTTCTCAGACAATCAGATATTAGAATGGTACTTATGAATTATCATCTTAGGAATTCTATTTGAATCCACACAAAATTATTGGAGGTTTTTATAGTGTGTTAGAAGTAGTTTCTCATGATGGAAACATATGGTATCCTCCTTATCTAGTGAAATACCTCATCTCCAATAAATCCTTTTCCCCATTGGTGAATGAACTGAATTTCAGAAATCCTTGTTGTTTTTATGGCATCTATCTTCTGAGATTACACTGAAATAAAGCACTGGTTTCTATTTTGATAAACTGCCTTGGCATTGAAGTTCTCATTTATATTTATTGTCCTCTTTTATGCTACTAAAATCAAAATAGCCAGTTTGAGTTTGTTGGGAAAAAAAAAGAAGGAATATCAAAACATTGGTGATCATTTTAAATGATTCCAATCTTAACCCAGTGAACTCTAATGTTCTGGTGCATACTATATCTCTATCTATAAAAGGCAGGATGTGTGTGTGTGTGTGTAATGAATGCACGGCTGCAATTTTCGATGGATTTGCACCAAAATTTACATGCACAAACTCCAAGTTAGTGGGAAAGCCAAGACTGACTTTGCATTTCCCAACTCTCATTGATACTGGAAATAATCGATTTTTTTCATGCTTCTACGGCAGTTTTCATGTAGTTTGCGCCCATTTTCTACTGGCCAGTGTGAGAGCCAACAGCTGACTGACATGAATGTTAACTAGCATGCAAAAAAATCGATAGCTGCATTTGTCACAAGTGGGAAAAATTTAAATCTGCATGGCACTTTTCTCCAATTGGCTCATTCGCTTGCTTAAACTCAATGTTGATTCTGATTCCGCAGAACTGGGTTGGTGTGAAAATGTATTTGTTGTTAACATTCTTTTTTCCAGTTACGAGTCCTTTTTTTAAAGCTGATCGTTTTGTGTTCATTTTGTTTAGTTCTTTTTCGTAACAGATTTAATGTTTAGTATAGAGCTTAGAAAAAAATTGCAGTGTGAGATAGGCAAGAAGTAAGGCATTTAGCAACATCAGGACGGCAAAGAGCACTCCTTTAAAGTCAAGGAAGGGCAAAATTATTTTAAGTCAAGTGATAGCAATTGCTGTACAAGTCGTACGATTTTTGAATCAAGCCCGGGCAACGCTGGGCCATGCTGCTAGTTAATCTATAATATTTGCCTTTCAGGCTCAAAGTTTTAATAAGATTTCTCTCAGCCTAAATATATTTTTGAGTTCTTGTTTTACTTATTCCCCTTTTAAAGTATTAATCTAAATTTCTGTATCAAGAGGGATTTAAACTTAGCATACTGAAGGAGTGGCCATTATAGCAATGAGGTTGAAATTTTCAAAATATAAACATCCAAGTTCCTTTTGGATATTAAATAGTGGATAAAAATGTACTGGTGAGAAAATGACACCAAGTTATATTTCTGTTTCTGATTTCTGTAAATTGATTTATTTGGACCATTTTTTTCAGTTTTCTGCATTATTTTCAAGCATGTAAAATGTTGAATTTTTAATGTAATGGTTTTGATATTGTTATCAACAGAAGTTTTTCTATTGATTTTAAACATTGCTTCAGTGTTTTTCTCAATACAGTACATCAAATAAAAATAATCTACTAAAATTCTTATTTTAATGTCCTTAATTTACTTTCTGCAATGAGGTGAACATTTAGAAGATACTTCTAAAAAAACATTTTACTTATTTTGATGGTTACATAACGACTTAGATTATGACATTTCAGCTTGATATCTTAAATAGCAAAATTACAAAGTGCCAAAGTTGGTCAAATCATGCTTACAGCATGAGAGCTCATTCTTTTAAAGAGATTTTTTTTACTTCAGATCGAACCTAAAAAAAAAAAAAAAACACAAAATTTTTGTCATTATCTTCAGATATGCAAAAATACATGGGAGTAAAAATATAAAATTTCTTTTTTAACTGAACACATGGTCAAATGACATGAAAATAGTTGTGAGACAATTTAAAATTGAAACACATTTCAAACAATTATTCTTGAGTAACTATAATAAATACAGTTATTGCAGATATATATCCTAATAAGTTATGAATAATAGTAAAAATCTGTAATTTATCTAACATTGTTTTTGTAAGAAGCTCTCTAATGAGACATTGTCTTTTTATGCTTTAGCTTTTCATTCCTTTTCATTTGGGGTGGAGGGGAATACAAGAGATATTCCTGATCTGTTTATATATCAAAGGGACTATCAATGTCAGAAGTTAGATGAAAAACTCATTTGGCAAAATGCAAAAAATTTCAAAGACTTAATATCAAAATTATTAAAAACAAAGGCCTACTGTTTGGGATTTCTCTATTTGGTATGGATTTTTTTTTTTTTATCCGAATCTGAGAGTGTGATCTGGGGAGCACTGGGTAATTTGATATGTGATGACCCATATAGAATGTTGTATTAAAGAAAACAAAGAATGTCTATTGAGTCTTTTAGTGACTTGCTTCTGTTGTTGAATTAATCAATTGCTTTATTTAAAGGAATTTGCCAAAATTAAATGTTGATCTCCACTTACAGTCAGGCCAGTTTTAGTTTTGTTCAAGGAAAGAAGATTGAAAGTCTAGAAATCACCAGAATGGTATTTGAATTGTCAGTTTACCATTTGAAATGAACACGAGCTCTCATTGTTATGACTATGAAATGAAATTTAACCTCAAATAGCAAATATGACTTTCTAAATATAATAAAAACAAAATTTTATCATCAAAATCTTTGTTATTATTAAGAGGAAAGACCAAAGGATTTTTTGATTATTAAATTATATTTTCTAATCCTTTTTTAGAACCTTCAAAATTTTGGTTAAAGATTGTTTTCTTGTGTCAGTGGGTGACCATAAATTAGTATAGGAAATTTGAGTCTTTGCAGTGAAAAACACGTTGATTTGGAAATTCTTGCAAAAATCTAATAATTGTCTGATTGTAATGAAACTTTCAGGACTTATTCACAAATGAATGAAATTATTTTAGAAATGTTTCTGTTTTAGAAAATCTTGGTATAAATATATATATTTTTTTTTTTTTTTTTTTTTTTTTTTACATCTTTTACCAACCACTTATTTAATTTTATGAAATTTCAAGAAATTCATTTTTGTAGGGCTTAATGTTTATATTAGTTATAAGCACATGTCCTTGAAAAATTTAAATCAATTTGTTCATATAAAACAGGCCCCCCAGTTAGAAAAATTCTGCTCTGAATAATAAATTTAAAAAACAAAATAAAACTAAAACCATATTTAATTAGAAAAGATTTTAATTGCTTTTATGAATAAGGTATATTTTGGATAAGGAAAAAAAATTTTTTTTTCAATGCATAATGAATTTTTACAAGAATTGCTTTTATTTTTTTAAATTTTAATTATAATAATTTTTAAAGTTTTAAATCTTTTAAAATTCTGTATTAATATGTATGGGTTAGGTGATGTTGTTATTAAGTAAAAACTATTACTTTACTCATCATAAATTGAAAAGCCTACTACAACTTATTGACCCCCTCCTCATATTGTAAAAAGAATTTTGAATTTTTTTGTGTGTGTGTGTGAGAGAGAGAGAGAGAGAGAACATGCCAATTTTTGTGTATGCAGGGCTTCCATACACAACTTTATCAGAAAATAAGTGCAGTAACTAGAGGAAATTTAAAGCCAAAGTATCTAAATTTTAATAAAATATTAGATTACTTAGAATATTTTCCTAAATTTGTAAGATTACTAGGTAGTTAAAATATATATATATATATATATATATATATATATATATATATATATATATATAAAAGGCATTCATGTTATATCCGTCAAGCAATTTTACAGATATGTCCCCTGTAGAAAAAAAATCCATGCATAGTTGTCGACACCTTATAAAACCACCACCATTATGTTAAAAAATGCTTTTCAGCAATATTTAAACTAAAAGTAAGTAATATTTGTTTCAAATTAGATTAATTAAACTTTAAATTGGCAAATCTTCCACAAATAAAATTTCAGAAAAATATATTATATTTTTTTGATTTTTAATAAGGAGAATTATGTTTTGCTGAAAGATTTGTAATTATGGCTAAAATTGACCATTTTTAGAAATTGTTTTTTTTTTTTTTTTTTTTTTTTTCAAAACAATTTAAATTCGGTTTGAAATGCAGCAAAGTATTTTGCTTATTGGAAATATTAAATTTAATCTATTAGCATGAAATTAAGACTAAAATAAAAGCTTCAAGAAAGATTTTCGACTTTTAAAAGTTCATTTTAAACTTTAGATATCACTTTTCATTGAAGGTGCCTATATAAAGGGCTTCCGAGCTTTAATCGTTTTTGCAGTTAGCAGTGATGCTGTGCATTTGTTTTTGTGTGTGTGTATATATATATATATATATAGAGAGAGAGAGAGAGAGAAATTACATAATTATTCTCTATATCTAAGAATCAAAAAGGCAAAAATAATGTTTTTGTCTTTTTTTACTTATTATAGGTGTTTTAAAGAAATACTTCAAGTTTAAAATTTTAATGCTACCACTCCATACTCTCTCCAATTTTTTTTTTTTTTTTTTTTTTTTTTTTATTATCCTGGTGTATATTCGGATAATTGGTTTGCATTTATTACCTAACTTATTGAGTCTATTTTTATATCTTAGGTTTCATTTATATCCAGATTACATTTCCTAAATTTTCAGTCAAGTTTGTTTCAAAATTTAGATGTTGTCATAATTATTTAGAGTTTTGAAATATTACAATTACTTTTATTAATTTAGATCATAGTTCTACTGATGAACAGTAGATTTAATCTCAGGCTTTCCATGAGTGACTGTCATTTATTTTATTATGTATATAAGTGGATGATTTTGTTTGAAAATATTTTTAAAATCATTTTGTAAGAGATAATAAAAAAATCTATTGAAAATTTGAAATTCTTTTCATGATTGTTTTTTTTTTGTCATTTCACCTCGAGCAAAGCAGTAAAAGTTACTAAGATGCAAGGGGGCGTGAAAGAAACAGTGGACAATAAAATGAACAGGATTCAAAGTGACAGAAGATGCCTGTTGACAGTTAAATTTTTGAAGATCATAGTTGACAGGAAATTAAGAAGCTAGAAGAAAACACTACAAGTGAGAAGTGTGAGATTAGAAACTATTAGCATAGAACATATGGTTACAACTAGCAATTTCAACAGTGAATTTGAGACCTAGCTGCCAATCTAGTATTGTTCTTAATTTCATGAAGTTCCAATGAGTAAAAAAAAAAAACTCATCAGAACAATGACTGTGAAAATATTTATAAAATAGGTAAAAGGAGGCTATGTTACGGTAAGTAGGAAAAGGAAAGTAACTGAAGCTGAGATACCTGGTCAAGACTGATAATGTTGCCAAATCTTCTTTGAATTTTATCATGAATCTCTAGACACATTGCAGAATCACCAGACCACACATGGCAACAATATTCAATGCATGAACAAATGGTAGACTTATAAATGTGCAAGAGAGATTCTGGCAAGAAAAAATGTCTAGCACGACATAGTGAACTGAGTTTTCTAGCAACATACTTAGCGATTCATTCCATTTCATGTCAGTGGAAAACATGAGATCAAGATGGTGCACAGAGTTGCTGTTCTGAAGGTTAGCATCAACCATGCTGATGGAAGGCAAGAAAGATTCTTTAATTAGTTTTGTTTTTGATGCATTGAAATTAACAAACCACTTCTTGCCCAGTTAACAACAGATTGAAAATTAATTTTTGAGATCATCTGCCAATTTGATTTTATTGAACCTATCAGACTTGTTATTAAAACAGGAGTAAATTAGTTGTCATCAGCATAGATATTGAGTCAGGAACTGATGGCATCAGGAAAGAAGGACATATTGTGAATTAACAGATAGGATAATTATAATAATAAAGTGCCCTCTGTTATGGCTGTTGCTTACTCTGTTCCTTCATTTAGATTTCATGTATTTTTATGGAAAGCTGTAACTTCTGTAAATTATTTAATTACCTATTGGTAATTTGAAAAAGTATTAAATTTCAGAAATTTTCATTCAGTTAGTTTTCTAATTCCTTTTTATCAGTATTTATTCTCCCTTAATCAACTTTGCTTATTAGTTCTGATACTTAAGACTTTATAATTAGATAACATTGAGTGATTTATTTTTTTATGTTATTAAAAAGTCAGCAACTATCTTTTGCAGGAAAGTCCATCTTCATTTCAAGATGGAGATTGTCCATGTAATGGACCCAATCCAGAAAAAGGTAATTTCATTTTTTTTCCTGTTTTCTCATCACATTTGTATATGTAATTGAATCAAACACTAATAAAATGATCAATATTTATTTACATATTTTGTTCCTGTTGTGGTACAGTAATTAAATGCAGTCTGATTAATGTGTGTTTAGTAAGGCTATCCAAATCTTGATATTGTCAAAACTCCCTGTCATTTTGTATTTAGATTATGAATGTACAGTAGATGAAAAATTTAGAAGTGTGTTATCAAATAGGGATGTTTAAGAGGTATAACTGTTATCAACATGCAAAGGAGAATCGGTGAACTGAGTTCAAATTCCCACCCAGTCTAATGCATTCATTTTTCTACTTATGCCTTATCTCCTCAGCTATGGATTAAATAACAGGCTCTCTAGCGTTGGGTGATAGACAGTTTAGGTGAAGGAGGAGGGCAACAACAAGTCTGAATTCACAACTGTAGAGAAAGGAGTGAGAAAACCACTCGATTATTTATTCCAAGAAGTCCTGACAATTCACTGATAATAAAGAAATTTGTAAGCTTCAGGGATAAGGTATTACAGGACGATTATTTGACTTAATACAATTATTCCTGTCAAACCGTGAAATGAAGGTTCTAAACAGGTTCTCCTCCAGCTCTTTTATCACAAACACTGGTGTCTGCCAAGGCTCTATCTTGGGCCCTAAACTGTTCCTGATCTTCATCAACAACCTTCCCGATGTCATCAGTTTGACACCACTATTTACTCCTGCCTCAATAGTAAATCTAGTATCGTTAACAAAACTGACCTGGCTGCTGATCTTGAAAAGGACCTCCAGTCTGTGGTTGACTGGGGCAGGCAATGGCTTGTAAATTTTAATGCCTCCAAAATGAAACTGCTCTCCTTTACCCACCACAGAGATCCCTTCCTGCCTCCCATCAGAATAACTGATTCCTAATTCCTTGAGAGTGCCTCATTACGCTTGCTTGGTCTCACTCTGTCCACTGACATAAGGTGGAATAAATACATTGAATTAATAGCTTCATCTACCACAAGGAAAGTTGGCTCTTTGTGTTGTGCCAGAAAGTTTTTTTTTTGTCTGAGTTCATCCTTCAAATCTATAAATCAATTATCCGTCCTTGCATGGAATATTGCTGTCATATATGGTCTGGTGCCCCCACTGTATGTCTCGAGGTCCTTGACAAAATCTAGAGATAAATATGCAAGATGATAGGTCTTCATCTGGCATCTAGTCTACAATCACTATCCCATAGATGTGTTGTAACCTCCCTCTGTCTCTTCTATAAATGTTTTCATGGCAACTGTTCTGACAAGCTACTTTTGCTGGTTCCCAGACTACATGAATTTAAACATGCTACCAGGCTGGCATCTCAGTCCCACCCTTTCACTGTCAAAACGATTAAATGTAACCGTCTCTTCTTCTCAAACAGCTTCTTCTGCTGCACTTCCTATCTGTGGAACTCCCTTCCTCTTACTTGCTTCCCTGATGACTATAATCTTCTTCAAATATTCAAGTGTAATGTCAATTGACATTTGACACCCTGATCTTGTTCCCCGTCCTTCTCTGTATCCTTTTCTCAAACACGACTCTTTACTCTTGTTCTCAATCCTCTGTAACCCCTTGCATGCTAGTGGCACTCCCACCTTGCTTGGGGTGAATTGCCTTAAAAAAAAAAAAAGAAATAGAATTGATGGAGAGGTATGATTGCTTACATCCTGAAGCTATACTTATGTTTAAAAAAAAAACTAAAAACAATACGGTTTATCAAATAGTGAGCAGTAAAGTATGAGTAAGATCTTGGAAAATAGAATATATATTGACAAAATTATATCCTGAGGAATCTTTCCTTTACACACCAAAAGAAAGAATTCCAGAGTTCCAATCATATTGAATAAATACCATTTTTTAAGACATGCTTTTATTCTGGTTTACACAGGAAGGCTTGTAAGAAGTCTTCTTGTAAGAGAGAAAAAGGGCAGTTTGAGAATATTTGTGTCTGTTTTAGAGCACTTGGGTTTTACATATGACAGACTGGAAAAAAGGTTTTGCACTTTTATAAATCATTATGCAAAACTGATGTTTTCATTTTGTGATATGTTCATGTTTTTAAATAGTACATTTTAGTAAACCTATAAAAATATAATGGAACCTTTTTGTATAAAATATAGTGTTATGTTCAAAAATGACTTTTTCCGTCACTTTTCATTATTAGCAGCTTAGTTTAAAAATCTTTTTAAATTCTCCTTTTAGGAGCTAATGATACGGTTAACAAATGAAAAAGATTTGTTTTTCCTGTACACATTGAAGTTAGGAGAAGAGGATTTCCAGTAGTAAGTATTTATTGATCTTTATTAAATTTTTCAACAGATTTTTATGAGTATTTGAATTTTTCAGTTCAAATTTCTGTTGCAAACATCAATTATAATTTGTTTTTGATATTCATTTATTATTTCTATGTCCTGTTATTCAAAAGAAATGCTGTCAGTTCATGTCTTGTCTTTTTTGTATCTTTTGATATATGTGGCATTTATTAGTCATTCTCATGATTTGCTCTGCTTTTTAGTTTTTATACAAAATACTGGCTGATTTTGCTCTTTTTATTTTGAAATTCAACATAATTGGTGTCTGAATAAAATTGTCTTCTAAGCAGAAAAGATTTGATGTGAAAAGCTACTATTTTGAATTGGAAAAATATAAAATCTTTAATTGCAATTATGTCCAGCAGTTATACTTTGGATACTTGAGTAGTTAGCCTTCTAAATGTTGCAGTAATATAAAAATTAACATATTTTTATTGGAAATGATAATATTTGTGTTGGAAATATTTTTTTTAAGTGAAAATAATACTAATATCTGAAAGTTTTTCTGATTGTTCTTTCTTTCATCTAGCCTGAAAACTCAGCAGGGCCTTTTGGTTGATTTCAGTGCCTTCCCCCAAAAGGTGGTAGATTTATTGAATATGTGTTTGTTGGAAGAAGGAAAAGATCTTCCAAAGTAAGTAATAAAAATCTAAGGAAGGTAGAGATAAATTTAAATTTGAACTTTTGTTTGATAATTGGATTGCAACTTTCTATAAAAAGGGATTCTTGTAAAATGAATAGATCAGTGAGTTTTTTCGGAATTTTTCAGATAAGGAATTATCATTATATGCCTTTTTGTTCAGACTTATATCCTCATCTTAGGTGTTATAATTATGTTTCTGCAGGTGACTCTCATATTCAGTAACCTAATGACCTAAGTTACACTTCCTGCTGATCTTTTAAGCAAACCTGTATTCAGGGATGGTTGCCTGCTGGATCTTTGCTAATAGTTTATTAAATCACTAAGATGTTGAATATTTGAAACAGAGGAAGGTAAACAAAGGGAATTCTAGGGTAAAATTTAATTTTGATTGTCTCTGGTCATAAAAATTTTTTTTTTTTTCCAGGTTTATTCTACAGTTTGTGGGTCAAGGAGGAAACAATAGTGATCATTGTGTTCATGTTCTGAACATTGTGGAAACAAATCCTTTCAAGCATCTGATCCACTTGTCTTTAAAATTTATCCCGGGACAAGACAGTGACATCAAGAAGTACCTTGCAGATTGTTTGAAGCAGTTGAAAGAGACAAATGAACTCTTGCATCAACGCTTGGAACACACTAATGAAGACCTCACCCAACGTCTGCAACAAACTCAGGAAGTATGTTAGAATTTGTACATTTTTCTTTTAACCTTTTTTACCTTTTCCAAGGTTACAATGTCAGAAACTGAGATTAGTCTTGCCTGGTCTTATTTGAAACAATAAGCAATTCAACATGAAAGCCATTTTAATTTACCTTTCTTTGAAGGCATAAACAGCAAATTTTTCCAGGCAATAAAAACAAAGTGAAATTAATTTAGCTCCCAATTTCTTGCACCAATTTACTAGCAGTTGTCTGATCACTGACTTCAGGAGATTATCTCGATTTCATGTAATATTTTTGTTTAGATAAAATTGAAAAGATTTGTAATTAATTTTTATTCTTTGGATTTCTTTGTAGCTTTTGTCATTTAGAGATTTAAAATCATCTCCAGATTGCTATTTAAAGTTATGAAAAAACATTTGGATAAAATTTTGTTTATAGAAGTATTTTTTTTGTTAATGATGTTTAGTTATTTATTTATAATTTGTAAAATGGTTAAAAAAGATATTTTAGTGTTTTCTGATATTAAGTAAATATTTTTATCTTTTTTTTCTTTGTGTGTGTGTATAGTCACTCACATCAAAATGTTCAGAACTGGAAACATTAAAATCACAGTGGTCATCCAAAATAAATGAAATGAAGAGTGCACACAAGGAGGAACTTGCCTTGGAAAAAGAGAAAGCACTTGAGGTAAATTTTAAAATCTTTTGTCAATATTTTTAAAGTTAAATTTTTCACCAACATATTCACATGCTTTAAATATATAACGCTTAAAACTTCAAAGAATTGTGTTTTTTGCTGTTGTATCAAAGAAGTCTTGTAAGTTGAAGAAAAACCTTACTTGATACTGGGTAATCTATATTCATATTAATAAACCAAAAAGTTTTTTCTTTAAGGCTTGTGATTTGAATGACCAAACTTCTATTCTATTGTTACAAGTCTAATATGGTATATTTTTTATATAACCTTAAGATTATATAATTTATATTTTCTGAACACATTTAAATAAGATACTCTTTTAATAGTTATCAAAGTTCTTGATCTATTCAAGTATGTTATTTCTTTATTGACAATATTTTATAATGAAATATTAAATTAAAAAATTTCTTTGTATATTTAAGTGGCATTGTATGTCTTCGTACAGATATATTTTGGCATGCATTATGCTTACCTTGAACCATGCAGAATAACTCTACTCATTGAGTTTAGAAAAGAATATTTCTTCAATTAATACATACCAAAAATATATGAATAAAGTTACCAAAAGGGATTTCTTTTTTTTTTTAAACACCAGATTCATCTCTTGAATCCTGTTAGGAAAAAAGAATTTGTTCTAGTGGAGGACCACCTAAAGAATAAGAAAAATTATAAGAAAATAAAATCTCTAATCTTCTTGGACTTCATAAACTCGGTTATCCTTTTCTTTTGCATTAAATTATATTTAATCTTCAGGAGTATTATAATTGATCTAATTTATAAATAATTTATGAACGTTGTCTTAACATTTTTTATAAGTAGGTGAATAAGGGATAAGAAAAAAGACAAAAATATTTTGACTTTTTATTTTCTCTAATCAAATAAAAGCATAAAGGAAGGAGATCTCTTGAGAAATTGGATTTTTTTTTTAAGTCAGAAACATGCTATATGTTTTGTTCTTCATTAATCTTAATACTGACAGATTCTGTTGCTTTCTCTGGTCTTAATTGAAAGTCACATTCTGTGTTCTTGCTTTGGTGTCTGATCACTCACATTATATATGCACATCACTTAGTTATAAAAATAACAATTTTAAAACTTTCAAAATATAAAATAGACCCATAAAAACATTTATGGAGTAGTTGTTAATTTCCTTGCAAACTATAACTTGAGAATTCATTTCTCATTGTTTGCTCAATTTACATGGTTTTATACCAAAGTATTCAATTTTTTCAGTTACTACTGAACATTTTATCATTGAATGTATTATGGTTCAAAAATATTCAAAATGAACAGCTTTGTCTTTGATGTCCATCATTATTGGGTTTTCTGCTTATAATTTTAATTTCTATCTGTAAAAAGATGAGAGAGAGACTTTTATTTAGCTTGTTTTTATGTCTTCTTTTTGCACAGGTGAAAAGTAGCTGTCAATCAAAACTTGAACATGACCGCAAAGAATTGGAACAGTCTCATCTGAGAATTGTTAAGCAGATGGAAGCTAAGCTTTATGATTTAGAGAATACAAATAAGGTGAGTCATCATGAAGATTATTCAAGTTGACTGAACTATTTATTGACAAATATTAAATGCTTAGTGTTGCTTTTTCATAAACAAGATTCTTTTATTGTTGGATTATGATGGGAAAGAATTTAAGCTTCCAAATATAGATTTTAAATAAATAAGCTGTTTTATATAAATAGATTTTTCCAATGTCATGACAAATGCTCTGTTTATTAATGCATTTATGGCTTTTAATTCCAGATCAAATATAAAAATCAGTTTTTACTTTCTGTGAATTATATTCTGATAAGGTTAAAATATATTTGTGAAACATTCAGTAAAGTTAAACCATTGTGTCATGACTTACTTATTTAAGCATATTCTTTTGGCAAGTGACATTCTGACATGAAAGAGAATTAAAATTATTAAAAAGTTAACTGGTCTTTTGAACAAGAGTAGAGGTTATCCTTTGTTTCTTGTTTAGGATTGGGTTTCTAGTTCCTTCTAAAGTTGACTTCAACTCTATACTTCTGTCTTGATCTGAACTCTGAAATTTTATTTACTAATTATTTATTTATTTTTTCCTCCTTAATAGGAGTAGATTCACCTATTGTCTGGTTTACACTCCTCCCCAATTTTTTGAACAGGTTTGCTTACCTTGCTCTCTATTTAGGTTTGGGTTTCCAGTACCCTCTAAAGTTTTTCAATCTCTTTCAGTACCAGTAGCCTGTTGCTTCTTAGTGGCATTATCACCTTGTTTGGGATGAATTGATAAAAAATAAATAAATAAAAAGGCTAAAAACTGGATATGTAATTTTAAAAACTATGAAAATTTACTTAAAAACACATTATATATAGTATATAACCATTATAAGTTGATGTAGTAAAAAAACTTAAAAACTTATTTTATCAAATCTCTTTTTAGAGATTTCATATAAAATGTGTAATTCATAAGTGTTGTAAATTTAATCTATAGAAATATTTTTATATAAATTTAATAAATAAATGGAATTTTTCCAATGTGTACATAACATGAAAATTTAAAAAATGCTTAGTCATATATTTTTGAAATTTTGTCTCATTCTTGGTCTTCATTTTGAATCATTTTAAACCTTTTATTGTTTAACAAAAATGACACAATAAAAGATCTGTGTTAATACATTTGCCTGTTTATAACTGTCAGCAGTATATTTTATGTTTCCTGCACTCCTCAAATGTACTCACCCATCAGAGATTACTGACCACAAATCTATTAATGATTATATTAGGACAGAAAAAGATATCTTGGTTACTAATAAATTAGACTAAAATTAATATTTGGCTGAGTAATAATATTAAGCTAAGAAAAGAAATACTTCTTTAAAATATATTAAATTTTAGAAAGTTCTGGAATATTAATTATGTATTTTCATTAGGAATAGATCAATTATTTATTAATTAAATTTTCTTTTGTATTAGTAAAATATATAAATAATTTTATGTTTCTAAATGACAAAAATGTATAATAGAATTTTTTAAGATCCTACTTATCTGTGTGTGTGTGTGTGTGTTTTGGAAAGTTGTTAGTTTGCAGGAAATTAAAAAATATTAATTTGCAGTTATCTTGTATTGATATTATATTTTTTAAATACATTTCTTCACAGTAAAGTAGGAATTTTTTAATGTTTGGTTATTTTTCAGGAATTGCAAGAAAAGAAATATAAACTAGAATCTAACCACCGTGAGATGCGGTCACGAATCTCATCACAGGAGGAAGAATTGCAACATTTGAAACAGGAAGTGCAGGCACTGCGTAAGCAGAATTCAGCTATGGATGCTGACCTCCATGAGCAGGAGAAGATCATCAACCAGCAACGAACAAGGATTGCAGTTCTAGAACAGGAAGTCAAAGACAAAGAGCAAGTTTTGGCAAGATCTTCAGATTTGCTTGACTCAGAGCAGGACCAGAAAGTAAGCATTTTTCAAAAATGTCTGGTGTTTTTATCACATTGCACTCCTTGTCATGTACATGATACACATTGATTTTTAACATAATGAACAAGAGTGTCACATGACATAACAAAGTTTGCAGTTTTCAGAGTTCTCTATTTTTATCAGCATATAACACATTTTTGAATGCCAACTTTATGTAAACATTTTCAATAACCTGAAACTGTCACATATTCTATTCTCTTCTTTCTATCAGATCAACTGTAGTTGGGATGATAGTGTCATTGGGAATTCCACTATCCTTTTGTTGGCTGTATAGTATGGGCTTTACTAGGGCTACATACAGTTTTGAATTTTCCTTTCCCTAGACTGGTTGCCAACCACAGAGAACACAGACTATCATGTTATTTAACTGGAGGGAGAAGAGATGGAGTCATACCTTCCTTAAAAGTAGTTGTGTGAAAGTAAATGGTATAAACACAAACAACATTCAAACTCAGCTTACCAATCTCTTATTCTGAACCACTAACCATTACACCACTTGCACATATTATTTGCTTTTAGATAAGCTTTCAGAAGAGTATCCTTAGAGTAATAATGAGTGATATCAGTCTGGTAATTTGATAGTTGATTGCTAGAGCTTGTAAGAATTTAAACTGGGAACAAGAGTAGCAGTTGCCAATAGAATTATGTTAAGTTTTGTAAAGGATGGCTGGTAAGCATTGTTATAACAAGCATTTGGTTGCAAAGGAAAAGAACAAAGGATTAACATTTCAACAGGCATTGGTCAAAGTTCAGAATATGTACATAGTTGTATGAAAGGTGGTAAAAAATTATTCATATGCAGTTTCTTAGTTGCTGTTGGTAAGGAAAGTGATTTGGCATAAGGGTATTGCTAGTAGAGCCAAAAGTTGACAGATTTCTTGGGTTGGTTGGCTGAGGTTACAGTTGGTGTTAGGAGAGGCTTGTCGTGAGGTTTCTGATGATCTGGCAGTCATGGGATGAGGTAGAAGTGTTGAAGCTGAACTGCTTGTTGTCAGCAATGAGTGCTAATTTTATATCTTAGTTTTAACAGGTATAACCTCCCAGGGATATACTTTTTTTTTTTTTTTTCTGGTGGAATGCTTGTGATTGACTATTGCATATTTAGATTTTTGTGTGCCGGATGTGATGCTCAGAAACTCCAGCACAGAAGACAACTTTTTTATTTTGTGTTTTGCACTTGCATCCAGCCGGGCCACTGACATTTCTGGTAAAATGTATTTGTGAATCAGAAAGAGATCTAGATTAAGTAGTATAACAGCCTGGATGACTTTTGTTGAAATGAATCTGCTTCAAATTGAAGTGAGTCTGTTTCCATATAAGAATGAAACTCAATGTCTACACTGAACTTGAAAAATATACACCCAAAGGAAATGGATACATTAGAAAATCAGTGAACAAAATTACAATGACTCGCAATAGGTTTAACACGTTTTTGCTGCCAAAAGAATAAAAAAAAATTTATTTGATTGTTGAGATATTTCTTGTTTGGTAATCAAAACTGATCATATACCTGGTGATCTACAGATGCAGAGCTGAAAACTTGAAAAACATCAATGCAGAATGATGTTCTGTTTGTGATGCAATAGCTTACAAATTGTTATAAACTGGAGCAGCAATCAAAGGTGATATATATGCTGTGTAAAGCATGTTGTTGTGAAAGTATTCAGCAGCAGTCAACCACAAAGGAATTCAAAATAACATCCTGGAGCGTGACTCATTGTGCTTTCTCAGTCTAATCTTTTCTGCTGACATGAAGTGGAAAGATCATATTGAATCAATTGCTAGTTCTGCTGCTAGGAAAGTTGGTTCACTCTGTCATTCTAGACAATTTTTCTTGCCAGAATCTATCTTACATTTATATGTCTACCATTCATCCATACATTGAATATTGCTGCCACATCTTCTTCTATGCTTCTGCTATGTATTTAGAGATTCTTAATAAAGTACAAAGAATCTGCAATGCTATTGGTCCTGACCTGGCATCTTGGCGCAGTCACCTTCCCATTGCTATAATGTCGCTTAGCTGTGCATTTTCTGTAAATATTTCCTTGTAAAGTGTTCTGGTGAATTTTCATCTATAGTATCTAGACTTTATGAATTTATGCACATTATTATATTGGCAGCAGGGTTTCCTCATTTTACCATTGAAATAGCTAGAATGGCTGTAAGTTCTATACTAACATTTTCTTCTCATATTTCTCAATTGAGCAATGGTGAGAGGAAAAAATCATTCAAGCCTTTAGTAATTATATCAAAATTCATACTCTGACTTCCATCTTCAAAGTCCATTCAAAAACCATCAAGAGAACGGTGAATGTTTAAAAAAAGTGGGATCAGTAGAGAGAAAAACTGGATCAGGAGGTCCCAACAAATAGAGGGATAATCATTTCAAATTAGAGCTAAAGAGATCAATTAGAAAAGATCTAATTCAATTCATAAGACATTTGGCATGTGAGAGAGGAGTCCAAAGACAATCCAAAAAGACTTAAAAATAAAATTATATGTGAAATGTGTGAGGTATCTTGTTACTCCAGGACAGAAAGAAGATTAGAGAGGGCTAAAATTGTAAAATTCTAACTTGAATAAGTTAGAAAATGATCCTGGAATAAAATAAATACATACATACATACATATAATATATATATATATATATATATATATATATATATATATATATATATATATATATATAATTTCAATCCTTCATGAGCTTCTGATCCTTAGTTATTTTTATTTATTTATGATTTCATGATGATTCTTCTGTTAAGCTTGAAGAGTAATTATACATTCTTATTGCTCAAAGTACAGTTCAATAGTGTTATAAAAAAAACTTGGAGAATTCTTGTAAGATATCTTTAATCATTAAGATACAACAGTTCAAAGCTTAATCTAACAATTAGACAATTTTGCTGTTATACCCGATATATACTGTTATTTCTCAACATTAATTTCACAATATCTAAAGATAGACCTGAAGAAATATTCATCATAAGAGCAGCACAATGATTTCTTATAGGATTTACCAAAATTTTATAAAATAGAGTAAAGTTTTAGCCTTAGTGAGTTTTATAAATTTAAAATGTTTTATTGAAAATTTGTGGTGATAAGAATAATGTATTTATAGCAATGAATAATTAGGGTGATTTGACTTGCAAAGTTTCATGTTGGAGCTTTGGGCATTCTTGTAAATTAACTTTTTAACAAGTTCACAATAGAAGTGTTTTTATTTGTTTTTCTTTATATCAAAATTTGACTTTTGTTTTCCAGAGAAAATATGAAGAGGAGATTGACGTAAAACAAAAAGAAATCGTAAAACTGGAAAACAAAGTGAAAGTGATGTCTGTTGAAGTAAAGAAAGGGAATGAAATCATTCGCAAATTGCAAGGAGACAATAAGAATTATCATGCCAAAGTAAGAATTTCCTTTACTACTTTTTTCTTTTTTTTTATTTCCCCCTAAATATGAATGACCATACAGTATATATGTTCATTCATAATGAAACATACAGTATAAACATTAATGTCTTTATGCATTTGTTGCTATTGTTAATGTATGAATATTTGATGTCATTCTTAGTATAACTTTTCAAAGCAAATAAGACTTTTGCTTTTTGCCATATAATGTCATCATGCCTGCATTGTGTTAGAGTAGAGCCTGAAAAGAAATAGAAGATGGATATGTATTGAGCACCTTAATCTGCCTACCTCTTTGTATGCTTCATGAATGTGATTTATAAATTTGATGTTTGAGCCGGTGTATGACTGAAGTCAAACCTCACTTATAAGCTGTTCTGTGTGCTGTATGTAAAAAAAAAAAAAAAAAAAATAATTCAAATATGTTTTTGGAGTTGGTATTTTTTAAAAATCTTTCTGCTTTTAGTAATATAGCAAGCATGTCAGTCATCTCATGTCATCTTTTATAGATTAATATCTCAAACTATTAAAGATAAAACAAGTTATAACAGAAGGTTGCACATTTTAAAATTAAGTTATAACTGAAATTCTATGGCTGTTGTAGCGTGTTAAAATGTCAGTAATTATGCAAAAAGAAATTGTAGGAAGAATATTAATACATTTTATCATGTTGAAATTTAAAATGGAAATATTGACAAATTTCAGATTTTTTTTTAAAATGATCAACTTTGTGTATGTTTTTTTTTTTTTTAATTAATATTTTTTTTTAAATGTTATTGTCTGTGACAACCTTTTGACAAATCAGATGCTGCTCAGAAAAAGTTAGGTATTTTAATGTTAAACAATTTATAATCCATTTCTCCATTCATAGTATTTTTTTATTGTTTTTAATATTACTGAAAAAAAGGTTCATTATTCAAAATTTTCATCTTTGAAATCATGTTATCTGTAAGTTAGCTCTTAAAAGTGATTTTTGTCTTGTTCATAGCTTTTGTACTTTTTCATTGTTATTGTTAATAAAGTCTGATATATTTTTCATCAATTGCTCTTTATAGAATTTTTTAGTTTTGGAATTAATTTGTTATGAATATTTGTAGGGAACATATTATTAATTATAGGTATGTGACTCTTACTTCCTTTGTTGTTTACATTAATAAGAAATAGTTCAGGTGAAAAGTTGTAGAAAGAAAGTCAAAACTATCATGTACACAAAATCAAATTGTTATTCCAATCTGGTTCTGTTGTACTTGTGATGTAGCATAGCTGAAAATTGGTTAAGAGATTTAAGGAATCAACACAAGCTTCATGTATAAAAAAAAAAAAATTTAAAAAACAAGAATTGTAATAAATAGCAAGTGAAATGTGTTTGGTGTGTTATGGGGAATATATAGTGAGTTGATGAGGGGGGAAAGTGTTGATAAGCTCGTACAGATACTAATCATGTAAAGATTGATATGTACAAATTGAATGTTAGTTTGCATGAACTGTATGAAGAAAGTTTGGCTATAAGGTAAAACAGTTTGGAAATTAATTATAAGTCCATTTTGAAGTTTTGTAAGCATATACTTAGAATAAAGCCTTTCCATGTAGTCATTGTTGGAATAGTTGGACTAAACTGAACATGGCTAATGTCCTTTGCTTAGGGACTTTTGGCAAGCAAATGAGAAGCTGAAATACATCTGAAGTGAAACAAATTGTTTATTTTTATGTGAATTAAAAAAGGCTTCCAGTAACAGCAGGCTAGTTTCTGATTGGTTGAAAAATGTATTTAATCACATGCTATGTTTCAGCGTTTTTAAAATCTTGAGTTGCTGGAGACTACAGGTTTTAATAAAAGACAATAAGTCTTTGTGCAGGTATTTACCTCATGTGCTGACAGCATTGGGATTTTTATCCAACAAAATTGAACTTCTAGTTTTACTAGATGAGTATGTCACTGAAAATTGTTATTTGGCAAATTAAGATTAAATGTATTGGTTATCATAAATATTTTAATTTTTGATTCTGATGATTTTTCTCTCATTTAGGTGAAATTACGCAGCCAGATTGCAGCTGAACAAGAGAAAATTCTTTCAGAGAAGGATCAAGTCATAGAGAAAATGCAGAATGAAATCTCTTCTATGAAAGGAAATCTCAAACAAAAGGAAGAGGAGGTATACTGTGATGTTTTATGGGTTTACCTTTTAGTGCCCAGACATGATTGCAAAATTTTGATGAAAAATCTGTATAAATTAATAAGTCATAAGTAGTTTTTTAACAATGTGTATGTACATATTGTATTTTAGTCTTTTACACATATTATTGACAAAATAATAAAAACTAATGCTTGCCTGGTATTAAAAAAAATGTCTTAAAATATGTTTCACTAGTGGAAGAATGGGTGCTAAAATGTTAATGCTGTTCATTCCCATTTGAAAGTTTGTAAGACAAATTTCATTCTGACTTTAACTCCTGTTTGGGTGATGCTTAGTGTCTAAATAAATTACTGTATATTTGAACATTCTAAGTAAGTTAAAGGCTCTTTCTTAAACACTTGTAGGTTATTAGTACATGTCATTTAGAATAATAATATGTACCTACCTAAGGAGTTAGAACAATTCCAAATTTCCATTAATACATTTCTATCATTGCTCTCTACTCTACAACTTCCTCACTTTTGTTGTTTTAAGTAACTTTTGATTCTTTACCATCCCTCTTTGATCATGTTCTACCATCCATTTACTCAAATCCATCATGTCACTCAGTGTTTCTCCTCTTACTCTTGTCGTTAGTATGTCCTGTGAGTGTTAAAATGTCCAGTCCCTTTTTCCTCAGAGTTGATAAATAAGTTTATATTTATGATTCACAATCTCTGTTTTGTTGAAATTACCCACACAACAAATAACCAAAGACATGTTCTCAATGAAATACTCACATTTTCTATTGGTGGCATCTGTGTGCTTGTGAATCTGCTTTTCTACTTGTAGTATTGTTAGAAATATCATTTAAATAAATCAGAATAAAATCAGAAACTAATCACAAAAAATGAGTGAATAGTATTTGACCAATGCATTGTTTCTTTTAACTTTGTGTTATTTATAAAAAAAATTTATTTTTGGCTTACAGAACCAGAAACTCTGTGAAAACTTGGAAAACACCAGGAAAAAGCTTGAAGAAAGTCGAGAATTGCTGAAAACTAATGAAAATGGTGAGGAATATTTTTTGAACTTTTTTATTTAAAGAAAATAATAAATGTTATAATAAATAATTATAATTTATAGTAAAATGTTCCAGTTGACTTATCTACAGTGTTTGGCCTTTCTGAAGATTTGCTGACAATTTTGCTATTTTTAGTCTATATTGAAACAATTCTTCTAGTATTAAGTTGTGCAACATATTAACTTTGAAATTAGATTGTCTTTAATTTTCTTAAGGTTAATGAGCCTCACCAACATTGTACTGGAGATTAAAATGAGATTTCCAAATTTTTGGTTTAATTCAGTTACTTAATTTAACTAAGGGAATGTCATGTCAATTTCAGACACTAACAACAATTTAACAATAATCAGGGGAAAATGATCTGCATGTAAAAAAAAAAAAAAAAAAAAAGGGAAAATTTTTTTTACTGACCAATTTTTGTCAATTTGTTTTCATTAGACTTTTCTCTCAGCATTACATTTTTCAGAATAGAAAAAAAATTTTTTCGTTTTTTATGTGGGTGGCTGTTTATAATATAAATATGGTATCAAAGTAATCACTAATTTTTTTTTTTTTTTGCTTTTAAGAGTCATCATTGACTTATTTTTATTTACAAATATCAGATTTAAAACTGAACCCATGTCATTGATAACTGTATGTTGCTGATGTTCTCCTTTTTCTCCAATTTTTAAATAAACTTTTAAAGTAGTGTTTGCAAAAACCGATTTTCCTTCTTGAATTTGGCTTTATTACAGACATTTACTCAAAGGGAGATAAATATTTTTCTTACATGATTCCTACTTGAAAAACATTTTTTGTTTTTTACCTTGAAAATACATGAAAATCTTCCAAAGTTATAAAAGTTAGGGTGTAGGTTACAGTTTGGTAATATGGTCCAAGATATAAATTGAAGGTATCCTTGCAGGTAATGCCATACTGCGTACATGACATTAATTTAGTCAGATAGGAAGGTTATATTTAAGTTTTTTTGTTTTGTTTTTTTAACAGATTTCTCTTAAATGAAGAACAATCGAATGTATAAATTTTTATGCGATTTATTTTAAGAAAATATTAAAACAAGCAATTTGTATTTTAACCCCTTCAATTGTTACTTTAATCCTTTCATTTACAGACAAATTTTCCTACTCATTTTTAATATAGTAACTAAGAAACTGAGGCACCTTGAAGTACCTAAGCTGTGGCTAACACCTCTACCAGGCGTATGTGTTGACAATTGGTCTCATTTCAAGCTCAAAAGGGCATAAAAAGAATCAAGATCGACGTATAAACACGTCTGTAGCTGGTTTTTGAACAATATTTTTTGGACGTGTTTAGTCATTTGTGTCTGAAAAAGATACTTTCTGTAATGACGTATAAACACATCTACTCTGGGGAACGTATTAACAAAATGTTATAAAACTTTGGGTGTATGTACGTTTTTAGAATTTAAGAGAAATATGTATTATCTCCCTTTGTGCTAGTGCCTTTGTAATAAAGCCAAAGCTCAAAAGGAAAATACATAAATCTATTTTGCAAAAACTTCTTCCAAATTTTATTTAGAATTTGGAAAAAAAGAACATCGGCAATATGCAGTTATCAATGACATAGGTCCAGTTTCAAATCTGATATGAAAACAAAGTAATCATACCTCTTTAAAAAGACAAAAAAAGCAGGGATCAATTTATGTTATAAATAAGACCCCTTCCCCCACTTCTAAAATCATAAAATTCAATATGTTTTTTATTCTGGCAAACGTCATGTTTAGAGGAAGGTCTAATGAATTCTAATCAACAGAAATTAGTCGCAAAAAACAATTTTCCCTATTTCTGATTAGTGAACTAATTTCTTTTCTAATTTTTATTGTTTTTGGCATTTAAAATGAGTGGCTTGTAAATTCGGTAATGTTGCCAAAATTTAAAATTTTGTCTGTTTCTGGTTATGAGTGTTTTGATCTTGTTTCCTTTGTTGCAGTGATTCAATGGTTGAATAAACAGGTGAATGAAGTTCAACTGAGTGGCACTCGAACTGGTATGAATGAGTTGGGTCATCATATCAATGGCACCACAGCAGCAGTCAATTTCAGAAACCATTCTGCAGTTTCAGTGCCTGTTGTAAGTAGTTGTTGATACACATTGGTTATGAGAAAATGTGGTTTAGCCATTTGATCAAATAATCTCATCAACTGTTTGATTGGTTCAGTTCAAGTCAAGTATCATATCAACATCATCAGCCAGCAATGTTACCTTTCAGTTAAGTAACCTAGTTAAGTAACCCTGTTGCTAAGTGGTTAGATTAGTAATCACAAAAGTATTGTATAATGGTTTGTTATATTCAGTTACTTGGTCTTGTGATCTGTCAATTATTCAATCACTCATCTATATGAACTACTTTATCAATTATATAGTCTGTTGTTTCTGGTCAGTTATTAAGTTACCTGTGACTTGCTAAATGATCAGTGCTCACTTAAATAACCAGCTTTAATGATCTGCTTGACCACCCTGAACATTTTTTTAACCTTTTCAGCAGCAACTAGCACTGTATATCTTGTGACAAGAATTGAACTTACTACCTCCTGCCAAAATTAAAACTTATTGGAAAAATGGTGTCATTTTTGGTAATCTTATTTGGCTAAGTATATGTATATTTAAGATAAAAAAAAACATTTCACTCACTAGTAGCTCATTGTTGACTACATTGAATTAGTAGTATTCAGTCTTAATCCATTTTAGTTCGGCTTAGTTAAATTTGTTATTGGTTTTAACACAAATCTAATTTGCCTCTTAAAGTTTATACAAATCCTGTGTCTTAAAGTTGTAATGGGTGGATATTTTTTTTAAATTTCTAGTTCATTTCCTCTCAGGTCTCCTATATATAAAAATTACATTGAAATTATTGGCTGTTAATAATTAGTGTTTTTGTTTGATTTCTGACATATGCCAAGATTTTTGCTGTTTTTTTTTGTTTTTTTTTTATACAGCATTGATCTATTTTCTGAAAATGTAGAATTTTTTCTCTTAAAATGCAAATTTATCAAAAGAATTATTTAAGTGTTTTTTTTCTTTCTTTCTTTTTTTTTTATATATATATATATATATATTCAGCCACCATTCATTCCTTCAAGTTTTGGACAAAATTCAAGATTTTCACATCCAGAGGGAAATTCTGTAAATTCACATTTGCCATTACACAAGGCACAAAACAATGGAGTTAAATTTCAGGTAGAAATTTTCTTTGTTTAAACTTATTGTTATCGGAATTGCTTAGTCATACATAGAACACTGAACCATTTCTTGCTTTGATTTCATTGCCTTTACTAAATTAAATTATTTATCACCTATTGGTCATACCACAGGGCCCTTTTTGTGAACTATTGTTTACATTTAGTACTTATTTTACTCATTATAAAATGTGGGAATATGATTATGTAAACAACAATGATTTCTGTTTTGGTGTAAAATTTAAATGGTGTCCAATGACAGCTTATATTTCAAATAATTTCTTGTCTTCTCTATATATATATATATATATATATATATATATATACTCATCAGACTTGTATCACTAATAATCTATGAAATAAAGAAAACTAATCTATAACTAAGTTGTACAATGGGGTATTAACAAGTTCTTGTAGATACCAAGAAGGAATTAAAAGAAAAATCTAATATTTTGTAGGATTTTAGCACATTAGTTGGGACAAGAACTTTTCAGCTTTTACATATAAACTTCTTATAGTTCTGGTACAAATAAAAAGTAATTTTATAAATTCAACAGTTTTTTTTTTTTTTTTTTTTTTTTTTCCTTGATTTACTCAGGTTCAATATAATCCTGCTATTTCTCGAAAGCCAGTCATTTCACAGACATCTCCTGCAGCTGGAAACCGACATATTTCTCCAATTGCCGAAGTGTCTCGGCCGCCATGCTTACCTGGTGGACACGGTGAAGAGGTTTCTCCAATGTCTGCCTCTTCAGGAACTGGATCAGCTACAGATATGGAAAAGTGAGTTAATTTTCACAGTTGTTTATGAAAATTCAATTTAATTTTAAATGAAAATTATGTCTTAAATTTGGTAAATTTTTGAACTACTTATTTTATTTTTGACAGATCTGCAGACCACATAAAATGATGGAGCTTTTCTTTCTTCTATCTCTCACAAAGTTTAATAATTGGTATCTATCAGTCTTGGGGAAACTATGGAGTCCACTAGAGTGACTAGCTAATCCTGATTTCAGAAACCTGCTCAGACATGTTTTTTCAACATCCACAGAACCAACCTGTGGTTTATACTGCAATTATGTTGAGTGGACCTTAGTTACAATTTCTGGAAGGGAGCACAAAATCTGGTATAATCTGTAGTTGAACAATGCTCAAACCTTTGTTCACAATGACTTGTGACTATATGTTAACACTTTGCAAACAGTTTCATCTTCTCAATTACACTCACAAGGCTTGAGTCAGTCTCAGTTTTCAGGCACTTCCTAACAATGCTACATGCTGGGATCATCTCCTCAAGGCTGATATAAAAAAAAAAAAAGTCACATCCTTGACAAATCAACCCTGGTGATATTTTATCTTGGGTCTCAGGATCAGAATATTTATATTCCAACTACTTAGCCCATTCATCTATTCTCGTAGTTTAATTCTCATTAATTTTTATATATTTATTTATGTTTTTCGAAGTTTTCTTGATTCTTGTATGCATACATAAAGAGCTTAGTAATTTTAAGGCCAAGTAAACTTTGTGGGCATTAAAATAACACTGCTGTTCCTGTTTGGTTAGATTTTGGGAAGTGGTCTGGGCCAATAAATTTTCAGCACGCCCTTGTATCCTTATATTTACTATCTGTATACACACAATGGCAGCAACTTGTTGACTACCCACATTTTTATTTTTTTCAGTGACTCTTCCATGGATGGCCACAGTGCTGCCAAAAAGACAGAAGCTGTTTCCAAACGAGGGGTGGCTACTGCCAACAAGAACTATGCAATACCGTTTCTCCCAGTTCCAATAACTACTTCGTCCAGACTTCCTGCTCATCTCAGTTCCAGACCTACACAACCACCTCTGGCCTCTGTCTATTTCCCTGTTAAATCTAAACCCTCTTGACAGGGAAGGTTTTTTTGAATTAGGTTAGTCACATAATTGGGTCTTTGAAATGAGTTTCAACTTCTTGCAGTTTTGATCTTTGATTCCTCTCATTGTTCTTTACTGTGCTCCATTTAATGTCACATCTGTCTTCAGACATTGTGTTAGGATTCTGTATATTCTTTTCAGATGATCAATGTTCCTCAATGTCTGTAGCCTCAGCTCATTTTTAGAGAGACTGAAGGGAGAACACTGTCTTTATCTGTTTATGGGTGTGCACTACTTTTAAAATATTAAACTTTATCATGGAGTAGAAAATTTTTTATCACTCCTGTTTTCTTCTTAATTCATCTTTTTAAAAAAATAACCTGTGAATTACAGATGGCCTTAAATTACTTCTTTATGAGTTAAAAGGTAAATATAGGACGAATCTAATATTTATTTATTTTGCTATCCTTCGATTTGCTTTCAAATTTAAAAAGTGATGTGTGTATATTTCTGACCACTGCAATGAACAAGCTGAGCCTATACAAAATAACATTGATTCTTTTGAAAACAAAATGATGGGGGAACATTATTAGGCTTATTATATGGTGTCTCAATAATGCAAGGAAAGTGCCATATTTACAGTGACATTCAGAAGTAAACATTGGAGATGAAGATGTAAAATCTTAAAGCTCAGAATCACCCAAAATCAAACACCCATCCAGTATATTCTTTGGAGTAATATTCTTTAAAAATCAAACCTTACTATTTGACAGAAGATTGAAAGCCAAGTGAAAAAAAAATATATATATAATATTATAATACATACACTCTTGCACCTTGTCAAGATGTTATATGTTGAATCATAATTGTTTGAATGCTTGAGAGTATAGACTGATGAGTAAACTGACTTGAGAAGAGATAAATAATAATACTAATAATGTTGGTGCTATTATTTATGGTATGGAGTGTGTTGAAAGCAGTTAAGTCTGACTTTAGATGAATGAGCATTTGTTAATAAGGATATACATAATACAAGGTCATTTTTACATCTATTTTTTATATGTCTTTTAAAATCGTAAATGATCATTTTTTTTTTATTTTTTTTTTTATTTTATTTTATTTTATTTTATTTATTTTTTTGGCTTGTTTTGAATTTTAATCAGCACTGCATGTTGACTTAGATATGCATATACATATATGCATGTATACACATCTATGAGAGCATGCTGAAAAGTTCTCAGCTCAATCAAGCAGTATAGATGTATACATATGCATGTAGATATATGAATATATATGTATATAAATAAGGTGTACAGAAATTATCACTACAGTTTTAAACTTCTCCAGGGAGCAAGTCCAATTACTTTCTTTTCTTTTTTTTTTTTTTTTTTTTTACACAATATTTTGTGATACAAATTGAATATCAGATGAAAATATTGACTTTGAAATTGCTTTAGATGCTGAGCCTAATAAAAAATTTTTAAAGTTGTAAAGATAATTTCTATAGACCCTGTATATAAGAATATATATTTCTTAGCGATGACACATCTTTTTTCTTTTTCAATTTTGACATTGCAAATATCCAGAATTGTGAAACAGAGGACAACTACATTTCCCAATGTCCAATATTTGTAAATTGAAATTTCTGGAATTCCTTTTGTCACTTTTAAATTACATTTGTCGCCATACTTGTCTGTTCTCCAGTTTATTTCAAATGTCATGGGGCTTACCAAGTCATCTCTTTTATTCCCAGTTGGTAAATGAAAATGTTTTTATAGTTGTCTATCAGTGTAAATCCTCTGTCTTGATCCTTTTTGCCTTAGGACAGTGTTAGTTACATGCTCTGAAACTATGAAAACCACTGATTGGAAATAATTTTAAGCTTCATATTTTTTCTTCCTGGAAATTGATGTCAACTGTTGACCCATTGTATTCAGTTTGTTTTGATTTGCTTGTTGGGTGTCACAGGCAAAGTTATTTAAAAGCCATGTTATCTGAGAAAGATTGGAGAATAGATCAGTTAAGGCATCTTGAAAAAAAAACACTGAATCAAAAAAGTGCATGAGTCAATTCTTTATTTTATAAACGATTAAAACGATATGCTATTATAAAGCAATATTTGAAAATTAAAAGGTAGGAGGAGAAATATTTCTGGGACTCATTGCATATAGGGCAGGTATTTGGGGGGGGGGGTGTCTAATTTTACTAATTACTGATACAAAAAAAGAAGCCATCAGTATCCTATGACCAATTGTCTTCAAAGTGCCTTATATCTTTGGGCAAATGCTTTACTTTTTCTGTCTGAGATGAACAAAAATAAAAATAATAATTAAAAAATTGACCTCTTAAAAACTCAGTCTTTTTGTAGTTTTTTCAATAAAAGTTAATATTCATTAAAACTTGAATGCAGTTTTGAAATGAGCATATATGATTCTTGTCTATGAAGAGTTACTCCCTTGAGTGAACTCAAATTTTTTTCCTACAGTCATAGCTGATGAAATAATTTTATTTTATTCTCTTTTAACCCCTTTTACTTTTGTTTTGTCAACCATATGATACACATGTGTCACACTATCTAAGGTAAAAATGTAATATGGCTGTAATATTTACTTAGAAAAACAAACTTGGTATTACTTAAAAAAAAAAAAAATTGAATGTGTAAAAGTGTTTGATAAAGCACATCACCAAGAACTGTTGGAACTGCTAGGTAACCTTGACCTATTTGAGAAGAACATTAGAATAATTCAGAACATGTACTGGCAGCAAACTACCTGCATATGGATAGAAAATGAATTCAGTAAATATACTAAAATAGAAAGGGATGTAAGACAAGTATGTGCTTTCTCACTGGATGTATTCAACCTATACATTGAGACAATTCTCAGAGAATTAGAAGTCTTACCAGGATATATTATTACTGGCTACAATCTTAACAACGTAAGATATACAGGCGACATGGTGCTGATAGCAGACACAGAAAGGAAACTACAAGAACTCCTCTAGAGGTAGTGAAGGAAAGTGAGAAGAAAGAACTAAACATCAAAATTGCAAGACGATAGAATGCATGATTGTTAGCAAAACAAACAGCCAAACATGTAAATTACAAATTGGGGATACCAAAATCAAACAAGTACAACAATTTAAATATCTAGGAAGTGTTTTAACAGAGGACGGAAAGTGCAACAGATGCCTTCAAATGCTATGCAAAGTATTAAGAGAAAAATTTGTTAGAAACAAAGAAAAGACTACTGAACTGTTAAGTAATATTAGTCCTCCTATATGGCAGTGAATACTGGACAATCTTCTCAGAGATGAAGAAGAGATTTGAAGCAACAGAAATGTGTTTCCACAGAAGGATGCTGAGAATGCCATGGACTGAACATGTGAGCAACACTGAAGTTTTAGAGAAAATGAAAAAGGCATTTATATTTGACATCAGGAAGAGGCAGTTGAAATTTCTAGGACATAATGAGGAAAGCAGGTGTGAAAAATTTTATACTCACAGGACAGATTGATGGCAAGAGGGAACTGCATAACCTACCTAGTGAGCTTGAGTAAAAGGATGGTGAAGCAAGTTTTTGGAGAGACGACAAAATTTATTAAGAGTTACAAAGGACAGGAAATTGTGGAGTCTTGATTGCCAATATCCTGTAGGGACACAGTATATAGAAAGCTCTTGAACATAAAACCAAGTAAATAAATATAATTGCAAATGTGTATCACAAGTCATTTGTAGCTGCTTGCTTAACAAACTAATTTGGACATCTTGTAGTTGCATACAGTAATTTGTAATTTGCTTGGGAATTTGAAATATGGTTGTGTACAAGGTCCAAAAGATTTTACATACTCAATTGATAAGTACACTATATTCAACAATGTGGCTTGAGCAAACAGTCTTGTTTAATAATAGAACATGAAGGAATAAAAATACTATATACTACTAACCTTGGAATTCCTTTACCTGTACTGTGTGACAATGGGATGAAGACCAAATTCCTTTTGTTACTATGCACATATGTAAATTAACCTGTAACCTGATACTTGAAAGGAACATATACTTTACATATATGAGTATGAGGCAGTCATCAGTGGAGATGTGAGACAATAGAATGTAACAAGAGCATTTGATCTCAGCACCCACTCCTACATTTCTTGTGAGATACTGCCAGAGAATAATTTTGTCAGCCTAAAAGTTTTAGCTTGCAGATCAATGAAATGAGGGAAGAATTGGAGACCAACCTCGTCAGCTGGCCCAAAACCAAAATTCCCTGTTTGAATTGTTGAACTACTACCATATATTAGTAAGTATAGCATGGAGAGTAACACAGTATTCATGGTTGATGTATGGGGCCAGATACTGTAATCATATTTCCTGTCTAAAAGTAAGTGTTTAAGAGTTGGCTCTTGATTATTTATAAAGGGACTAACAGATAAAACCTTAGACTTTTTAATATAAAATGAGATTGATAGACTCATACATTATATATCCACCTTAAGTATATATTAACAAAATTTAGTGTAGACTGTTACAAGGCTACAGTAAGTATCAACAAATTCTTGTGAATGGTATTTGAAATGAACTAATCAATAGCAAGCATCATTTATTTACTAAACATAGCTTAATCCAACACAGTACCTCAATAAATGGGGCATCCAGTTGACATACTACTTAGTTCAACACTCTTCTTTGAGGCTACTAGCCATCACTCTATGTCCAGTGTCATATCTATGAACAAGCTTTTCCATTTCTAAATATATGACCACATTGATAAAATGGTTTCATATTCTGGTGTTCATGCTAATACTGTTGGGAAAACAGCTTAACTTCACTCTCCCTGCTGTCTATCTTTTTAGTTATCTTGTTGCAGTCTCATTAATAGTATGGTATATGAAATAAACAGCCATCATCTGTGATAGTTTAAAAGCTCAGCTTGCAGGCCAATTTGCTTGTGTAGTGAACTCTGACCTCATTACTGTAGCCTTGTACAACACTAGACTACTTTGCTATGGAGTAGTAGCTAGCAAGCACATGTTGCAGACCACGAATCCAGTTCCCACTGGTGGTTGACCTAGTTGTGGCTTTGTCAAACTGAGCCAAGTTTAATGAATAGGATGCATAAATCTGGTCTGTAGCATGTATAATATATATATATATATATATATATTAGGTTGGTGCAAAAATAATGATGTAATAATGCCGTTTTTGGCGTATTTTTTAACGTCAAAAAACGACATTACGTCATTATTTTTGCACCAACCTAATATTAAAAAGAAGAGAGAAACTGCAAACGTTTTTGGTTGTGTTACACTTTATTTTCCATGAAAAATAAAGCATAATATTTAAAAAAAAAAAAAATCCACATTACAACCAAAAACGTTTGCGGTTTCTCTCTTCTTTTTAATATACATATATATATATATATATATATGTCTCAATTTCATCTGGGGCTGTGATGACATGGCATTGCGAGGCAGAGACTTTCCTTGATAGAATCAACAGTTATGAGTCCATGAACAAGGAAATCCTTAAAGCTAGAAGACAATGGTTATGGTGTGACCTGGAGAGAGAGTGCTCTGCCAGTTTGACTTTTCCCAAGAAACATTTGTGCATGAATAAATGCCTACTGAGATATGTGGAGGGAGCAACCCTACAACCATAGCCAATCATGTCATTGATGATAAAGTTTATGCAAATTATTTGATTCAGCTCTCATCCCAAAAGTTGAAATTAGCAAAGTTATTTTGAAACATTTGATTTGTTCTTAATTGTGACCAGTTCGATATTTTTGTTACAAAGAAACTCGGCCAGCTTGTTTCATAGTTCAAATATTCTTGACAGGAGTTTTCCCCCCTTGATAGCCAACGTACATCATAATACAATAGTTGTTTGTGATCAACTCTCGTATTATTAATGAAGTAAATAGTCTCTAACCCAAAAGAAACTGTTTTTGTAACATTGCTGATTACACTGTTTCGTTCTGTTAATATTTTTTGTTGCTGCAAAGCTTTTTGATAAAAGAACCAGGACATGGACTTGCATAGTGGGGTAAGAACCTTTATCTGGGTAATATCTCCCTTTCATTGTAGCACTGCCATCAAAACATAGATATCAAGTCTTATGTAAGTCATACTTGTTAGTGATGTAGTTGTTCACAGTCTTGAAATCTTCAGTAGTTGTTTTTGTTAGTAGTGAAGCAAAGAAATTAAAAAAATTAAAAATTCTTCCTTCAAATTACCATCATGCTCAAAGTGTACATGAATCATCAAAAATTTCCTGATTAACAGCATCTGTATATTTATTAAGCTGTAAATTTAATCTGTCCTACCAGTTGATCTTTAATATGCTGAGCCAGTTCATCACCTTGAGCTACAGTATTATCTAAACAACTTCCTTTGTTGCTGTTTCACCCAGCATTTCTATGCAAATATATGCTGCAGGCAGGTTTTAACAGTTGTGGGAGAATGGAGTTACTATTATAAAGGCTGACAAACTTCCAAAATAAATGAATTCAACATGTGGAGGATGTTTCATATATATTTTATGCATAGAACAACATAATTCAAAAAGAAAACATACCTTTATGTACATGGATGGCTAGAGTTCATAAAAAGAAAAAAACATTTGTGGGATTAGTGTGTGTGTGTGTGTGTGCGCCACATAGTTTGTTGAAATTAACTAGTCATTTTGCCTAATTTATGTCTTCTCACAGAGGGAGACTTGACAACATTTTCTTCTTGCCACATCCTGTTGATTGATTAGTTTTCTGTGGTTTATCATCACTTAGCGGGTTATTTTAAACCAGAATATATTTTTAGATTGTAAGAATTTTCTTTGAGATAATAAGGATTTAGTGATACAAGTCTTACTAATTAACCCATAACTGGGGGGAGAAGAGGTGGATTCATACATTTGTAAGTGAATATAACAAATCCAATGGGAATTGGAACTCTGCTCTCCAATTAACAATCCCATTATCCGTTACACCACCCGAACATCCAAGCTTACAGCACCTGGTTTTCCCAGGTAGTCACCCATCTAGGTATTGACCAGGCTCAGTGTTGCTTAACTTGTGATCATACAAGAACTAGTTTTTCAATGTGATGTGACCAGAAGCCACCATATCCTGTGGTTGAGAGAGCAAAAAAGAAGAGAGTGAGTACTTTGCTTTTATACCACTGATTGCTATACTGTCTAGCAGTATTAAACAAAACCTGTTGGCAAACAAGGTGGAGTAATCTGATACATCTTTAATACAGCCCCTTGGTAAGATTATTTCTTTACATTTTGTATTTAGATGCATGTTGAGGTTTGACGATTTCATTGAATCATTAGCCCACAAATTGCCACAAGCAACATACTATCGTTTTGATACCACCCTAACATTTATTGACTACAAAGCCAAATTGCATATAGAGGGTGTAGCAGAAATACCTCCCACATGATAGTAACACATTATTAGCAATGTTGTCTTCATCTAGGTAATGTCTTATTGTGTGGGATGTATTTCTGCAGCACCTAGTATAAAGAACCATATTTGCAGGGAAAGCTGATGGGAATTTTTCTTGCTGGCAGTACTTTGGCTTTATTTATATGATACTGTTACTTGATTTAGAATAACTTTTGTGGTCAGTGGCCAGATGCCTTGCCTTAATAAACATGTCCATTAGTCCTTGCTTTGTTATAGAGAAATACATGTAGAAATATGAAAAAAGAAAAACTCTTAAGTTAGTGATTCACATACCAGCATTGTTCTGTGTATCAATTTAAACTTTTTTTCCTTCCCTTTAAATGTTATGTTCCTTCAAGATGTACATGATAATGACTCTCCACAGATCACTTTTCTTTATTATCTGTAAATTAATTCATTCTTGGTAAAAGTAGTAGAGTGGTTTTTGATTTTCTTCTTCACAGTTTGGGATTCTGTTTTCCTTCTCTTAGACTAGTCAACATCTGAGGCTAGAGAGTCCAGTCTACAATACTGTTTAACCCAGGTCAGTCCAAACAGGGAGATGGGAATGAAGAGATACATTCATGCCTTTCCCAAGGTCATTTCTACTCTACATAAAACAATTTGACATGCATAGCAAAGAAACACTTATGATTTACAAGCAATAAAGTACTGGAAACTGAATGAAGGCTTATAGTGGTGCAGTATTAGTTTTAAGTGTATCTTTATACATGACAGTTGAGTATTAAATTTGTCAATAGGTCTGTACCATTTACATATTTTTTTTTAAATAGTCCCATAAATATATTGTGTGGAGATTGATATGAATGAGTTAAGTTCAATGTATTTTGAATTTGAATCTTGTAGAAGAATGGTTATGGGACATTACTTGATGACTGAATACATATTTTACAAAATTTTTCCGTTGATTAGGCAAGTTTATTTATTTATTTTTTTTTTTTTTAAAAAACAGGAATTATCATAATTCTAATCCTACCTGACTAATGTAAAACTGATTTTCATATACTTGTGACAATCATTTGGTTGATTTTGTTTAGTGCTTTATCAAACACTATCGGTTATTTAATGCTGAAATCTAAATAATTTAAACACAATTTTATGGCTTCAAATATATTTTGCATGCAATTGTATTCATTCAACTACAGATAAAGTGTATTGCTGGTCATCTATTGTTGGTCTCCTTTTTTTTTTTTTTTTTTTTTTTTTTATAAATATAAACTGTATTGCTGTTATAATATTTTTATTATTAAAATTATTTTTATACTTTCATAGTGTTTTTGTTTGGGGGGTGGGGAGCAAACTATTTGCTCATAGCTGGGACCATAACAGGTGCTACCATTCCAGGTCAGGGTGGACCTAGGAACAACAGCAATTAAGATGTGGTTTCACCAGGCTCATCAAAACCTCCAATCTCCCTACCAGAGGCCTTGCTGCTAGATGTAGTTTATTATCATACCCAGAACATGGGACAATAGTGAATATGCCTTTAAAAACTGTTTAGTTTTTCATTGATAGAAGAGAATATAATTTAAAAAAAAAATCAAACAAGGGTGAATTTTCTTTTAATAAAGATCTAGTTAAATTTATTTGGTCACAGCATTGAACTATTTTGTTTAATCTAACATATTTTTTTAAGTTCATATCCTCATTAGTAGTTATTGTAAGAAAAAAAAAAGGAGGTATGTTTTTTATGTAATATAATGGTTGATTCTGACGTCTAAAACAAATTACACATTCCCATTACTGAATTACCTCCCTTAGAGTTTTTAGTTTCATATTCTGAACATTTTTTTTTTTTTTTTTTTTTTTTGAATAATGAAATATTATTCAACATTTGTAACCATTAAGACAAAAAAAAACAACAAAAAAAAACGGTTGGAGTTAACGCATTTGAATTGAGAAATCTTGTATAAGAAATAAAATGAAAAGTAGCAACTGAAATGCAATGTCCATTATTTCATCTATAACAATAACTTAATCAAGAGGTGGTCAAAATTCTTTTCTTTTTTAGGGCTACATGTTGTTTGGTGAGTTCATGGCAGACTGCAGGAATATAAGAAATACTTGAATAATGAACATACAATACATGAAACATTTGTGGAGGTTGGCACAGAATTGTTGGTTTTACATTCAAAGTGATGGTACACTTAGTGAATGTTGTTTTGAAAGTTTTATTTGCTTGAATACAAATACAAACTTATGGTACTTTGAAACATGGAGAGTGACATCTTTCTTTGTAACAAGGAGAGAGAAAGAGATCCTTTCTTCTTTGTAGCTGGCAGCTATCCTGGTGGCTAGAGTGGAGTGGGCCATCCTGTCCTGTTTTCTGGTGAATGGGTAAAGAAGACTGACCTCAATGCCTTCTTTTTCTTGGATTTATATTGAGATCAATAAGTGTTTGGGGAGTGTGGTGGGATTGTCCTTTTTAGTAAAAGGTCTATGATCTTTTGTTTTTGCTTAACCAAGAATTTGGTTTCAGAAAAGAAGTTAGCTGATTGACCTGAAGAATACAAGTGTTAATGTTAAGGAGATGATAAATAGATGATATATGAGATTTAAGAAATGTCCTTGTTTAAGTTTTTGGCCACATTAGCAGGAAATTCTGTCATCCATATATTTTTATATTAAAAATCTGAATGTAAAAATTGTCTTTGATTTACTTTGGGTAGTTGGTCCACAGAAAAATCTGTAGTTTAAAAAAGAATTTGATCAGTGAAGATTCACCGATTACCCAAGCTGTTGTTGGAGATGATTAATTTCAAGTTGCTGACACATGATCATCAGCAAAGATTCACTGACTGTCTCTACTGTTGTTCTTGGATATAATTTGTTTGAAGTTGCTAGCACATTTCTTTCGGTGTGTACTGCAGCAAAGAGAAAAGCTATGTAGCTATGTCTTCTCTTGTATTACAACAGCTTGGAGTCAGTCATATCTCTGCTCCTGAAAGTCGAAGTCTGTGGATTTTATAAGAAATTTTTTCAGAAAGTAGTCTGGGGGGAAAAATAGGGTTTTAGATTTCTCAAATATTTTTATGAAATCACTTGAAACCATGCTTACTATCTCCTGACAAAAAAATACAAATATGATTTGTAAATTCTTTTTTCTGCCCAGATGGGAATCTTTTTGGGAAAAAATATAAAAGACATGTTAATTTTACAATGAAATAACTTAATTTATTTTGGTCTTATTTATGGTGGCAACATTTGGGGGCCATCTTTGTATTCGTGGTCAAAATACATGGTGTAATGGTTGGCAAGCTTGTCTTGCTAGATCAGTTATGACCGATTAGTGAGTTTGATCCTCACCAAGTGCTCCATATTTTTTGCTTTGTGCCATGTCTAAAGTATGCTTAGTAAATTGTTAAATATGTTTGTAAACAAAATAATCTGTGACAAAAGCATCTTTATGACATCAGCACATGTCTCACCACATTTCATTTGGGACCACACTTATAAAAGTTTTTATAAGAAAGGTGAATATAAAATAAATATGAATAATATGAAACACTAAGTTTGTTTATTGCTCTTTCTATTGTGGGAAGAATATAAAAATTTATATAAAAAAATATAAATTAAATAAATATTAATAAAATGTGTTGATAAAAAATAGATATTATAATAGACTGCATGTTTATTACACTTTCTTTTAAGAGAAGTGTTTAAAAACTGATTAAAGAAAACCAGACACTTAATAAAAAATAAATTTGATGTGAAACATTTTTAAACTCTGAAAATAGAATGGCTTGTAAAGAACCTACCAAAAATAAGTTTGGTCAAATGAACGGTTTGTATTTTATTTTCAAATTCATAATATTTTAATTTATTAACCAATCAAAAGGGTGACTTCCACCCACTCAAATTTAAAAGTTGAACACCTATTTGAAATCTATATAAGAAGACCAGTTAGCACAAAGTTTCAGAAGGCATAAAAATTTTGACCCAAAGGTATAAAAATTTTAGAAGGTACAAGAAAACTGAAGGTATCAAAACGTTACAAGTTATAAGGATAACAAAAGGAAAAGCTATTTTGGCTGTCATCAGCAGTGGATGGGCTGGGTTGGGCTGTTTCTTATGGAAGGAGTAAGAAGCAAACAAAGACAGAAACAAAAGAAGCTGAACCAAAGAGAAAGCAGTGAAGTGATTCAAACTGTGTTAAAAAAAAGAACAAAATTGTTAAAGTCCCCTTGTCTTTGGTTAACCCTACTGAACTAAAGCCCCAGTTTTGACTTTCAATTAAGTAAATGCATCTTTTTTGAAAGAATGTATATTTTACCTTTTTTTTTAGAAAAGGAATTGTATTATACCTTCTCTAAAGATTCTTTCAATTGTTAAAACTTTGTATATTTTGAACTTTTTTTAAAAAGGAATTTCTATTGTACTTTCTTATGATATTTTTGGTTATTGAAAGTTTGTTGAATAATTTATATCTTTTTTATGAGCTACACTTCTATTTTTTGAATTTGTTATCTTGCCTTTTTGTGCAAGCTTATTTGTAAAACCTGTATTTTGTTTTAATGTCAATGTAATAAATGTTTGTTCCTTTCAAATTTCACACAAGTCTTGTTTGTTTTTGTATGCGTCTTATTCAATATTTGGGGTAAGAGAGGTGATCCTCTCTCTTCTCCCACTCTCTCTCCGAAAAATCCTTTTACATTTTCAGAAAAGTTAATTATTGTAAAACTAAACTGTCTTTTTGTTATTGTTGTTGCAGTTGTCTTCACTTCAAATGAACCTTAAAATATTTTCCTGTATTTTTCTCTCAAAAGTTTACATTCGCTTAATAAAAAATAATTCCTTGATAATAGGGGAGAGAAAAAAAAAAAAGGAAACCTTAAAAAAAATATAAATATCAGAGAAATGTGATAACATGTGTACTGATACCATTTTAAAATGGAAGTTGTAAGAATTTCAATTTACAGGCATTCTGAAAAGAATGACTATTAAATTTACTTTAATTTGAAAATGTAAAAATAATTTGTAAAGTAATTTATTTAAAAAATGATAATTAAAACTTAAAGTAAAATTCGTACTACATCTGTAGTGAGAGTGAAACAATAATAACTGCCTTTACTCACTCCCTTCAAACTCAGAAGACGGAGGAAAAGGACAGAAAGGAGTGAGCATATGTAAAATTTTCTTTGGACCAATGAAACCTCGCCTTGACTGGTGAGCTGAGAAGACAGAAATAAATTTGCAAGACTATGTGAAATTGATTTGGACCAATGAAAACCTTGTCTTCACAGAAATCAGCTGTTGAGCTAAGAAAAAAGAAATTCTTTTTGACATAAAATGAGGTGAAAAATTAAATTAATAAGAGGAGATTGTCTGAAGTCGTGAAAGGTTTCGTTTTTGTTCACTGCATCCAGTGTTAAAGTTTTTGCCAGTATAAAATTACTCATCAATTATATTATTGACCTTTAACCAAGCACTGCCATTTTGAAAGAGCTTATGGAAGTCCAAAAATGTTCTATCTATCTATGTATTCTTTAAGGAAACATTCCTACTAGTATTTTATATACAGGTATACCTCACCCTACATCATTAATTGGTTCCAGAGGTCATGACTTAGGTCAAAAAACGACTTAAGTCGAAATAACCACACTATAAACTGCAAATAAGCACTCCCATTGCATATTACAGCATTTATGATATGTGCGTACAGTATTCTGAATAAAATAATTTATCAGCAATATAACCTTATGCTTAGCATTAGCAATGAAAGAACTGTCTGGCAATTTTTTCTAATATGATTCAGTTTTGTCAATGTTAAAAATCTGTTAAGGAACAAACCCATTTTCTTTGATCTTAGTCAATGCTTTAGGAAAATCAGCTGCTGCTTGTTCATCAGCTGATGCACTTTCAGCTTGCTTTTTAATAGAGTGATAAGTTCTTTGTTCTTTAAATCTCATAAACTACCCTTGACTTGCTTTAAACTGTACATCTTTCTCATCTGCATATTTTTTGTTCAGGTCCTCAGAGACAATGCTTTTGCTCGAATGATTTCTTGACTAATAGCAGCACGCTGATGATTCAACCTATCAATCCAAAGAGTCCCATCTCTTCAAAGACTTTTCCTCTTATTGATAACAGTATTCTTCATCCCTGGGGTATCAGATTTGATATGTGCCAAAATCTTATCCTTAGTTGATACAGTTGTCTGACTCATTACAAAAGATTGAGCAATCAATATAACCTTTTCACCTTTTTCATGGCGTTTTATCATAGTAAGTTTATCGTCCAGCATTATAGCTTGATGCTTAGCACTTTTCACTAGGAATTTTCTTACAAGCTGTTGGGGCAAAATATCACAGTCACAAATCAATGAGAATGAGAGAGTAGGTGATAAGCAGACATATACTGTGTGTTTTCCAAAACTAAACTGGATTTCAATATTGTGGGAATCATGAGTGGTACTGACAACAATGCCAAACAGTAGATATTGAAACTACTGTAGAAAATGCCGATATTGAGCTCTTAAATAAGATGACAACACAGTCACAGATGTTTTCATATTTCATTCTCTAGGATTTATGATGATTAACATTTACTGTAAATGTACGTATTTTAATATGATTTTATATACTTTTATTCTTATTTATTGTACAGTAACATGATTTTATGTGTTTTTAACACTTTTCTAGTGATATTACAATTTCAATATTTGTGGCGGACAGACATGAAGTTGAATAAAATGACTTAAACTTGATTTTTATTTTTCCATATATCTTTTTTGACAAACGATGTATAATCGAGAACGACTTAACTCGAAACGACGTAACCTGAGGTATACCTGTATACATAATTTTTGAACCATTAAAAGTTCTGTTAGAATTGAGAAACACTGGTACGTCGCAATACGTAACAAAACTATTAGCAGTCAAGGGAGCTAATCCACTTTCGGTTGCTGAACATGTGGATGCGACAATTTTTTTTAATCCCTGAGTCCCACGCCACAATACATCTACTCTTGTCTTTATTACATTCAGCTTTAAGTTTTATTTAATTTTGAATAAAAACAATATATTTTGTCTGAAATTTAAATGAATAAAATAATTAACATGTTTAAGAGCAAATGTGTCATTTGTTTACTTTTTCTCTTTTGGTTAAAATAAAAATAAAATATTTCGTTATAAATTATTTCTAGTTATTTTTAAAAAAATTTACGTTCAAATTTATTTTTCATTCTTTTAAAAATTCTAAGTAACTTCCATTTTTAAAAAAAATGGCATAAAAAAATTAAATACCGTACCACGTCTCAATATTACTTTGAGACCGCATGTTTATAAAAGTATTAAAAAATTATCTCAGAAGAAAATTAAATCTTAATTATATGCCAAAGTTTGATCATGTGAAAACATATATTTCTTTTCAATGAAAAGATTTGAACTAAGTTTGCGAAATACGTACATTTTAGTTACAGAATAGTAATCTCAATTTTGCTTTACCAGCCTCGTTTTCATTTTTGTTTTATTTTACCCCCGCTTTTCTGAATGCACGCTATTGCGTGTTTCTCATTCTGAAATTTTATTGGAAAAAAACAAAAAAGAAAAAAAAAAGTCCTTTATACAATGAATCCTCAAACATATATCGGTTGTCCAGTAACCGTTATTCTTCGAGAAGGTTCTTACCACGGAACAATCCACCGTTTTGATAGTGTTGACAAACGAATAACACTTAGAGATGGTAAAAAGTTAATTTATATTTTTCCGTTCTGGTTGCACGTGTTTTTTTGTAATGTTTGTTTTTATTTTGTGAGTTAAAAAAAAAATATCGTTTATTGTTTTTATATTTTCAAAATGTATTATTCAGATTTCCATTCGTGCGGATGCTTGCTTTTTTTTTTTCTCTGAGAAAACGTTTTAAGAAGCCAGCTATATTTGAGCATGAACTAAAAGATGCATGTAAATTAGCAAAAAAAAAAAAAAATTCATGAATTATTATAACTTGTTACTACTTGTATAATGTTATTGTACCCCCCCGATCATTCTGCTCATTAAGCGAACCAGTTGACACCTTGTTCAATACGTCTTTGCTTTGGATGACTGCTTCTCGATCTATCAGGAACAAATTCGATAAAGAAAGTAGGTTGGTGCAAAAATAATGACGTAATAATGTCGTGTTTGACGTATTTTTTAACATCAAAAAACGACATTATTACGTCATTATTTTTGCACCAAACCTAATAATTTAAATTCTTCAGAATTTCTTTCAATTCTTCCGAAGAGCCATTGCTGATGAAGCACTCGGTCGCGATAATATTTTCTTTTTACAATCACTATTTCATCAATCTCCACTATTTCTTTGGCCTTGGGCCTCCAATTTTATCACTACTGTTTTTCCAGTAAAACTGCAGCACACATACCTATATAAAATCCGAACCCATCACTGTTTGCTTCGAATAACTGTAAAAAAAAAAAAATTCCAACTACTCAGGATTTTTAGCTCATGTGCTGTGCATTTAACAAAATTACTTCATTTTTGTGCATGCGAATTATGGTCCCGATTTTCTAGATTTCTTTTTTTTTTTTACACGATTATTATTTTGAAAATTTTCAATTTTTTAAAGTACGTATTTTTACATTTAATTTCCTACGTATTTTATTTATTTTTGCATTTTATTTTTGAATGTGTTTACTGTTTATGAGGAAAAGCATATATTGATCATAGCAGTGTCGGAAAACAAATTTGACGTTCAAAGGGAGTAAAAAACAAAACAAACTTAAAAGTAAACGTTGATAATACCTAAAAATTTTTTTTAAAAAGCCTAATTAATTAGTTCACCATGATATTTTTTTTAGTTTCAGTTTAAAAAGAGAAAAAAACACCACTGTTTGTTTTTTTTTTTTTTTTTTTTTTTTTTTTTTTTTAGTTACTCTTTTTTTCTTCCCGTAAAACGCCGTTGGGACAGCAATAATGTCAATTCAATTGTTAAACTTAAAGCGATTATACTTTGTGTCAACTAAAATTTGCAGTGGCGTCCTAGGAAAAAAGATGACACCAACAAGTGGAGTTTAAAGATCAGTCAAAAATAAGATATTTTAAAATTTTTTTAAACATCCATTACTTTATTATTTAATTACTAGATTTTCAATAAAATTGTACATTTGGCCATGTGTCTGGAATAAGGAATGGTAAATCAAAAAGTAAGTTATATTTACCGCGTGAGTGAACAAAAAAAAAAAAAAAAAGAAATCGATGATGTCAGCCATTTTTGAGAATTTTGTAAACAAAAGTAAAATTCTCTGTTTTAAAACTCTTGCAAAAACCAATTGCACATTTTTTCAAAGTTTATTTCAGGAAAATTTAAAGTTTATTTAATATATTTGGAAACAGACATTACTTTCTTCGCAGAAAAAATGTAGTTCAAAAGAAGTGCATGTTTTAACAAAAGTGACTATTATTGTTTGGGTCCTGATACGAAAATATTTCCCCCTTTTGTTGGTATCGGATGTTTTGAAGTTAGAACCCTTTGATTTTTATTTTAGGGAAAGTTGCAAATGTTTTATTTCGGTTTTAATGCGTTATAGAGCGCGATAGAATGTTGGTAGCTCTTGGAAACCATAGTTTTTTTGATGCGAATATTTAATTTAAGATTTTGATTTTTAATTTAAATGTGTAAAAACCACACTAGTGTTGAACCAAGGCGATCCTTATACCGCCTTATGTTGAACATTTCAGAAAAGCATGTCTGGATTTATACCACCACCCACTCCAAAACTGGACAATTATCGTGAAAAAAATCCATGGAACCAAAGTCTTCTGTTTCTTGTTGGAGGAAGACGAATATTAGGTACGACTAAAAATCGACCTGACACATCACTGTTGATCTCTAGTTACGAAAACTTTTACATTCTGGTATCTCTGCGTCAGTTTCTTGATCAAAAAATTGCATAATGAAATTTTTTTTTTCTTTTTTTTTTTTTACCATTTGTAAGAAGATCGGAAATAATTTTCATTAAAAAAAAAAAAAAAAAATATTGTCTGCTTTCAACCGGAATGAGTTAATTTACAAGAAAACTTTTTTTTTTTTTTTTTTTTTTTTAAGCATTTCTATTAAATTTTAGAATAATGTATTTATTTGCAGAGTACTTATTTCGTAAGGGATTTTTTAAAGGAATAAATCAACCAAACCCACTAATTTATTTAATTTTTTTATTTTATGAAATTCCCAAATTTTTTAAATTTATTCTGACCATCCAAACCTTCCTATTTTTACAGGCCTTTCGCATCAAGCCTGTTAAAACAAAAATGTTTTCCTTGTGTTCGTTACTGTTTTTTTTTTTTTTTTTTTTTTTAAACTCTGCAAGAGAAAGTTCTTTTAGACATGGCTACTTCTGCTTCTTATCTCCATATTGAAATATATGGGGTAATTTGCTTTTTTTAAGCCCCTTAATCACCGCGTTAATTATCTAATAAAAATTCACAAATAGGTAGATGCAAAAATACTTAATTCGAAAATAACTAAGGGATTTTAATAAAATCTATCGTTTTGGAGTTATCGACAATAAAAATTCGGACTCATTCACATTACGATAAGGCAGCCATTACTGGCATTGTTTGCATACATTCGTTGCTGATTAGATGTGAGCCGAAGAATACCTTGTTAACGGCCTTTTTACGGTTCTTACTTGTCTCAATTACTGCGTAACTGCGTACTCATTGCGTGCGCAATAATCGAGATAATTTAATGTCTATTCCGCAGCAAATATATGCATCAGTAATGGCTGCTGCGACGCGAATGAGTCCGAAATTTTATTGTAGATATCTCCAAAACGGCAGATTTTGTCGAAATTTCTATCAAGTGATTTCTTAAAATTTGTAATCTGGAGTGCGTAAATGAAAAAAATGAACAAAAAACAAATGCTACCCACCCCAGTGTTTTTTAAAAAAATTACCCACAGTCAAAAAATTATTATCTGATTAAAATGAAAGTGTAAAATTATTAATGAATGAATTGTTTGAAAATTTTGGAAATAATTTTTTTATGTTATCGAAACCACAATTTCATTTTATCATCAAATGGCGGGACTATATTTCTAGAGACAGACTCCTTCTCCTTTATTTTTATTTTTCCAAGAAAAAAAATCTTATAACCTATATGCCTTTGTTACCTTCTAGAGTAGGTATCTTCAATACTTTGCAAAAAATGGCCAAACTTGATAAACGATTTTTTTATTGTCTAACTAAATGTTTGTTATTAAGAGGAAAGACCAAAGTATTTATTTTTTTAATCCTTTTTTTTTTTTTTTCTTATGTCTGAAATTTTAGTTAATTTTTTCTTTTTTTTTTTTTTTTTTGAGTCAGCAAAATTGTCATAAAATCGATCATTTTTGCCATTTTAGACAACTTAATAAACAAAAGTGAAATCCTCCGTTTGAAAATCTTGTGAAATTTAACTTTTCAAAAGTTATTTGCGAAAAATTAGAAAATTTAAAGTTTACTTAATGTAACTGAAAACAAACATTACTTAATTTTTTTTTTATTTTTTTTTAAAATTTTTTTTTTATTTTTTTAGCAGAAAAAATTTAGTTAAATAAGAGAAGGATGTCTAACCGTGGTGATTGTTTTTTTGTTTTTTTTTATTTTTTATTAATGTTTACATCAGTGTACTGACAACTAACGTCAGGGCAATTTAGCAGGCGGAAGGACAGAATTGACAGTATTTTCGAATTTTAAGTGAACCAGCTTATTAAACTATAATTTAATTTTTAAAAATTAAATACTTGAAAAAGTCTTAATTTTTTTTTTTTTTTTTAACAAAGTATGCCTAAAGTCTGCTTTGTTTATATCTCTAAAATTGAATCTAAAAAAAGAAAATAATTAATAATTGTTGCAGTATGTCTTTCACTGAAAAACAATAAATTATATTTTAAAAAAAATGAAATTAAAATAGTGAAATAGGATGTAAAAAAGAATTAAAAATTTTGAAAATGCAATAATGGTGGTCACTCAGAGAATTTGATATGTGGTAAGGAAAGCAAAGCAATTTCTTAAGACCTTTCTCTTAAAACATGACCTATTATTTCTGAACTGTGCATCTATACTTTTGGAGAAAACGTTTTAATACATTTTTGCATATTAAAAAATATCTTAAAAATATTGTGTTGCAGATTGTTATAAGCTTTCAAATTAATGATCTGTAAAAATAGATCTTTTTTAATAACAGCATTTCCAAAAATACATGGATTCAAACTTAATTTTAAATATTTAACGAATTTATCACATTTTGTATTTAAAATTGGAAAAAAGAAAACAATTCTTGTAAAAATTTATTTTTCATTGGAAAAATATTTTGTCTCCAGACAATAGCGTCATTAATATATATTATTCATAAAAGCCATTAAAAGCTTTTTTAATTAAATAATGTCTTAGTTTTATTGTGTTTTTGTAATTTACAATTCAGAGCTGAATTTTGGGTAACATTGGGTCAAAATTTACTTTTAAAAAAATCGATGATTTATATTTTTCAGTATTCTGCTTTTAACTAATATAATGACAAAATTACACAGGAGTCAAATTTTCGAGTTTTCATAAAATTAAGTAAAGTGGGGGTAATAGATGTAAAAAAAAAAAAAATTTCTAAAATAATTTCATTCAATAGTGAATAAGTTCTGAAAGTTTCACTAAAATCCAACAATTATTTGATTTTTGAAAGAATTTCCAGATGAATGTATGCTTCAACTGAAGAAAGGTGCTAAAAAAACTAATGGTAAATATTACATGAGCACTGATGTAAAAAAAAAAATAAAAAAGATTTTTAACCAAAATTTTGGATGTGCTAGAAAGGATTAAAAAATTTTTTAAAAATAATTAAAAATTACTTTGGTTTTTCCTCTTAATAATAGCATAAACATTTTGATGATAAAATTTTGTTTTAAGTTTTGGGGCCTTTTTTCATTCTGTTATGCTGTTTTTTTCAGCAAATTATCGTAGATACCTACCTTCTAGCATAAAAAATCCATAATTTAAGTATTTTCATTGCTTCCTAATTAGCTGCTTATGACAAACAGCAGATATTTTCTCAGAGGGAGAATGAGTTAGTAATGACCATCTGAAAGGTAATTTTGGTTTGTTCACACAGCTTGATGGTCCAAAAGAAAGGAAATTTACAGATATACTATTTTTTTTTTTTTTTTTTTTTTTTTTAAGATTTTACTCCATGGGTGACCAATTTAACTGGAATCTATAAAGTGTTTATTTTTATGAGTCTCTTTCTTTCTTTCTTTTTATAGAGGCATGAGGGAGCTATGAAATTTCATTTTCAGCTGCATGAGAATGATTCAGTTTGTGTGAACAGTTGAAACAATGAATGTAAATTTGTTTAATGCTTCTTTTTTTTTTTTTTTTTTCCTTAGTGTCTAATCCAGTCAGTGGAAACAAATATCTAGGCATCAGGCATTTCTATGCTGCTGAAATTCTTGATAGTAAGTATAAGTAATGCTGCTTATTTTAGTTATTTTTTTTTTTTTTTTTTTAACAACCTTTGCTGAAGAGATGAATAATTCAATAGGAAACTCATTCAACCAGTAAAATAAAAACAAACTTTTGAAGTTTTATTTAGAAACCACAAGAACTTTTCTTCTAACCAAATATATGTTGTCAGCCATGATGATCATAATCTCATATTGAATTGTTATAATGCAGAAGACTTCATAATAAATAATAAACAAAATTACTCTCCTGCTAAATGAAATTATCAGCATAAAGGAAAAAAAATTTGACTTAATGTCTGCAAGAAAAAATAAACAAAATCTAGCAATACTTCATTAAAATACAAATGTTTTGGTGCTTGGATTTGTATAAAGGTAACTGATTATCAGAAAAATATTTCCGTCATGCAAGAAATTGAGAATTTGCCCATAGGATTAATAAATTCAGTTTTGTACTGTGATTTGATCAAATTCCTAATACAGTACTTCCTTGATTATCTGTACATCTTGGGATGGGTTGAAAAATATGTTTGGATAATTCAAACTGAAAATGAAGAAAAAAAATCATTTTCTGAAAGAAATTTAACATTTATCTTGTAGCATTTTCAAATGTTTTGTTTGGTTTATTTTTGATGAACAAATGGCTCAATTTTGTTTGTTTCCTAATGTTTTTCTATCACTAACTCTGGAAGCTGGATTAAAGTAGGTGTATTTGTAAGGGTGTCTTCTGGTTGAAAATGCAATCAACTTAAACACTTGTCAATAAATATAATAATTACTTCAGTGTTTGAAATTTGGCATTAGAGCTGTTAAACTTTAGCATGTGCTAAATCCTCCTCCTCTTCAACATTTTTCAACTGTGTTCCATAATATCCTAGCCACTGTGATAATTCAAATGCATGTTTTTGTATGAAAACAAGGAAATTAACAAAAATTAATTGAACCGATTTTTATCAGTATTTCCAAATTCTCAAAAAATGAAAAATGTCTAAATGATTTCAGTTTGTCTCATTTCACATCTAGATCTATAAATTTTGAAAAATTGTGGTACACATAATTGAAGAGATACTGTAACATGGTTATATGATGCTTTTGTTATCAGGAGGAAGACTACTCCTGAATTTCAGACAAGCTCATTTATAAATGACATGCTGGGTAAAATATTGAAGTTATGTTTTCTTAGACTAATTTGTGCATAAAGGGAATTTACTTGAAGTAGATTTTCAGTCATAGGGTTGTTTTTCATCTGACACAATATGCCTCAAAAGGGCAGATTCATATGTGGACAACCATGCTGGAAAAGAGCAACCTATGGTTGATCAGCATTGGAAATTAGTCATTCATGTAGAGTAATGTTAGTAGTAGTTGACAGCTGAATATATATTGAATGCATCCATTTTGTAGAAGAAACACCTAATGCATGATTTGGGTTACTGTCTGCTATATAATTCCATTAAGTATCTTGCTCCATTATGATGAATGAAGTATCTCTGTCCAAATATCTAAATGCAATCCTGCCAAAAACTGGAAATAACTGGCTTGAAGCACTGAGTCACTGTTTGAGATGTCATATCTAAACTAATGAAAAGAAAGCAAGAGAACATTTTCCTTTTCTTTTTAAATCATTTCACTCCGAGCAAGGCAATAAAGCCACTAAGATGAAAGAGGTTACTGAGTGTGAGAGAATGAGAAAAAGAAAACAAAGAGAGAGAGAGTAAAAGAACAAGATTTGGTTATTCTAGTAAGTTTCAGTATTTGGTAAGCTTAGTAAAAATGTAGCCAATCTGTACTTTTTTTTATTGAGGTTACTACTACCTGCCAAAATGTACAGAGGTGTTCTGGTGTTACTTCCTAAAATCCTGTCTAATCAGTCCTACATTAGCATATAAATCAGATAGCACAGACAGGTCTTCACATATAGGTCTGCTCAGCTCTATATTCACCAAACAATAACCAGGAGTCTCAGCTCAGTGAAACTAATGCCATAGATGTCATACTAGAACTTGAATATGTGTGCAAATGTCTCCAAACAAGGAAAAGATATAGAAAGCTCCCAATACTACCTATGTACATAAGTCTTCTGTCCCTCTTTCTATTTAATTTAAACCAGGTAGTAGCAGTAAGTAAAATATTTTAAGTAGCTGCCATTACAGCAATAGTTTGAGATTGAAGTGCAGATGTTTCAGGCTTTGCTGAATGACACACTTTTGCAGAATGAAAGTTTTTGCCACATCTTTTATGTGTAGTTTCCTCTGCTGGACAATTCTATCAAAGTTGCCTACTTCTGTCTCTTAGAGAGACATCAGCAGATGTTTGACTTTCAGACCATATACCAATTTTAGTACATGTTTGTGCATTGTCACTTGAAGATTGTAATGTAGAATTCTGTTCCAGAGCTCTTGTTCAAAGGCACTTACAAGATAGTGTTCTCAATCATTAGTTGCTGGACAGATGGCATTAGATTTTAGACCACTTATAAAGATTGTGTCTAGCCCATGGCATACTATACTCAAGGCCTGCTCATGGAACAACTGAGAGCCAGAACTGAAAGCCTATTGAAAAATGTTTGATTTTCAGAAATTTTGTAAGAAAATTATGTTAACTATTTTTGAAAATACTTAGAATAACATTTTGACCCATAGCTGAGGATAATAGGATGTGTTGAAAGTTAAATAAATGAAAATATGTATTTTTGTTGTGGACACTGATAAGTATTAAACAAAATAAAGAGGTAGTTAAGATTTCTGGTGAAAGATATGATCCACATAGTGTTGAAACAGAAACAATTGCACTATTTACAGGTCTCACCAAACCCTTTATTCAGTCAACACCCAGGGACTGAATAAAGAGCTAGTTCAAATTTCCATTAAAGTTATTAGGTCCAACAAACACTACCTGAAGAAGGCTGGAGGGCATCAGCTAAAAATATGTATAAGACTATCATCTCAGATAGATAAAACAAAATCATCCTAGGAAAGTTTCAAAACCTTTAAAGTTGGTCCTTTCTCTGATCTGGGAGTGTAATGTTTGCAAAACTAAACAGTGTGTTTACATAATTGTTTCATACAATTACCATGACTGCTGGCCATATTAAGAGTCATTTGACCAAACTCAATGATAAAATCAAGTTGGCTGTCATTTGGAGATCTAATTTCATCTTATGGAGGTTCATTGTGTAGTTTATCAATTTGAAGGGTCTTAACATTTAAAATTTCCACCATGTTAAAACCTTGTTTATGAAGATGACAGTATCATTTTTATCCGCACTTCTTCAGACTGTGAGAGAAGTGCATTGTTTTTTTTCTGAAAGCACTCTGAGGCAAGTAGAAACCTGTTGTCTTTTTATGGGCTTTGGAGCAATGGAAATTTCATTTAAATCTTAAAGTTTAACTAGTCTTTATGATTCAAAACGATGTAACTGTTTAAAATGTGCCCATTTTGCAACTTGTTTTACTCCATTATCACCAAAAATTAGTTCTGTTTTTCTGTGAGCCACAAATTGAGAATATTTTTCAACAGATGAACATAATGTTTATTATCTTCAGTTAACCAAAGTTTGAAATCAATGGACTTCTGTTGAATAGAACCCAAATTTATTTCTTTGTTTTTATTCACCAAAACATTGGGATACACAACATAAATTATGCAACCTTTGAAAAAGAATAAAAATCCAACAACTTAACACAAGCAGCAGTCTAGATACAGTCGGCCATGTTGCAAGTCATCTCATACAAAATAGTCATCATTACAATACAGAAGAGTGCATAATAATAAGCAAAATTACAGCCAGTCTGAATTAACATTTATCTAAAGATGATTGCCATTTGTTTAAAACAATTGCTAAGATCAATTTTGATGATTCCGTAATTCTGTGCTTCCTAACAGTAACTTCAAGAAGTTGGAAATAATGATAATCTGCTTTTTTTCCTGTTGATGAATCAAGTTGGCATCAATTCACACCTGTACAATGTACTGATAATGTTTAACAATATTGATTTAAGTACCAGTGTTTCTTTTACCAAATCCAAAGGTATTTTAATCTTTTGATTATTACAAAACATAATCCAAAAGCAGAAAAGTGAAAAAGACTTGAAAGCCATTTACAGTCATGCATTCCTTAATTATGTTCCAGAATGGCCCTAAGTATATACATGACAAGAGAAGATTATTCTGAAGTGATAAATGTATTTAAGCAAAATACAAAGAAGTGGAGACATGCTGAAAATTACTTTCAAAACATTTTTTCTCTCCTAATTTAATTTTGCATAGGAAAATAATTGATTGTAGGCTCTCTTAAATGGTTAGCTTTTTAATCAACCTTTATCAAAGAGGGTTTTTGATTAATTCAAAAGAAAATCTGAAAACACTGGCAAGTAAAAATGTCAAATATTTCGAAAGTAATCCTTATGTTATCTTTCATTTCATTTTGTAATAAAGAAAAAAAAAAAAAATTAACTGAACAAGGCAGTAGGCCAACTTACATAATACTTAGTGGCTTAAGTGAATACAGAAAGCCATTTTGCCCACAGGAAATGTTGTTATCTATAAATAAAGAGATAAAGGATTTTCAAAGGACGTGATAACCATGCAACTCTTGAAAAAAAGTGTTAGCACAAACAGGATTACCAGTGTAATGTTGGCCAATGGCTGAATCTAAAATCTGGTTGTATGTCAATGTTGTATAATACAACTGGCCATTCCTAATTCATAATGCAAGACTGAAGCACAAACTTCCTAATTCATAATGGTCAACTGTGAGCAACAAACTTGAAGCTTGATGTGTAAAAATTATCACATTTGCACTTTGAAGAAAATTTCCAAAATTAATTGAAGGCAACTGGTCTTGTACATTTAAATTTACAATTCACATTTGGAAAATCTCACCAGTTTTATATCAAGGACTGAACAACAGAACTGGACAGTTCTCCTTAACTGTTGTGTATAATTTGAAATCTTAGATAATTTGATTCATGGTCTGTTTTGGTTGTTTATTGCAGTGGTATTAGATGATGATTATGATGAATCGTTAATGGACAAACCTCCTTGTGCAGTTATCAAGTAAGTAGTTTTTAATTTATTATTTTGAATGTTTTAAGAGTACCAACTAAAAATTTTCAACTTTAGTTAACCTGAAACACTGGAAAATTGTTTGTGAGTTTTGTATTTTAAATAAAGAATTAATTTTTAATCACTTTAGATGGAGTCTCTCGCCCAACTATGCCACAAGGTGAGAATCTTAACTTTAGTATAAAAAAAATGTTATGAGGGTACAAACATTTAATTTCTTGATTAATCCAAATGAAATGTCCTAGAAATATTTACTCAGTAAGTAGAGTTCATCTGCTAAAATTTTCCTTCATAACTTTTAATTTTTTTTTTTTTTTTTTTTTCAAATGTACAATCAAGAAAAGCATTTCCATTCTGCAAAAGAATTTTTCGAGCAAAGTTTACATCTATTTTTAGCTTGACTGTTTTTTTTCAGCAGGTTCTGTTTAAAAATAGGAAAAAATAATGGATAATAATGATTATTAATGAACACTTAAAATCATTTTTGGTGAATAAGTTAAAGAAAATTATAAAATACATTTGAACTATATTTGAAAAAAATAACTACAATGAATGTTGGGCAGTTTTATCACAGATGAAGAGTAAAATTGTGGCAATAGATGGGTTCTACAGAAGGATGCTGAGAATACCATGGATGGGGCATGTAAGTAATGAGGAAACTTTAAAATGGAAATAAAAAGTACACTTGTACTTAGAATCAGAAAGTAACAGTTGAAATTTCTGGGACAATTAATGAGGAAAAATGGCTTGGAGAATTTGACATTCACAAGAAATTGATGGGAAGAGGGGCAGGGATAAACATTGAGTAACCAATATAACAATCTTTGTGTAAATGGATGGCAGAACAGGGAAGCATAGTAAGGAGACAAACATTACTTAAAGGATAGAAAGTTGTGAAGTGACGTGATCATTCATGTCCTGAATGAACATGACACATAAAAAATTTCTCTTTTAATTATTTGAATTAGTGCAAAAGCATTAGACTGAAACGTTTTAATTTAATAAATTATTGTTTTAATAATGTATTCATTTTTGTTAAGATTTAAAATGTTTGCTAAATATCTAGTGTTTTGTCAATCTAACTTTGATCTGATGATTTAAATTTCACTTACCTATGCTTCTAATGAATTCATGTCATTAGTTTTAAACAAGAACACATATTGTTCATTGTTTGGAATAATAGAATCTATAGTAAGTGCTGCATGAAATTAGGTAAAAAAAAAAATTCAATAAAACTTCCTAAACTAATCTAATGTTAATGAATTCATTAGCTGCCATCATGTGAAACTTTTATATTGTTCATGACACCAATTCTAATATAATCATTTTTATTCTTGTTCTTGTGTTAGGATTGTAGAAACACAACTTGGAAATTAATGATTTTGAGTTTGTACTTTGATTGGAAGGTTAGTTGGAAAGAGAAGAGATTGAACTAGAGATGTGGTATTCTTGATTTCAAATTACCTGGCCACTTTCACCTACAAGGTAAAGTTGCCCAGTAGGATCTAAACAAAAAAAAATCTCTTGTCTGACACTTGCTGCTGACTATTATGGCTATTTGGTCGCCATTAATGTTTTTCATGATTAAAGTCACATAGTCACAACATGATTTAAGTGTCTAAACTATGTGCTTTGCTTTCATCTGACCATGTGTAAAACTGATATATGCTTTGATTATACTACTGTGACCTGTTATCAAACCATGCAATTGAATATATAAGCTTTTCTTCTTTTCACTTGGTTAATACTATATGCAAAATAAATGTTATATGTAGTCTTACTAACAGAAAAATATACTGAGATCTTTATAAGTAAGCAAATGTTAAATTTAAATTGGTTACAAATGATTAATTTACATTGATACTGCTATATTTTTTTAATCTTGTTTAATCTGTTTGGAAATTTCAATAAGTTTGACTTTTTTCAGAACTGATGAGGCTCCAGCTTATGAAGATGCTTCTCCAATCATTTCTAAAGCTTGTAAGTCAATCCACTTTGTTTTCCATAAAATGATTTAAAATCTGACATTGCAGTCATTTCTTGATAAATAATGCAGTCCCATTAGCAAATATTTGAATACAAGAATTCTCCACAAACTAATGGTCTAAGTACATTTGTGTAGAACTTTGAAAAGTCATTACCATTCCAATTTTATTTGGATAATTAAATTCTTTAGTGTTGCTGATGTTGTTACAGTCTTTCAGTTGATGCATTCTACAGCTTCTCTCAAGTATATAATTGGTTAAGAGATTCTATATTGTGTCTCTCTGGCTGTCTTGGATGAAACTATAAGACCCCCCCAACCCCAAAACAAAAAGAAATGCACACACACCTGCCCATTACTTGTGTAAGTTTACTCTGTCATCTGTGTAAGTTTTACTGCTGTTAGCATTTTGTTTCACTCAAAGTTTAGCATTTCTCATGATCATTTAGATAGGGATAATTATCTGACATGTATATTGAGAATGCTATTTTTCTTTTGCAAATGTTTGTAAATCTGCTAAAACTGGTTTCAAATGTATATTCTTTAGTCTCTTTGTAATTATTGTCAGGTTTGATTTTTCACTTCCATTTCCTTTTACAATTCTGCAAGCTTGTTAGTATTGTATGTACTGGTGTATATAGGAATTTTGTTGTGGTTAAAATTTTTTTTTTTTTTTTCTCCCAGATGACTCATCCCCAAATATCAACACCAACAAGGGGTTTGATTATCCTTCTGCAAGTTCCTGTGACAGATACACCATCATTGAGGAATTCAATGACCAATTCCATGATACTGTAAGTACATCATTTTTTTTTCTTCCTTCTGTTACTTCAAAGAACAATGTTTTTAAGCAATTCTAAGACATTCCAAATAGAGGAAATATCTGGGTTTTGTTTTTTTTATTTATTTTTTACTGGCCTTAGTTCTGTTTTGAAGTTTTGTCTGCTACAAGAGCAAATGAGATGTTTGGGAACAAAGAGTGTGTTGTGCCCACACCTGCAGTGAAAAGGGTTTATTATATTTGTACATTAGTATTTGAAGTCTTGCTTTAGTTTATCTAGAAGACTGAGTACTTGCCAGTGGGAATCTCATCTTAAAAACACTTGGCTACTTATGTGAATAGACAGCTTTTCTACATTTCTGTCTTGTTTATAAATAGGTTTATATACTGTAGTTTTATTCAGCTCTTCACAAATCTACTTTTAAATTTATAATCTTTGAAACACAGGTTCTCATGTAACCCCCAATGTTAAGCAATGTTGAACCTGGTCAGCACATAAAGTTTGGATGTTCATGTGGTGTAATGGATAATGGCTTGGAAATGTTAATTGGAGAGCTGAGTTCAATTCCCATTGGGTTTGTTGCATTAACTTGCATGTGAATACCCTTGGGAAAGGTATGAATCCACCCTCTCTCTCTCCACATCTATAGGTTAACTTGTATCACTAAACTATTATTATCCCCCTCCCCGCCTCAATTCTTACAATCTAAAAGTATTTTCTGGCTTTAAATAACGTGCAAAGGCTTAAGTCATTCAAAACAATCGATTTATAATCTACTTGATGGTCATTAAGTGCTATTATCTTGCTTATCACCTTTTGTGAGGTCTTTCTGATCTTTTGGTAACATCTCAAAATTTTATATCAGTATGACATTTTCTTTGATGAATTTGTTTTTATTATATGATTTTGTATCCCCACAAAAAAACAAAAAGCAACAGCATCATTTTGTATGGAGTAATGGTTACTGAGGCTCATCTGGTTCACCATTACTACTGAGTAGTAAACTGTTAATCCTCACTGGGTACCACAGAGAAAATTTGACATTAAATGACCCAACAAAAGGTTGATATGTTGTAAAATCAACTGAACATCTGAGTATTTTGAGAGGATGCTGAAAAGTTCTCGGCCTTGTACACTTATGAAATTGAGTATTTCAGTGACCAAATATATTTAGGAAGTGGGCCATGCTGAGAATTTTTCAGCACTTCTGTTTCTTGTCATTATGAAAAATATGAAAATAAAGCACACTCTCCAAATAAAAAAAAAAAATAAAAAAAATGCAGAGAATATATTTGTCCTTTTTCAAATGCCACAAATGCTTATTTTGGGCATGGGTGAAGCAATAGTTGTTTTGGGTACCAAAAATAACTTTTTCACTCCTTCTTACCTCCCCTGCTTTATTTACTTATTTATTAGGCTATCATAAAAAAAGGATATTTAGGTAGATGAGTTTGGTGTGTGTGTGTGTGTGGGGGGGCTTCAGACAGTCATGTGTGTAATTTTATTTTATCTTAATTCTTTTAAATTTGATACCAAAAATGTATATTTTCTTTTCTTTTCTCTGTACACGTTACTTATTTTTACTAATTTTTCCAGATAGCACTTTTCCAAGAACAGACGATGATAGGATTTCATTTAGTATCTGTTGGAGAAGGAAGGCATGGAAAAATCTGTTGGATAGCAGTAAGTATTTTGTTTATCCAAGTTCACAATCTTTTATGCAAAATTGTTGGAACTAGACACTTTTTAGAATTTGGGGCAAATATATATCCAGACTTGTATCCCAATCTATTTTAAAGATTGTTCTTGGGTTTTGTGGCCTGTAGGGATATCAGTGTAATGTAAGATTTAGCTTTGTAGATGCAACTGACACAAATGCGATTGACTTGCATCAGGCAATGTTAACTGTCAAGTCATTTGAACTTGTTAATAATAATTTTTTTAACTATATTTCACTTTGTGATTTAATAAGTCGAAATGTTCCTATAAATAAAATCCCACAAATTGGTAAAATCTTTTTTTTTTTTTTTTTTTTTTTTTTTTTTACTCCTGATGGAATGGTAATTTGTGAGATAGCTGGCTTCCTTGTTTGCAGATTCATAAATAGTCAAGAAAAGGTTGATATGTGTTGTATCCTTAAGGTTACAAACAGACAAAGGTGATACTCAAGTGAAAGGAACAGCAACACTGGCATAGATGAAAGAGTGGTTTATTGTAAAAGAGAATACACTACTGAAAGACAGGGAATTGGTTAGCAAGCTAGTAATTCCCGAAGCCAGTCCCAGGTATATCCTGTGCTCACTATATATATATCTACCAATATAGTCAGTCCACATATGCGATAGAGAGTTTGGGACATTTCATTACAACAATATGTTTGAAATGCTTCAGTGAATTGAATTTTATAGTTTTTATTTAGGTATAGGTATCCTTTGAAAGACCAGAGGATAACCTCTATTAATCATTTTTGGCCTTATATAAGACACTTAAATGTAAAAAAGAAGTTTAGCAGTTCATGACTCGTATGTATCATTTTGATATGCCATAAGATTATCATGTTGAACATTTTATCCAAACTACTTTTAAAATGTTAAGAGAAAAAGGGATTCTGAAAAACATGCTTTTGCATTATTAATTAGTAAAATTTTGTTTATAAAAAAAAAAAAAAAAAAATCACTCGTGTAAATGGAATGTTGATTTGTCAACAAGTATGTTTTCCAATTACTTTTATCAAATATATTTCAGCTTTTAACAAAGAAAAAAAACTACTGTGTATTTTGTGAATTATTTTCATGCAAATAATGATTTATAATTTGAAGGGAGCCATGAACACCAAAGAAAAAAATATTCTGCACATTTGCATTTGAAAATGTAATCTCTTAATGATTAATTGCTTAAAATTTCATTTGAAAATACTTATTGATTACAATATAAGGAAATATTTCTTTCTCTTGAGTAAGAAAAAAATTCTTTTTTATTTTCCTTTTTAAAGTATATTACAGGCCTAAGCTTTTCAAAGGATTGTTATCAGTTTTTTGGGTTTTTTTTTCTTCAGATTTCTGTAGATGGACATGTCTATCTCTTTGACTTTCTGGCATTAGGAAAGAAAATTTTCAAGAATGGCTTGCAGGAAATATTGGAAAGTAAAAAAATCACCAAGGTATCTTCTTGCAAATTCTTTTTCGAATTTTTAGTTTATATTTGACACAAAAAAAAATTTGCCTATTTAAGATGTCATAAAAATCTAAAATTTTTAGATTTAATTTAATTAAGTCTAATTTTTTTTCTTTTCTAGATCATCCATGATTGCCGTTTCATCTCTGATCTCCTTTTTCACAAATATTCTGTGAATCTCTCAAATGTTTTTGATACTCAGGTTTGCATTAATTTTCTTTTTTCTTTCATTCTATTTTTCAGACTAATGTCAAATTGACTTTTATATATTTTACAGTGTTGAAAGACTAAAGGTGAAACTGTTAGAGTTTTTTATATTTTATTTACTGAGAATTATTTGTGGTACATTAAGAAATGGATCTGATGTGTAAAGTATTGTTAGTGGCCACTTTTTTTACAAATAAAATTCATCCTCTCTGTGAATAGATGATAGTTCATTGAATTGGATTGTGGCAATGAAGGATTTATGCAGAAAAATCTCACACTAATTTCTCTTTGCCAGTTTTCTATGACAGAAAAAAGAAACAAAAAAAAAATAATGGTTTGCAAACAGAACTTCAGTCTTTTTTTTATGTCTCTATTTTCAAATGTCTTATTAATGGAGATATATATATATGTTTGAAAAACTGGAAACTTTTTTGATAATGTAGTAGGTTTTTTTTCAACAATATTCTTTATTCAGTCAGAAAAAATAAACAAGAATATAAAGAACTTGTGTGTATTGAAAAGTTACTTTTATGAATATGAGGATAAATCATTAAAATCTGGTTTACTCAGTACATATGCTAATACAACTTGTCAGAAATGAAATGTAAGCTGGAAATTGTAATCTCTCATAACATCTTAAACTTTGCCTTACAAACTACTCTAATTATAGTATTCTGCTTTGACTGTGTACTGATATCATGAATATTTTGAAACTAATTGCAATTCTGCATTCATTTTATAAATATTTGTTAGTTTAAATTAGATTCAGAGTTAACAGTTCAGAAAATGGAACAAGTAAACAAAGCATAAACTTTAGTTGTGACTGTTCATCACTTACATATGACTACTTATGGTGAAAGCATAATTCTATCAACATCATCTTCATGGTGATATTCCATTGATAGTCAGAATTGTGAGGCCATATGATTAGATAATCTCCACTATCTATTTAAGCAATTGGTTGCTTCTGCCAGTCATCACACATTGTGCATATTTTATCAAGTATGTTGTTTGAACACTAAAACATTATGTAATCTAAAATGGACATTGTGGCCTACTGTTGCTGCTGGGTGTTGATCACAATGTCCATTTTATATTTACATACGCACTATCCCTGATAATGAGCACTTTTCCCCTGTAAATATAGTATACCTCAAAACTATATTTTTATCACACACACACACACACACATATATATATATATATATATATAATAAAATTATTGGTAATCCACATGTAATTTCCAAGAGGATATAGATCCGTTGAGAGCTCTGTCAAAAGATAAAGTAAAAATTATTATATAATGACAAACACTTAAAAAAACTTTTTAAAAAAAATGGGTATTTTATTAATTGGACAGATCTTTATCACTTTAAACGTTATTTTTAGTGGATATTAGTATTTGAGTAGGTGCTCCATTTATTTATTAAACAGTATATTTATTTATTTTTGTCTACCAGCCTGAATGTTTGAGAAATCTTAAAGAAAAATTAGCACTCTCCATCAACTTAGAGCGTTGCTACTGTTAAGTCTTAATCAACTTCAAATCTTTCTAGAGAGTGCAAATTTTTCAAATATTCAGGGTGGTAGAGAAAAATAAATATACTGTTTAATAAATAAATGGAATGTCTACTCAAATATGAGTATCCACTAAAAATAACTTTTAAAGTCATTTTATATATATATATATATATATATATATAGTGTAGCATACTGACTGAACAATCACTACTCCTTGTGTCTCTATTCTTGTTAGGTTTGGTGTGGGAAAGAACTGTTGCATGCTCACAAGGAAATGAAAGGTGAATATAACTGCTACAGCAAGAAATGAAGATTCGAACAATGTTTCCAATATTTTTTGTGATTTGTGTTGTTAGGTGACTGTTGGGTCTACTTTTGCCATGTCAGTCGAGCAGATCAACTTTTTCCCTTCAACTCTTGAAACTACCAACTCTTTGCTCATCTTAAAATCATGATGTGCTGTTGGCAACTCAATTGATTAGTATTGAAACTACCCCAAAAACTGTCTTTATCAATGGGTGATTCAGAACTCCCCTTAACTCCCCTTAATTCCAATTAATGACTTTTAATGTAAACCTGTGACCAAAGTCTTTAACATTCAGTTTGTCATTTGTTCCCAAAAATTTTTATCTATTATTTTATTTTTTTGGTGGAATGGGTGGCTGCTTTTAACATGCCACCTTTCAAGCCATGTTCTGGTTATAAAGCATGAAGCAGAGATAAAATCATGCACCACCCACTTCTAAGTGATCATCCCAACTGTAGTATCATAGTAAATGAAACGATGCTCAGTGGGTAGAAAAAAAAAACATGGCTAAAAGTTTAATGCAACAAGCAATCCAATGTATTATTTACAAAAAACATTTCCATACATATGTTAGAGCTATATACATATTACATATGTTATGCATAATTATGACATTTAGGTAAAGGCAAGGCTAAATGACTAGATATCAATAAGGAGACAAATAACATATAAAAGTATTAATTACTGCAATGGAATTTTGATTTTAATTTTGTATTCTTATAAAAGATTCTGTTTTGTGGCTTAAAGTTCAGGGAACATAGGTTCTGCAGGGCACAACATATATTTACCAAACTTTGCTATGTTGATCTATATAATTTCAGATATATCTGTAAAAATTAAATGAAAACTGTGAAATTCATAACCTCTTGTTATTTAAATAATATATAAATTTAACCATACTAAAATAATTTAAATATTAATTACATAAAAAAGAATTCAATATCATTTACTCACTTTGTTTATTAGACATAAATTATGTCACTCACCATCTTCTGTAATTTATCTAGACTTTTTAGTTATCCTAGTGAATATTTACAAGCGTCTCTTAAATTTAAAAAAATTTTGAGAAACTTAAATCAGAGGACATGTCCGCTAAGATAAGTTTTCCTTTTGTCTTCTCTGTATGTATATATATATATATATATATATATATTATAAGAGATTATAATAAGAATATAATAATATTTTGCTCTACTTTGTATTGACCACTTTTTTAAAAGTAAATGCTACGAACTGGATTTTTACTCCATTTGTTCTTTCTCTCATTTGGAGAGATATATATATATATATATATATATATATATATATATATATATATATATGTATATATACACACACACAGTCCAAGACGAATTTAGATTACTACCATGCACAAAACAATCCTTACACATAAGAAAACAATTAATTCCTTTAAATAATATATGAAAATAACCCAAAATGAGTGTAGCAAAAATATGAAAATAAAGTATAATATATATATAATATATATATATATATATATATATATATATATATAAATAAATCCACATTATCACCAAAAACGTTTGTGGCTTCTGTTTAAAATAAATAAATACACACACATACATTTATTTTTTTTTTTTTTTTATTGATTTATGTTTTAACTTTCCAGTTTTATGTTAATGGTTTTGTGATTTACCTTTTTAGGTAGCTGATACTTTTGTCCATCGTGCATGGTATGGTGTTGGTCAGAAGAACGTCTGGCCAAAATTTGTTCAGCCATTATCCGTCTGTCTATTTGGACACTTGAATTTAAAACCTGAAGAAATTGCTGGTCTCAATGCATGTGAAGGAAGAAGCAAGGTATTTATCTAGTTTTTCTATTACAGAATTATTTTTAAAACACTAAAATAAATTTAGCTGACCAATGAATAAGTTGAAATTTTCGTTTTTCATAAACCTTGATTGATTTGTGATGTAACCAAGTATCACCTGTTAAAAGGGAGGAAATTCAGGTATTGATGGCTTTTTTTTTTTTTTTTTTTTTTTTTTTTTTTTTGTATAATCATGATCGAAGGACGATAATATGAATGAAAATTATAAACAATGTTGAAAGTGGCGCCCGATATCATCAATGCAGGCTTGGATCCTTATTTTGTTTCTGGAAACTGCTTTAAGTTGCTTTCAGTTCTTGTACTGCCATTATCTTGTATAGGAAGAGTTGTAATTTTTGCCTGACGGTCTTATGAGCAATTCCAAGATCAATATCTTGCTGCTGTGCTAACTTTCATAATGATTTTCTTGGATTCTGCTGCATACTGTCAGAAACAGTTTCTTCGCCAATAGCTTTACTGGCCTTCCACAACATTTGGCATCATCCACTGACCCTATTTCCCAAAATTTATCAGTAGGGTTGCAAACTGCATTGTGATGTGAAACGGGTGTATCTGAAAATTTATCAGGAAATTTGTTATGCAATATCTGTATCTGCCACCTTCTCAAAATATGCGTTTGATGAGAAATACACATTCTTCAGTTAAAACCATATTGGTGTGAAATCTGAAATAGCAAAAATAGAAAAGTGTGCACTAACTTTCCAAACAAACCATATAGAAAGAACTTAAAAATGTCACAACTTTATAAAGCATTTAGAATTTTTTTTTTTTTTTTTTTTTTTTTTTAAGATTTCATAAATTGATGAGTCACATAGTTTTACATGGGATTATAGTTTTTCCAATCTGAATTGAGCAATGCTTTTATTTACACAGATTGATCAAGAATTGTGGCCACTGCGACCATTGAGTGTTTCTTTGGCAGAAACATTGCTGTGTTGTGTTAAATACTTGCATGAATTACGGCATCTACTCATAGAGAAGATGATGGTTGAATACATGGCTGGAGTAGACATTTATCTCAGCTCTGTAAGAAATATTCCCGATTCCGAAGTCTCTTGGTATGCAGTAAGTATATTCTTAGATTAGTAAAAATTCACCTTCATATAAGTCTTTAAAAATGCGTATTTGTGAAATATACTTTTATTTTTTCTTTTTTTTTTTTTTTTTTTTTTTTTTAACAGCAGACATAGTGAATCCTTCAAGTTGATAGACAAATAATATGCTACTATACATTGATTTATTTGGATTAGTGTCCTCATCTTGGGAGTTACAGTAACATCTCAGCTATTTTACCTTCTTACTTTCTTCAGGTGTCTGTAGTATTCAGTAATTTTTTGTGAATTTTGAACACGGTCCTTTATTTAATCCCTGGAGGTAGCTAGCTCTTGTTTTACTGTCTATGATAGATACATCTTATGTCAGTTAATTCTTTTTTGTGATGCTGCTACTGCTTTTTTTTTTTTTTTTTTTTTTTTTTTTTTTTTCCTCCAATGTCTGATTAAGGGATTCATGACCACCATGTAAGAGATTTTGATTTACAAAAGATGTTGGGTTATGGTTTCCAAATTTCACCACCTGATTACTGTCTATAAGCTGAGATGGCATAGGGTATAAAATGCAAATAGTTTTGTGTGGGTTTTATTATTTTTATCATAATGATAAGTCTTCATTTTGGAAATTGAGATAGAAATTTATCTGTATGTAGGTAATTCTATAATGAATACATGTGTGGATGGCATAATGATTGGATTTACTTCACTAAATCCACTGGATTTATAATTATTTAAACACAAATTTACTCAGGAGTTATTTACCAATTGTTATTGAGAAAGGAATTAACCTGCATGTATTTTTTCTCAGTTAACAGCCACATATTCTGTCATCCTTTACTGTTGTATCATTAAAATACTACAAGATAGAGAAAGAAGTTGCTCAGACATTTATGGAAAGTAAAAAGGTTTAAAATAAATGCTGGCAAGCCAACAGTTCAAAGTAACTGTAGGCAAACTTATGTGGGAAATGTTCCAAAATCAAGAAGTGTTATTGTTTGATAAACATAAATCTGCAATTTGTAGATATGGGTAGTGGGATACAATATTAGAGCAATAATTACATAATAACTATGATTTTATTATGATGAAAGGATTTTATCCCAAGTATGAAGTTATGATCTGCTATGTTTTTTCTTTTTGTAACGATGAGATATACACTCAAACAAACCAAGTTTAGCTCATAATGATTTGTTAAAGAACCAATATTTTATCAAATAAAATGCAACTTCTCATTCGTTTTATATAATATTGCTGTCTGTTGGATTTTAAATCAGCACACTTAGAGTAGATCTGTTTTCTTTATTAGCTTGTATATCATATTCTGCTACTATTGCTTTTGCAATGATTGGTGATATGTAAAGTCTTGGTCTTTGGTTTTTGTTGAGAATTGTTAGATTAGTGCACTCAATGTACCTTCTTCTTAGTAAATGCTTTCCTCTCCTGATTAGGCTGGCATTTATGAAGTTAAAATTGTGGTCAGATGCATTATGGTGAACTAATGGTAAATACTGCTTAAATGATTATTAAAAAAAAAATTTATATATATATGAACAAAAATGGAAAACTTAATTTCCTTATACTGGAACAAAATCCTCAAAAACACTTGAACTTTGAAAACTAGAATGCCGCATAAGCAGTAAAAACGAACAGCTGAAATGTTTTGAATTTACAGAAACACACACACACACACACATATCTATATATATATATATATATATATATATATATATATATATATATATATATATATACACACATACTCACTGACAACTTAACCCCCTGAAAATGGTCTCAGATGACATTGAACATACTTGAGAAAATAAAACTTTTTAAAAGAAAGTTTTGGTATTTTTCTTAATCAATTTTCTAATGCTACCAAGAAATTAATCTGTAAACTTGAAAGGATCACAACAAAAACTAATTGACATATGTCTAAATTATTTAACCAAAGCTGTCTGAATGAAAATATGCTGCCTAAATATGCACAATCCTACTAATATAATTTTTTTCTTTTTAGATTTAATTAAACAAAATAGTTAAGTGTTAGTGATGTGCTGAGTTTATTTTAAATATAAACTTATATTGTCTAAATATTTTTATTTTTAAAGTAATCATTAACTAAAAATATTGATAAATAGTCAAGTTAAATGAATCTTTCTAAAGCTTAGATTAATATCTTGATGTTACCCAGAATGTAATGATATTGCATTACTCATATGGATTTTAGAAGGCTCACTGGGTGCCCCATACTTTCAGCCTTTTGCCACAGCAAAGCTATGCTTAGAAAACTACTATATGGATGTTAGGGGGGTGAGTAAGAGTAACCCTCATTATATTTAGGTAGGAAATTATTAATTTTGGTAACTAATTTATTTTTATTTTTTTTTTTTATTTTATTTTATTTATTTATTTTTGTTTTTCAGACGAAATCTGAATTTCTGCCGAAGACTTTTTATAACATGAACAGATTCACACAGGTTATTAAGGACAAGTTCAAGAACCGCGAAAGGGACTCTTGTTCAGAGTTTTCTCCCTTAGAAAATTACATGGAAAGAAAAAGTAAGAACATTTCTACAATATTCTCTGCAGCAACTTAGGTTCAAACACTTGACACAAGTTTATTTTTTTGACATTATCCTGGAGACGAGAAGCTGATTTAAAAAAAAAAGGATAAAAAAAAATTTTTTTTGTTATTTTCAAATATTGGTTGTAATTTTGTTTCTGAGCAACATAAGATTTGTGGAAATTTTTTTTCTTTTTGTATATCTTTTGTAAGTCTGATAAAATAACATCAATATATAGAAGGGATTTAATTTGCTACAAATGTATAAGATGAACTAGAAAGAAAATTTAATTTGATAGAATTTATTTTTAGATATGTTCTAATTTGCTTACATATTTTGTAATAATCATTTTATAAGCCTGTTTTACCCAATGCAATGCATCATTCTATGATAATTTTAGAAATAAAATTTTCAAATTGGCAAATAAAAATTTGATTGTTTGTATAAAGTACATATTCTTAGAATTTGTTGCATTATTTAAACATTGAAAATTTCTATTTTATTTTGATTTTAGCTGGTCAACAAATGACAGTTTCAAGTAAAATGCACAAAAACTCCAAATCTGTTTCCTCTTATGATCCATCCTCTGTTACAAATCCAGAAAACATTGGTAAATATTTTTTGCATTTGGACATCATCAAAAATTTGAAACAAAATATATGTGATTTCTTATAACTGTCTCTGCCTGAAGGTGCCCAATTATCTTCTAAATTCATCTTTGTTATAGTCTTAATAGCAGTAGATACATAGCATATTTATGCACACAGTGGTTGTAAAGAAAAGACTGTCAACTTATAGTAGCAACAAACGTCTGCAATAGGTTTCTTCTGTCTCTTGCCAAATCACAGTTCAAACGATAGCTCGTCGTAACAGTCCAACAAGTAGCATAGAAATGACAAAATGGGGTCACACGTCCAACCTTCACTTCTCGCCAGCAAAAACATGCGTTCGCCTCCCAAGCTCAGAAAATCTCCTGCCTTTATAAGCAAAGAACAATGGCTTTTGTTTACCGAGAGATCTTTCTGATTGGTCATGCCATTCAGGGGAGGGAAGGACATTAGCATAGATTTTAATCCTTAAAGTAGATTTATTTTTTTTTATTTTTTTTTGCTGACTACTTTTTGGTAATTTTTCTTCAGTAGATTGCACACAAAACACAAACTCTTTTTCGAGGTAGCTGCTTATTTCTTTCACTACACTTCTCCCTGTCACATAAGTGACACTCAGGGGCAGGCCTCTTTATTCTTGAGCTTCTCCGGAGCAAAGCGACTGTTGGAGGGGATTGTGTGGTATGTTCTGAAGACTCATCTTCTGAGGATTCTTCTGATCTGACAACCTCATGCACAGTCTTCGCCATCTAAAGGGGGTGCTACCCTACCTTCTTTCACTTCCTGAGCACTCACCACTAGTGTCACTTGTTGAAGTATCTGAACCTACATGGCGACGCAAGTCTTTTACGTGTCTTGGTATTCTATCAATCAGCACAGAGCGCGAGTTACTTATTCCAGTGACATGCCCCACACGGTACCAAGTTGTACACCGGCTATGTGGGGCTTTTACCCACACACGATTGCCCAGTTCATACGGCGCTCGTTCTTTTATTCGTTCAGTTGAACATGTCACGTTGGTACCTCTTAGCCGGACTTTGTACCAGTAAATCATGTTGGCTGGCGCAGTTGAGGGTGATTCATTGTCTTTAGGGGTAACGTTGTGCCAATACACTGCTTCCATTATGGAACACTGCTTCCTGACATTGATTCTCTTGACGCTCCGATGACATCACTCGATTATGCCATTACCTGATGGGACATATGCGCAGCAAAATCTGAGGTGGTCTCCCCATGAATCAAAAAATTCTTTAAATAGTCCACTGTGGAATGCAGTGTCATTGTCAGTGAGGAGTTCCGTTGGCGGTCCACCTTCAAAGAACAACGCCTGCAAGTGGTCAATCACGCTTGTGGAATCCTGTTGACGCAGACATCGCCAAATAGTGAACCGGGTTGGGCCACAGTCAATCAGGGTTAGATAGTGAGTTCCATTGATGTCCAATCCAACACGGTGCCACACTTTGCTGACACTTGGTTGTCCTTTTGGCCATTGCACAGGTGCTGGGTCAATGGACTGACACTCCTTGCATTCTCTGACCACTGCTCTGACAGCAGCTTTGGATATGGAGGGATCAATCTGCCTCATGACATATAGGGTCTGTTTTATATCGAGATGTCTGCTTTGGCAATGCACAGATTTTAGTAAATCTGAGTTACAGTTGCTCGATGATGTTCCACAAACATGTCCTACCAGCTCTATCTCTTAACAGCATCAAGCCATCTCTGGGGTACCCTTGTTGAAGTGTCGGCCTTGTTCCGATTTGATCTAACCAGCTGTATATCCACTGATAAGTTGTATTCACTTACCAACTTTCCTAGTGTGTCTAGCTACCTTCGAATAAGCATTTCGCTCGCAGCCTTTGTATGTATCCTGGCCTTCCCTATCTACTATCCACTTGTGCACGCATGCGGAATCCGGTTACTCCTTTGATAACGGCGTCCAATTCCGACAGGTTGATATGTTGTGTATCCTTCTCAGGACGCAACCAACACGTGTCTTCCATGACAGTTCCATCTATTTCAAGAGAAAATCCTGTTGCAAGGGAGCTTGTGTCGACCCAGATGTCAAATTCAGATCCGTCAACACACCATTTACCACGTACGGGGTCGTCTTGACACACCCTGGTAATGACTTCCACTATCATGTCTCTAAGGGGAGCATCATTTGTTTTGTCATCCCAGCTGAAAGTGACAGCAGTCACCCTACATTTGATAAATGCAGCTGCAATGAAGATCCAACCGCCCACAGGAAAATGTCACACTAGCTTTCCACATAACGAGACTGTCATGTCATGTGTCTGGGAATGTTTGGGAGCTCGATTCCACGTTTCCAGTAAAGTATGTTGTGCTCCCCCCAGACCTGCAAGCTGAGCACACAAGCACTGTCCTCCAGTCGTTCTGGGTTCTTACATTCGAGCCCAAAGTTAGCAAGATGCTTTCTCACCTGTGCAGCGGGCACTAAGGTTTCGTTGATGTAGATGTCATCGATGTAAGCTGACGTTGCTTGACGAATTGTCTCATCCTTGGATAGCACAGCATCCACGATGGCTTTCATGATGGCCGGCGCCACATTGAGGCCGAATCCCATTCGTGTTAGGCAGTATCTCCTCCCATTAAGGATCACTGTCTGAAATGGCCACAGTGACCAGTGTATGTGCACCTGCAAGTAGGACTTTCAAGGTCAATCAGAGAGACATTGAACCTCTTCTCCATTCTCTCAATTTTTGTGAACATACGTGTGTCTACATGTTCGTTCAGTTCTCTATAATCTAGTACAGGGCGCACCTTTCCTTTGTTCTTCTGTACCACGGCCATCAACGAGATAAGGCGTCTTGGAGGACCAAGCTCCTCCTCAGGATATGGAGTCAGTCATCCATTGTCCAGCCACACCTGCAATTCGCATTGGTATTCTTCCTTGGCGTATTCAGACACTGAGTACTCGGATGCTCGCTTCTGGAGCTTTTCTGGTGGGTTATTTTACACAGTGCCGTCCTTGTCTACATCCTTTGGTCAAACTCTGTGCTAAAGTCTGGCGCATTGATTCTCAAAGCACCACAGATGGGCAGACCAGAAAACTTGACTTCACCTGCCTCTGTGATGCGTATGCCGCCCAGCTCCTTAATAATGTCATCCCAAGGAGCAGGTCAAAACCTAATAACGTGCTGTCCACAACCAACACACTGACTGTGACAGGATCACCGTTGTTGATACTGAGTTTGATGTTTCCGACACCCCGGCTTCTGAGAGCCTTTCCATCAGCCATTACTCCATCCATCTTGTGTCTGCTCCACTGCTGACAAATCGAACTGTTCTTAATCACAGGAAGCGCCTCTTTCGGTGTGGGGAAGAGACTGGCGCTGATGTCGTGCCCCCTCCCCCCATTCCATTTCCTGGACACTTGTAGGCAATGTGACCTACATTATGACATTGGAAACATTGTAGATCGAGACATGCCTTTCGCACCAACCTGCTGCACATTTCTTTGCATTTATAGCGGCAGTCTTTGGCAAAATGATTCGGCCCAGAGCACCGATAGCAGGTGACATCGCCATGGTGATGGATGGTTGGGGTCGAATTCTCTTTGACTTCAATTGGCTGAACAACTGTGGCCACTGGTTCATCAGCATATTTTTCATCGATCATGATAGCACGGGCTCTGGTCAACAATTGGTTGAACCTCATATCTTCCATTCTGGATGATGCACAGAGTATCTGTTTAACATGACTAGGCAATCCAGACACGAAGGCACAGGTCATCCATTCTTCAGGAAGTGGTACAATCGGTACGACAAGCTTCTTTAATTCCGCCAAATATACGTCTACTGTCCCGCCAGGCCGCAGATGCTGCGCCTGGAATGGGTCATAGGCCACAAACCGGTCAGTTTCAAATGCAGTTAGTATAGCGCGCTTCATTTGTTCAATGTCATTTTTTTGTTATTTGCTCAGCTGCCTACACACAGCAAGGGCACCGCCTTTCAAGCGCAGTGGAAGAATCCATTCAATCTTCGTGATCTTGCATAATTCACATACCAGTTCCAGATTTTTGATCCATTCAACCACAGACTGTCCACTCGTATCACCACTGAATTCGGGGATCAATTTTATATTAAACAGTCTTTCCACCATCTTGCTAGAGATAAAGTAAGTGCCAAAATATCTTGTGGTTGTAAAGAAAAGAAAAGACTGTCAACTTATAGTAGCAACAAAGGTCTGCAATAGATTTCTTCTGTCGCTCGACCACAACACTTGTAGCCAAATCACAGTTCAAACGATAGCCTGTCATAACAGTCCAACAAGCAGCGTAGAAACAACAAAATGGGGTCACACGTCCAACCTTCACTTCTCGCCAACAAAAACGTGCGTTCGCCTCCTGAGCTCAGAAAATCTCCTGCCTTTATAAGCGAAGAACAACGGCTTTTGTTCACTGAGAGATCTTTCTGATTGGTTACGCCATTCAGGGGAGGGAAGAACATTAGCATAGATTCTAGTCCTTAAAGTAGATTTATTTTTTTTGCTGACTACTTTTTGGTAATTTTTCTTCTGCAGATTGCACACAAAACACAAACTCTTTTTCAAGGTAGCCAATTATCTCTTTCACCACACACACACACACACACACATATATATTCTTACATAGTATACTTGTAAAATGTACAATGATCCCTGAGATTATGATGAGTATAGAAGCAAAATATATTGTCTGTCATTGTATTAGTGAATGCAAATATGAATGATAATAAATAATACTTTAGTAAAGTATGCTAATATATCTACAATGGATGGGTATATGCACACATGCACAAAAATATATATTGTGTGTGTTTGATATGATCTTCTTGACCCATAATGTTCCCACCATGATAAAATAACAATTAATGAGTATTTTGTTTCAGTTCAATAGAGTAGTTAATTCTCCTGAATAGACATGGCCTACTTATACACTGCCTCTCAAACATGCATGAAGGTGTCTCAATGTAACCAAGTTTGCTTCTGTTGGACCCTGCCACTATAAAATGGAGAGGTATTTTGGGGTGTGGTTCAATGAAATGTACAAGCCTAAAAATACTTATTTTACTAATCACAAATTTTACTAATTCATATAGTATTAATTTCTCTTGATTATCTATCAGGATGTTTTCAATTTGCTCAATGAAAATGGGTGGAAATTTTTATTTTCTCAGATTTCATATCTTATAAACATTTTTCTTTTTATATAAATTCTAAGAGAATGAAATGTTAATTTACTTGGATTATTTTCTACCATATTTTCTGTATTGCCTCATCATTAAAGTTAGATTTTGGGGGGGAAAACTAAAAGCCCATCAATCATTAAAAGCAATAATTTTTGAGAATGTATAAATATACAGAATATTTGGACATGTGAAATATTCCCTTGTTTTGTGATATAATCAACAATTTGTACTTATTGTGTATATTTTAAAATTTTAACAAAGTTAATTTCATGTAACTATATTCTACTTCTCAGGGTTAACTAAATCCTCAAGCAAGACAAAACAAAAAGCTCTTGTAAAAGAAAACCTTGAGGAATGTATAACTTCAAATGATGAAATAATCACAGGTGAGTCAATTGTATTTAAATCATGTATACTCATTACAAAATCTGTAATTTCATGGGAAATTATTTTAATTATTAGGTTGGTGCAAAAATAATGTCGTTTTCTCACATATGTTACTATGTGAGAAAACGACATTATTTTTGCACCAACCTAATATTTTAGGTTACAGCCAGCCATTAGACCATACTTAATACTAGATGGATGGTAACAAATTTATTTCCTAAACTCTTTTCACATTTAATAAATTAAGACATGTTCTGTTCATAAATTGTTGCCACTAAATGAGATTTTATTTTCATAGAACAATTTCCATAATTTTTTTTTTTTTTTTTTTTTTTTCAATGGTTGATTAAATTAGCAATCATTGCTACTCTTAAAATTTTTCTTGTCAAATAGGACTATGCCCAGGTTTGGCTTACAGTCATATCATTTTGAAGCACTGGTTTCTTTTTTGATCATCAAAGTTAAGCAACATTGAGCCTGGTCAATACCTAGATGGATGACCATTTGGAAATACCAAGTGCTGTAAGCTTGGATGTATGGGTGGTGTAATGGATAACTGCTTGGAATTGGAAATCAGAGAGCTGTGTTCCAATTCCAGTCTGGTTTGTTATATTCACTTATACTTTTGGGAAAGGCATGCAGCCACCTTTTCTCCCCCAGCCATGGGTTAATTAGTAAGACTTGTATCATTAAATCATTATCTACTGAAAAAAAAATTCTTAAAAATTTGAGTTGTAGAAAATGAATGAATGAATCAAAACCTGAAATGCTTTGTTTTATTATAAAATATGTACTCTATATGGAGATAGACTTTTAAAAAAAAAATTGATGTATTTTTCCTTTTAGGTGTTCCCAGCTTGCCTACACCAACTTGTGAAAATAAGTCTGATCTTGAGACCAATCCTATCAATAATGAAGAAGATATCTTGATTCAAGCAGCAAGGAAGATGATAGCCAGTGACATTCCTTCAGATTTAATGGGTCTCTTGAAGACACCAGCAAAAACCTCTCCTGTTATGTTTGAATCTAATCCAATGACTTTGTATAATTCAGACACAATCCTACAGAATAATTCTTCTAGATCTTTGGATGAGGCTGGTGTTGAGTGGTCAAGATACAGGAAAGAGAATCTCAGCCGAAACAAACTTAGTTTATTGCCAGCTGGTTACAGTTTGGTGCAAAAACCAAAAAAAAACAAGTCAAAACAATTAAATTCTTTTCAGAATGACAATAACCAGTTTCCTGTTGAGAAGTATCAGCCCAAGTCATGCCAGCAGCTTAACAACGAGAACAAAAATCCAGTTGAAAATGATTCTTTCCCAGGTATTCAAGAAAGCAATAATCCAGATAATCAAATTACGGACACATTTTTTGAGATTCCAGACTCTCACTCCTTTCCTCGGGATTACAAAGATTACAGTGTATTAGGTCAGATACAGACATATTCTGTTTCTCGACAACCATTTCAATATACAGCCATTAACAATACCTCTTACAGTCATAATGACACTTATAACAACAGCATGAACTCTCCTTCACACAGTCCACCGCACCCAAAATCTCAGGTTTCAGGTTCACTAAAATCTACTCATTCCACAAAAATATCTTCACAAGAACTGTCTTTACCCAGAGAAAAATCCAACTCACCTGATAGTTCAGAAGTTCAAACAGAATCTGGAATTAAAAAAGAAAATGGTGCAAACAGAAATTATTGGGTGAATGGCAATGGTGTTGTGGGAAGTGGTAGCATGACTCATATAGAGCGATTGATGGCTGTTTGGAGAAATAATTGCAAATGAAGGGCTCTGTCTTTTAAGGAAGTAAATTTGATTTTTATTCATTAAAAATGGCATTGGGAGATTTTCATCTATATTTTCCTTGATAATAATGTTTTGTGTGTGTGTGTGCATCTTTAATGTATATTACACATAACTTTTTTTTTTTTTTGTCTAGTTCATGCATTGACTAATTTTTTTAAGTGTGGAAGGATATAATTGTTTGATTTATTAGTGGAAATATAAGTTTAAGCTGTATTTTGCTACTTTGTAGCCATAAATTATCATTATTACATTTTTTTAATACATACACACACATATACATGGAATTTTTTTGGTGCTTTTACCTTTTTTAAAAATAAGGTTACACATTCTTATTGTTTAAAACATTGAAAATAAATAATTTCTAAATACTGTGTTTTTTTTTTTTTTTGTTTGTTGATATTTTTTTTTTTCTCTTTGAATTTTTGGATAAATATTTCCAACTAAAAACTTTGCTTATAGCAGATATAATTTTTTTTTTTTTTTTTGTTGGCATCATGATTACTTGTTTTGTAACAAGTTCTGTTTCTTATCTTTTGAAGTTATTTTAAATTGGAAGCAGTTAACTGTATTTTTTGTCAGATGTGATAAATGCCAAGTTTATGTTCAGTGGTGGTTTCATTTTTAGAAAATATATTTAAAGAATTGCAGATAATTTAACTGATTTGGTTTAATTTTATTAGTGATGAAGTCAAATGGGGAAACTTGGAAAAAAATTTTTTTAATCACTTTACTCCAAGCAAGGCTATAATGACATTAAGACACATGGCCTACTGGGAGTGAAAGCGAATGAGAAGACTTTAGTAGAAGAAACCAGAAACCCAATCCTAAACAAGGATAAATTTCTACACTTGTTCAGAGGACTGGGGAGGAGTGTAAACTGGTCAATAGGTGAACCTGTCTCCTGCTCTATTAATAGAAAGAAAACCACAATTACAAGTTGAATAGTTTACATTTGTAATTGAGCAAATTTAGTAACTGATGGATTGGAAAAGTCCTGCAAATACCAGCATTTTTTAAAAAAATTTTGTTCATGGAGTACAAAGTTCACAAGTCGGTAAAGATTAAGTGTTACTGAATGAGGTAGTATAAACATAAGATGGCAAGAAGTGCAGATTTGTTTAATATGTAGGAAAGATAATGGTTGATCTTTGACTTGAAGAAGTTAAGATTGTAGCAATGAAGAAGCACCCTCTCGGGAGTCTGTTCCAAATAGTAGCATGAGGATGATTCATGCCATGGTAAATTTTTGACATTCCATCTGGGGAAAACAAGTGGAAAATAATTCATCACCCACAAACCACGTAGACACTTTTGAACTCTGTCAAGGCTGTAAAGTGACAATTGGGCAACTCGAGACCTTGTATGGCAGCAATACTCCATTTTTGTTCTTATTGTAAAGAGAGCATGGCAGGAGGAGTCAGATACATGGAATTGACTATTTTAACAGCATGGATTGTATATATGAGTTCCACTTGAGACCTGTAGTGAACATAAGTTCCAATAAATGTTTAAAGCAAAGAGCCTCGTTGAGAGTATAACTGTTCATCATGACAAGTGAAAATTCAGGGTCTACTTAGTTTGGTAGTTATTGAATGTTACAAGCCAGTTTTTCCCATTGAGCTTTAAGAGCTCGCTTAGAGGAGAGGTAAATTGTCAAACTCTGGTAATAGATTTTTTTTTTTTTTTTTTTTTTTTTTAGGTGTATTCATACACTCTACTAGGTACATATTTACTAATGATATGAGAATGTTCCTGGGAAGATCATTAATATAAAGCAGAAAGAGGGTAGGACTAAGAAAAGTCTTGGAGAACGCCTGTATTGATCTCATAGGCCCCAGAAGACTGGACATTAGCAACAACCTTCATAGACCTTACCTGATAGGAAGGACTTCATAATTGGAAAAAAAACTCATCCAGAGATTCCGTAGCTGGAGACTTTGTGTCGCATTTCCCTATATCACACCTTGTCAACGGCCTTTGAGATATCTAAAGAAATTGTTCTCGCGATTAATTTATTATCGAGTGCTTCACTAATTATGTGTAATGATAGGGGATCAGCAGTGAATCTAGAGGACCGAAATCTATAGTGTTTGTCACTTAAGAGGTGTTTTTTTGTTGAGGTGATAATCCTTTTGTTGATCATAGAATTGGCTGATGAGTCAATATTAAGACTGGAGTGAGTGCTAACCTGCATTCCTGAAGACGACATATAGCTGATATTTGGATAATGCTGTTTCGGCAGCGGTTAAACAATTTTATTAAGGTTCTTAAGAAATTTGCTATGATGTGAAAGGGTATATAGGTGTTGTCCTCTAACGTGGAGTTAGAGGCAAAGAACTTAGGCTTATCTGAAGGGGAGGATGAAATAACCTCGGGGTCATTTATATTAGTCGTCGGCATTGACGGTTCTGTCTCTATTAAGAATTTTGATCTAGATTTTCCAGAACTTGTGGGGACCAAATCTTTTTCAACTTTGGCTTATATTGACTGTGCAAGGATGCTGAGGATACCATGAACTAAACATATGAGCAACAACGAAATTTTAGAGAAACTTGTGTAAACAAAAAGGAAACTTATACTTAATATCAGGAAGAGACTGTTGAAATTTCTTGGGAACGTAATGAGGAAAGGAAGCTTGTAAAATCTGATACAGGACAGATTGAAGGCAAGAGGTACAGAAGAAAACAACGCATAACTTACCGAGTGAACTTCAATAAATGGTATGGCTGAACAAGGTTTAGGAGTGATAACAAAAAGACAATTTATTAATCGCTACGAAGGACGGGAGAGCCATGAACGCCTACATTCGGAAGAAACGGCACATAGAAGAAGCATAACTGATGTTTGCATTTTTCCGTAACTCTTGCAATGATTGCGTGCAGTTAGGGATGCGGCAAGGGTCTGATTAGATTGTTCCCTGTGATAGAGAGATAGTAGTTTTAGTTACGGTTGTCTATGATTGCAGCAGATTTGTTATTTGTGTGTGTGGGTGGGGGGTAAACTTTCCATGCCAGAAAAAATAATTCTTCAGGTGTCTGTTGGCATAGAAATTGTGTGTTCAGTTGGGTTGGGTAGAACAGACTCAGGGGAAATAGGACGAGCAATAAGTGAGTAGTGCTTTGAATAAAAAAAAAGACGAGATATCCTTAAACATAGACAGTGAAAGAAGAACACTCTATCCCCTGTAGATTAGAGTTCAATTCGAAATTCTCAAAGGTTATCCGGATCGACAGACACTTGGAGAAGGCCCAAATGTTGTGATAGTAACAACAAAGATGAAGACATTAGTCCGAGTATAAATAATGTACATCTATATCTATAATTCTCAAAATGTGTATGTATGTGTGTGTGATCGGATGTTGTTTATACGTTTCTACAGTTTTCATCCGATTTCGATGAAATTTGTTTTGTTTGATAGATAATTCTTCAGTGCCGGTTTTGAGTCCAAATTGACTGGAAAAATTACAACCTTGAAGGTGAAAAAACTGATTTTTTACACTGCGCAAAAATGAAAGGTAAAATTTAATGTCTGTTAAAAAAAAAGCGTCCACTCAATTTAGAGAGTCGAAATCCAACGCAAAAGATTATTAGAATTATAAAAATATATTATAAATAAAAATTATCGTATATTATTATTATGACAGTCTATGGAAGAGGTTCCTTCCTTGCAAGATTGAGAACGCAAAAAAGGCCCTTTTCAGAGCCCTCACCCTAATTCAAATTCTTAACCACGCATTTGGGGATGTGCCTCAGTTGCATTCAAATGTTGTTACTAATACTGATTTTCGGGTTGGCTGACTTTAAACTGCTCCAATCAAACGGCAAAAATTTCCAGTAATGAAAGACTCGGTCAAAGACGGATTATACTGCTTGTAGAGCAAATGTTTGTGAAAAGATAGTGAAATGTTTTGTAAGTGCATATCTTTTTAACTTGTATTCGAATGCTAATAAAAACAAGTAACTCAATTTCTTTCTGTAGGATTTTGCGAGCATATTAAAGCTACGATATCATATTTATTTGTAACTATTAAAAAATTTCACATCAAGCCGATAAAGACACTAAGGTGTAAGGGGTTTCTGATAACAGAGAGAAGGAAAGTGAGTAAATGTTACTGAAGAGAAAGGACAATAAAAAGATCAGGATTCAAGGAGACAGAAAATGATAATTGACTTTGAATTTAATTTTTTTAGATTGTAGTTAACAGGAACAGAAATGTGATTCTACAGAAAGATGCTGTCTGTGAAAACTTTTAACAATCTCGTTGGCACAAGGATGGCAAGCAGTAGTTTGGATATCTTTAAGTCCCAGTAGGTTAACAAATTCCTGGAAGAGTTTAGATTGAAACTGTGATCTGTCAGTAGTAATCACAGACGGCACTCCATATGTATTGATTCAGTTGTCTAGGACAATATTTGTGATAAGTATTTAGAATAGGAAAAGTAATAGGCCATCGAATAAAACGATCCACTATAGCATAACTATCATAACTTTTGTGGTTCATTGTCTGATAGGAATTCGTGAAGGTGATTGAAAATTCTCTTACGTATGATGAAGGTATATAAGGTCGAGAGTAAGCTTTCTTCATGTGACAAGAAAGTCTAAAGTTCAAAAGGGATGGATAAGTTTTCAAGTTGCAGTGAAGTATCTTCTTTGATGTGAAAAAGAATAATAGTCTTTCTTTTATTCCTCGGTGAAATTTTCGCTTTCCGTGCGTCTGCTACAATATTTTCTTCACTTTTTATATTCGTATGTCCGAAGTGAATTAATGTCTTTTTAAAATATAGCGGAAATGTTGGATAGATAAATAGAAAATGTGCTGTATTTTATCCATGAAGAATACAGCTTGACAGAGGGAAAAGGATATGGATTTTTTCTTCGTTAATATTTTGTTGTAAGACGGCACCAACAGCATTCGATGAAGCATCTGTTGTTAAAGTTAGTACTGAGTTCTCATCATCAGTGGGATAATTTAGTTTTACAAAGATTACCAACGTTTAGTTTGCTTCGTGAAGCGTCTAAAGTAGGCTCTTAAAGTAAAATTTTTGCATTCTTTTCTGTGAGTGCTTTGTCGTATGTGTTTCAAGGGAGCTAATAATGATGAACAATGTCAAAATCTTCGATAATAATGTATTATGCCAATAAACAGAAGTTGTTGAGTTGATTCTGGTTGTTGGAAACTTTGTATAGCAGCTATATTTTCAGGTACAGAGTATATTTCTGTTTTATCCTAGAAGTGAAAGTTTCTTCACACTAAATGTGCATTTGTTGATATTAACTTTTAATCCAAAATGCTGCAGACATTCAAGAACAAGTTGGAGATGTTCCAAGTGTTCATTTATATTCTGACTTGCGTGAAGAATAAATCTCTACGTCTATCAATCTATGAAAAAACTGAGCTGCGTTTCTTAAACAAAACAGCATCCTGGTGAATTTGAATAAGCCGAATGGAGTGGGGATAACAGTCTTGGGTATATCACTTTCTTCGACAGGGATTTGGTAGTAAGCCTTAATTAAATCAAGCCTGGGGAAAATGTACATACCCTGTAATATCACAACGAAATCGTATATATGGGAGATAGTAATCTCGGACTGCTAAAGAATCTCATCGTCGGAAATCGCCACGTGGGCAGCAAGCAGAAGAATCTGCTTTCGGTAACATATGCAACGGTGATGAACATTGGTTCTTGAAAGGTCGAATTATTCCTAACTGTAGTGTAGTATGTGCTGGAATCCTTCCATTGCAATTTTGAATTTTAGTCCGTTGATCTACCGTTTGGACGTTGAATGTGGTGTTTACTGGGTCTGTATGCTTGAATGCTGTTGTAATTCATGTGAATTTATGAAGAATTTCGCGAAAAATCTTGTCGCGAAAAATCTTGTCGTTTGGTAGTTCTGAAGTGATATCTGTAGAAAGATATCGAGAAGGAGTTCCTCGGATTTTTAGTTAATTTTCATTGACTAAGTGTGTAACGAGAGCGTGGGAAAGAAATATTTATTTTTCCCTAATACGTTTCTCTCGTTATGGGCATTGCTATATACATGATATAACAACACCGATATTTCACGGACAGAACGGAATAGCTGAATGTGAAAAGAATAACACACACGATTAGTTCACAGGGAGGTTTATAATGCTGTCGGAGTTAGCTCATCCTTTAGTTCGTTAACCCTTCAACAAAAGTCTCTCTCCCATGGCTATAAATACTCGCTGACCCTTGGCCTCTTCCTCTTTTTTCCTCAGGCTTTCAGCCTTACCACTTCGCAGATGTGAACGCTCACAGATACAGCGTTTTCGCAAATGCCGGGAATACACGTACGTACGAACACTTACCACAACACACGGACACATAATATTCATCACACACACTCTGTCCATGTAACTGTCCATGTAACTTGTACCCTTTCTTGTTATTAATACATATATTTGTTTAAGTTTACATATATTTATCGGTCTTGTGTTTGTTTTTCTTTGCCTTCTTTGGACTTAATTAAAGTCCAACTTTCTCATGTAGTTGGACCGGCTAGCAGGAAAATCTTAACTCACGTGTGTTCTTCTACTTCTACTCAACACCACCGCCACGGTCCTCTACAATGCTACGTCGTACACAAAATTAGATATATACATATATACAAGTGTCCCACGCAAAGAATTATAACAAACGCCTCAACGGTGAGTAAGAAAGGGGAACCTTACTTGTTATATTTCCCGAGAGGAAAACTGGGGTTACGGTTGCTTCTCTACGACTTGGGCTAGGACATATGCTGTAAGACCTACCGCCCGTCTCTGGATTCTACATGACAACTGGTCTCGTCAAGTTCCCCTCTGACGTCATTCACCGGTCGTCAAGTGACCCTCGTAACTATCTCAATGAAAGTGAGAGAATCGCCATTTGTAACTCAACAAGTGTCTTGCCAGCTATCTTTACAGATAAGTTAAAATATGTGAGGAAACCTGCTCCTATTATGCGTGATTTACGTCTGCTTGTATGAAGATCAACGAAAAACTTCGTCAAATTCTAAAATTTAATATGAGTGATATTCCATCATATATATCAATTTTAGTACTATTCGCTGCTTGGAGTTTATGCAGCGCTGATGTTAATTTATTTATGGTATCGGAGAGATAACACTAAATTCGGCATCCGTGTTGACTAAAAATTAATATTTGTGATATGAGTCGTCGTCATTTTCCTCTTTTTCTTCTTGTTATGATAAGCGTATGGTGGCAGAGAATCTTGGGCGATTTCCTCAAAGATGAAGAAGAGACTCGAGGTGACGAATGTGGTTCTACAGAAGGGTGCTAAGGATATCATGGACCGAGCGTGTGAGCAACTATGAGGTCTTAGAGAGGTTGCAAACAAGGAGGAATCTTATACTTAATATCAGGAAGAGGCAGCTGACATTTCTGGGACCCATAATAAGAAAGGAGAGCCTAGAAGAACTGATAGTCACGGGTCGAATAGAAGGGAAAAAGAGATAAGGGAAAACAACGCATGGCATACCTAGCGAGGTTAAGCAAGTGGATGACAGAACGTGATCTGAGGGAGGTGGCAGAGGGAAGGAACTTGTTGAGAGCTTCAAGGGATAGAAGATTGCTTATTTGAAAGGACATGGCGCCTAAAAAGAAAGAATGGTGGCAGATCAAATAAGAAACGAAAATTTAAAGAAATAAACAATTGTATTAACGTAAAATACAGTATAATAAATCAATGTAGATGCCTTTCGTTGGAAAAAAGATAAATGGAGTTGTAAAAGGCGTACAGAAGGAGATGGAGGATGAATTGTGACTTACTGGGGCGACGGTCTTTGGCGAGCTGCTGAGTCTGATGGGAGGTCGCTTTCCGACGAAGTCTATGAACACAGGTCAAGATGCCATCCAACTGCCGAAATGTCCCTTTGATGTTTTTATTTTGTTTCTTCAGATTGGTGCTATTGATTGGAAATTCCGGATTGTATTGTTTAATTTTTCTTTGAATGTGTGAGTAAAAACGGAAGATATGTGCGGAGCCAATGTGCAGTTGACGGAATTTTAGTTCAGTTTTGGGTGTTCGGGGCGTTCAAATCCGTCTAGTGGTGCAAATTTGTGTAGCATGAATCAGAATATTTAGTTTTAGGGAGAATGTAACATTCTTCTTCTTCTTCTTCTTCTTCTTCTTCTTCTTCTTCTTCTTCTTCTTCTATATGCAGTGTCCCTTCAGGATGTAAGCGATCACGACTCTCAATTTCCTGTCCTTTGTAATAAATTTTGTTTTTTTGTTATTTCTCCTAAACCTTGTCCCGCCATTAATTTACTCAAGCTCACTAAGTTAGTTCTGCATTATTTTCCTCTGTCCCTCTTGCCTTCAAGCTGTCCCGTGTTAGATTTTCCAATTCTTCTTTCCTCATTATGTGCCCTAGAAATTTCAACTATATGTTCTTAATGTTAAGTATAATTTTCCTTTTTGTTTTCATTTCCTCTAAAACTTCGTCGTTGCTCTCATATTCAGTACATGGTATCCTCATCATCCTCCTGTAGAGACCACATTTCTGCTGCCTCAAGTCTCCTCTTAATCTGTGAAGAGACCGTCCAGCATTCACTGCCAATACAAGAGGACTGATATTACTTAACAATTCAAAACTCCCACGAATGTAAAATAGACAACTTTTCTTCAAATGACAGAAAGCAGTAGTCGTCATCACTGGTCGGAATAGGCATTCCCCTGGTTCAGTGGTACGAATTCACAGGGTTTTGTCCACCTTTTAGCGCTAATACCAACTTTGTGGCGATTCCAACATTTTTCTATGTTTCGCGTGCGGGTTTTTGTGTTATGTCGGCTGCTGTTTCAATTTGAATGTCTCATGTGACAACGCCAGACATGTCCTGAATCCCCGAAACATGGCTTCCACTCACTCGGTAAGATTGGCTACGGCTGACTGAAGTTGATGGATTTGGTTCATTTCTAGTTAGGCTGATTTTGGATTCGTTAGCGTATGTGACTGCGTTTTCGCAAAATACACTTCTCGTTCAAAGCGAAATTCAAGAGTTTTCTTAAATTTGGTCGCTATCATTATTAAGGAATACCGCTTGTTCAAAATTCTTTACTGGAATAATTTGCCAACACTTTATTTACATTGTAGGGTAATGCTACAGCAGTTTAGTTACTAAGCGTAGTTTGGTTTTGGTACAAGGCGACATGTAAGCCATTCAGTAAAGATCGAACTCATTACAGTACACCGTAGTAATGAGACTTGGTTGCTACCAGTTTAGTTTTATAACACAACTGGGCACTCATAGCAAATGGACTTTACTGGTAGATTCTAATTTGAAACTATTATCATAAATTGTTATTACTTTTCGTTATTATTTTTTAATGTTTCACAAAGTCTAGCTTAGTTTGGTACCAGGTCATTATAGTAGATGTCTGTAGGGATTGAACTTACGATACAAGCGAATTGGTCCAAGAGATGAGCTTATTCGCCATTACGGCATAGATGGCGACAATTTTTTCCTTCATTTTTCTTTTCTTCATTTTCAATCCCCCTTTTTAACCGTTTTCTCTTCGTAATTTTCTTCTGTATTTTTCTTTCTCCTCTTCCCAATTTCTTATTATTTTACTTAATTTCAATGTACATATTTAGTTAGCTTAATACTGACACAAGGCTACAATAATAAGGCATCGAGGTGTGTGTATGGGGGTGGAAATGAGACTAACTCGGGATTCATCCGCGTTTCTTAAGCGTAGCTGAGTTTGGCACAAGACCATAAGTGTGGAGCACTCATTAAGAGAGGATCGAAATCACAATACTAACTCGCATACCACTAGTTCTACGACAGATATTCTTTCTTTTGTTTGGTGACACTCTTGTGTATCAAATACTAGTGCCGACACGATTAAATTATTTCCTTCATTGCCTCTGCTCCTCCCGGCATGGTGCTTATTTGGTTTGGCACACTTGTTTCTTTTTTAAATAATCCTCTCTGCGGCTCGCTTATTTTGTTTTGTGTTTATTAAACTTATATTAAAATGACCAGCAGAACGTTTATTTAAAACAGCACGCTTATTTTACAAGTTGAACAATTTCTCATCGGCATGAATATTCCAGACGGCACTTGTATTTGATGCAAAACAGTATATCATCCAGCATCCACCAGCGCGTGTTAATCAAATAGCCTCCAATTATTTCACACGTTACTTATGAAAATAAAATATCTTTGTTTAAGCCTTCCCGACCCGTTGACTAACAAATGACATAAGAACTCAACACTCTCCATTCAATCCGACCATGTACTAAAAAGCCGCATTTTCGCAGGGGACCCAATAATGCACCCATGATGATAAAAAATTCTTGACATATATATACAAACTGTTTTTTTTTTTTTTTTTTACAAAAATATGTAAAAATTTATAATAACACCAAAGGGAGCGGGTGATCAAAATAAAAGACAAACTAAACATTTAAAAGAAATTAAATCTGTGTTAGTGAGGAACCGTTCAACCCACAAAAAAATGAGAATGGCCGCTGTATTCTGCAAATAGAAAGAATTATGAAAATAAAATATTGTTCAATCGATTTGTATCGCTACTAATATAAGGCTTTGCTGTCACCCTTATCTGAACTTCAGACCCAAGATTTATTAATAGAAAAAAGTGATTGGAATTTTGTGTTTTGTTTATGTTTTACTTTGTTTTCGGGTTCATTCCCTCCCACCTTATTGCTTATCATCAATAAATTTTTATACAGTGTAACCCGGATATAAGAGACCCGGATATAAGAGAGATTTTATATGGTACCAAATTAGAGCCATACTTACCTAAACAAAATAGACCAAACCCGGATATAAGAGAAACCCAGATATAAGAGACTTCTTCTCCCTTCCCGACAGCGTGTTTTGTAGGTTCCCTGTGTGTATGCGGCATTGTGGTATATGTCGTATTATTGGATGATAACAGACGAGTTTTTATGGTGGATGTATAACGAATGAATGGGTTGTGAAGGTATTTATTTGTAATATTTACAAAATTGTGGCACATGACTGAAGGGGAGAAAAAGGAGGGGGGGTGGTCTTAATTCCTAGTTAATCTGAATCACGACCCATTCATTCATTATAATTACACATTCACCACAAGAATTCATCCATCACCTCTCAACCCTGTACGAACCACAATGCCGTATATTCACATGGGACCTACTAAAACATCCCATTAAAGTTTACAATGTTCAAAAATATATAAAAATTTCATGATACATGAAATGATGATGGTCGGAGGACCCAGAAAACAAACGAATAATGTAACACAAAGATAAAAAAAAACTAAAAGTAAGCAAATGTTAGTGGGACCCACCAACCCCTCAAAATAATGAATGGGTCGTGAGTCTGATGAGCTAGGTATAATATAATGTCGGCCAGCATCAACCTATCCCCTTTTAGGCCTTGTGCCACAATTGTTGTATGTCTCGTACTCAATAAATTATGAACAGAAAAAATGATTTAGGACGATTCCATTTTCATTGGAGAGTAATAGTAATGCCGATTGGTTAGCGTTCAAACAATTTTCTTTATTTATACGGTATAATAGTTAGTCGAACAGCGTTTCTTTTTTTTTTTTTCCTTCAGATCCAGTTATTGTAACGGCTTATATTTTATAACGTCAAAAATGTCTTTAATGGTTTATCAAAGAGTCTCCACAAATTGTACAAATAATTCCAAGAAATTGGATCGTTGGATTTTTACCAAAAGCCAAATCGATAACCCTCCAAGCATTCGGCATCTTACTAAGCCTATTACTCTAAGACAGGAGCGACTCTTAAGGAAATGGTGTGCCTTGTACATAATGGCCACTGGAAGAAAGTTATTCGTTCCTGCACCGATAATTTACGCAGCAATTGTATACATGCAACGCTTCTTCATGGTGAACTGTTTCCAGGATTTTAACAGCAGACTGTTCTGTTCCGTATGTCTCTACGTGGCTTGTAAGTTTGAAGGCCTAGCTCGTCCTTTCCGATACCTCGTCAGAGAAGCATGCAATGCTAAACAGAAAGGATACTTCGCGAACACCATATACACCCCCAGCAGAATTCTCGACGGATTGAAATACGAAGACATTCTCCTTGAGTCTCTCCATTATGAACTGCAAATCGAGCATCCTTCGGCTATTGTATTTCTACTTTGTCAGAAAGTAGCAAGCGGCAAGGACCTTGCTTACATTGCCAATAGTCTTGTCAAGTGCAATTTGCTGTTTACTGTAATGTGTCTGGTGTACAAACCAGAAGTAATAGCTTGTGTCTGTATGCATCAAGCTTCTGTCTGGAGTCATCGCCATATTCCACTAAATAATGCTGACGGGAAACCTTGGTACGCCGGATTTGACAATGTCACTCCTGGTTTACTGAACTTGCTCGCTGCTGACTTTGTCTGCGTTCTGAATGCTTTTTCTCCAAGCATTAAAGACTATATCCTGGCTAGCAGTCGTAAGATGCGAACGAAAGTTTAAGTCAAGTTAGAACAAGTCTAAAATATAAACAGCCTGGTTACAATTTTATCTGCAATGTGTTTTTTTTTTTTTTTTTTTTTTTTTTTAAACCTGGCGCATATCGGTCTTGGTAACAAACCAGTCTACTTGCATGTAATATATGTATATATCTCTATTTTAGAAAATAATCCAGTTTCAAATTTTCCTTCCATGAAATGGAAGCTTCAAACTGATAGCTTCTATTAAAAAGAAGCTTTTGTAGCTGCAGAAACTTGTATTAGAAGAAATGAAATACTAGTTCTAGCAATCTCATTTCCGTAAGTGTAAAAATTCTTAATTATATATTGAACTTTAAATCTCCCCCCCCCCCCAAACCCTGTTGCATAAAGTGACACTCTGTCACGCCTGGTTTTTAGTATGACATATACTAAGTCCATTTTTACTTATTTTTTTAATTTATTTTCTCCAAACCTTTTAAGTCTGCTTCTACTTTTCGGGATCTTATTCTTGTTACTCGCACTTAACTCGTTAAGAGGTATTCTAATATTTTTAGTTGCAAGACATTACAAGTTTCAAACTAATTCTGTATGCTTGGAACTCAAGCAATTTATTCATAAAGTTGACCCGAGAAAACTTCTAAACTTCCGTTGTTACCTAATCACATGAATCGAAGCGGCCGTATTGCCGTTGTGGTTGAATAGGAAGCACAGTCAAACATCTGAATTCTCTCTTAAGGCAAGCGGAGGTGACTGGATCCCAGCCATCGTCTTAAAGAAATGTGCTCCAGAGTTGGCTCCAGTTCTCGCCAAACTACAACTATTGCTTCGCTGCTTCCTGCTTGTTGGAAATCCCCTTCTGTAGTCTGTTTTTAACAAATTCTGGAGAACCTTCTGGCCCCTCGAACTATCGCCGTATTACACTCTTACCGCTTAGAACCTTCTGGCCCCTCGAACTATCGCCGTATTACACTCTTACCGCTTTTCGGCAAAGTATTCGAGGCTTTAATCAATGCTGAAGTGGTTAAGCTTCTTACCTCTCACGACTCTCTCTCACTCTCACTCTCTCAGATCTACCGCTGATTTTCTAACGGCCATCACTAAATATGTACATAGAATTTTTGATAACTGCGAAGCTGGCGCTGTGGCGCGAGATAGTTATATATCTCTAAGGCGTTTGGCACGCTGGTACTCTACGTAAGCTCCAGGGGTTACGGTACTGTACGTTTGATTTAATTCAGTCTTTCCTGTCAAATGAAGGTCATTTTGAACGGGCTCTCTTCCAGATCCTTTCGCGCGAACGCAGATGTCCCCGAAAGCTCTGTCCTGGGTCCTACGCTGTTTCTGATCATTATCAATGATCTTCATACTGCCATTTCCCAAGTAGGCATTTATGCTGACGACAATACCATTTACTCCTGCCTCAATAGAAAATCCGTTAGAGTTGACCGTTAACCTGGCCGCTGCTCTTGAAAAGGACCTCCAATCAGTGGCTAACTAGGACAGGAAATGGCGCGTAAATTTGAATGCCTCGAAAATGAAACTGCTCTCATTTCACCACCATAGAGAAACTTCCCTGCCTGCCATCAGCATGGCTGATGCTAAACTCCTGGAGAGCGTCACACGGCGCCTTCTTGGCCTCGCATTTACAACTGACTTGAAGTGGAACGACTACATTGAATCAATAGCTGCATCTACTGCAAGGAAAGTTGGATCACCGTGTCGTACCAGGTTTTTCTCGTCAGTTCATCTTTCACATTTACAAATCTACCATTCATCTGTGTATTGAATATTGTTGCCATTTTGTCAGGTGATCCTGCTATTCATCTCGAGGTTCTTGACAAAATCCAAAGAAGGATATAATAGATCCTGACTTGCCATTTCAACTTGTCACTTTCTCACCGATGTATGTCTTTTCTACAAATATTTTCATGGTGAGCTTTTTCCCTGGTGAACCAACAACGCGAGTTTAAGCGTGTTACTAGATTGGCATCTAGGTCCCACCTTTTTACTGTTAAATTAGGCAAATGTAACCTCCACTTCTACTCTAAGTTTTTCTCGCACTTCCAATTTGTGGAACTTGGGTTTCCTTGGTTCCCTAATAACTACAATCTACAAAAATCTTAATGCAACGTCAATCGTCATCTATCTCTCCCTCTACCCAGTCTTATTCTGTAATCCCCTGCGGACTGGAGGCATACCCGCCTTGCTTGAGGTGAAAGGATTTTTTAAAGAAATTGCTATACAAAAGTGCCCTAGTTGGTACTAATATTTGATTAAAGAAAATCACTTTATCTTGCTGCTAAAATGACATCTGTGGGATTACTTCACATAGTCTACTAGCGGATCTTTCCTGAAACCTGCTAGGAAGTATTGTATGAAAGGAAAGTGCACAAACTTCTGATCTTTCACTTCAGGTTTCTGTTGACAAGTCTTTTCTAATTTCCCTTTGGGGTTTTTTAGTTACCGAATTCTGCGTTTCATACACTTTTTTTTTTTATTAATTTTTATTTTATTTTATGCGCAATCACAATCTTCATTACGACTCTTACATAAATTACATCTAATACAAAATATCAATTCAAAGCCACAACAAAAGATTTTCTCAAGCTAGTAACATAGCGTTACAAGCTTTCAAATATATATATAATTTTTATATAAAAAGTTGGTAGAACTTCACTATCGTAGACGATTTCAATATTATCCTGTTCGGTACTACGGTTATGTTAGCGCCTGGCGAATGACCAAGACCTTTTTCTCTAATATACTTGATCCCTTCCATACATTCAACTCCGACTGTGGAGAAACTGGTTAAATTAAAACTAATTTTTCAAGTGTAGACTTAAATTCTATTCACTCTTGAAAGATTTTATGTGTATTTGTACAATGCATAATTCTGCATTTACTTTATTCACCCAATCCGGAAACTAATCTTGTTATTCATTCTACTTTAACCGGTAAGCAATATTGAATATCTGTGATGAGGACTGGAATTCAAGTCCAATTATATTTAATTTGTATTAGAGTAATGTCTGTCATGTTTGAGGGTTAAAAAAAAAAAAAAAAATCCCCCCCCCAAAAAAAAACGTAAAAATTACTATAGAATGGAACGTAGCACTTCTCTTTCAAAAGATGTCTAGCAGTTAGTATAATGC